>CM026273.1:15165338-15711278 GCA_014851415.1 Cnaphalocrocis medinalis | reverse complement strand
TTCAAATAGTAATGGGCCTAATTTAACCCTTTTTTAAATGTTCTGTTTTGTCTATATTTCTATTTTTGTACTATGATAGGTTATTTAAGTTGTTATTCTTTGTGTATGTTGCTATGAATATTGATTCGAAATAAAGAGATTATTATTTTATTATATTATGAATTAGATGATTTTGGATGTGTATCCAAAAAACTCACTAGCATGTCATGTTCGTAAACACACACGTCATTGGTAGAGAAAATCGCCGTCAGTTTACGTCAAAAATTAAAGCGCCGTCAACAAAAATTATTTGAAAAGAGCTAACCTACTTACGAAGTATTGAAAATCCTGTTATTTTCACTAGAATTTGTGAAACTTACCAAGATATCAAAGTTTTACAGATTGTGTAGCATAATTCACTTGGGTTCAGTGATACTGGATAGCTTATACTAATTACAGCTCCGTGGTTTCAAATTTCTTGAGAAAATGTCTGCAAAAGGGGACTGTAAGCCAGGCCAGAAGTCCACAATCCTGGCTTACGTATTCTGGTTGTTTGGTGGTATATTCGGGGTGCATCATTTCTATCTGCGAAGAGATAGACATGCTTTTGTATGGTGGACTACTCTTGGTGGTTTCGGCATTGGTTGGTTTGGTGAAATATTCAGGATACCCCGTTATGTGAGGGACTCTAATGAAGATCCCAAGCACATGCAAGAGCTGGCATTCAGAATGGCCAAGAACAAAAAGGTAAGTGGTGTTTTAATGATCCTAACTTTGCCAAATAACCAAATTGGTGCTGACCTACTAAGTAAGGAAAAACACTCTTCTAATTTTAGTTGTACGAACGTGTCTACTAAAATTGATATTTGGATCTATTCTTGTGGAAGTCAGACTCATAATATCTGTATTAATATTCAGTTTGAACTATTTTTCAAAACCTACATACTTAATAATTTACCTTTAACTTTCGTCATATTTTGTGGTTACTTAAACAGCATCATATTAGACTTCCATTCTGAATTTATTATTGTTTGTCGAGGTTCCTTGACCTGACTATGACCAGCAAATGTTATTTTGTTGTATTTGTATGATAATAGAGTTATTGGGGTCAAAGAACTGTTGATTTATGATGTACATATTGTTTAATTTAGAACCTGTGTATTGATTAATCTGAAGGGGGTTATCATTTATTCCAAATGTGTGCTTTTCTTTTGCTAAATCAGGTACCAAGCTCCTGCCACTCATCTTCATAAATTTTCATTAATTCTGGGATAAGGGCATCCTTCACTATGTTTACTGACATACTGTCTGCACTCCAGAACTTGATTATCCCAATAGTTGCTGCTTCTATGGCCGATATTGCAAAACAACCACATTAGCTTGCTAATGCAATGACTATGTTGATGATGGTGTTAAGCCGTATCACTACATTTTTGATTCAATCATGTTGAGAAACACAGAGCATCACTCTTTCCAGAGGCTGCTCAGTGTGAATGCATTAAAAAGGCATAACTTATTGCAGCATTTATACCCATTCCACTCTAGTTGAGAATCAGAAGGTTTACAACGAAATTGAATTCACAACCAAATCTTTATACCCACCGATTTAATAAGGCTCTGCGTCTTCCTTATTTAATAAGTTTCCTTGCAAACTATTAAAACTGACTTTCAACATAGGGTGTTTTAAGACTGCAAACTGATAGCAAGTAGTCTTAGTTAACTAATGCCTTACATTAAGCATAGTATTGCTTGTGGTTCTATAAAATGCTAAGGAAGCTAAAAGTAAAAGACCATTTTGCATGTGCCACAGAAATACATTTTCCATAATACCAACTATATTGTACAAAAAAAGTTATATTAACTTATTATTAGTGTTATAACATGTATGTTTTACCTCAAATTAGGTTAATTAAGGAAAATTATTCAGGAAATAACAGTTTCATAACGTAATGGCACCGGTTTCCGACTAGCTTCCTCTATCCGACCATTTTGGTTTTTATCCATTAAAACATTTAAAATATCGCGCGAAAGCCGTGAAACCGAACGCATTCAATTTAGTAACTCATCGTACGTCAATTGTCAAAACTTGTGTTTCAAATGTCAACGGACACTCTGTCATTTCAACAAAAGCTACGCAACGGAGTAGTTCGTATCAAGTTGAATGTGAAAAAAACATAAATCTGTGAAAACAAACATCTGGGTTTTTGTGAAGAATACTCTGGTAAGTTTAGCATTTTTTTACTTTATACGTTTTATTAGTGTATTAACACCTTAAAATTTCAATATGCAAAAAAATCTTGCTTATTTTTATATATTTATCGGCTAATTAATTGTGGACGGAATGAGGTGCCCTATAAAATCATTATATTCCGAATACCGACCACTTGGTCGGTAAAAGGAATTTTGCACGTTGTAAATAAAACAAATTTTCTATTACTCGTGTTGTTTTGTGAGCGTTTCGTTTTCATTTACTGATTCTAAAAGATATCTTTATATAATACACCTGTATGCGACCTATGATAACTTTAATGGATTTTTTGTAAAATTCGTTTTAACTTGCACTTTTTTTCGGTTTACTTCCTATTCATTTCCAAAGACCACTCTGGTTTTAAAACCTTATACTTTATATTTATTAGACATAATTGCATAATTACAATGCTGTTGGATTTTTATAAGTGTGTGTGAAATAGAAACGCACTAAAAAATTTATATAAATTTCAGTTTAGAGGACTTATTAGGCAAATATAGGATTGGTCGGAATCTGGATACGATTTGTTTCGCTTGCGCCTGTTTCCGTCCAACTCCGGTGCTTTTGGTTTCGGTGTGCTTGTTTAAAATTGCATGTGTTTATTTCAGGTACATCATCATGAGTGATAATATACAATCTGAAAAAAATATATCTATGAATGAATCTACTTTTCAAAATAATCTGCCTAGTAACTTAAATCAAACTATTTCTGACATAATTATTAATGAAGAGTTTTGGTTAGCTAATGATGACGCAATAGAAGCAACAGTCGAATCAGATGGGTCTTTAGGCTTAGTGAATTTAATATCTCAGCCATCTACATCAAAGCAAGACCAAGCAAAAGATTCAGATATAAATACAGATTTAAACCTTCATGATCCACAACAACCATACTACAAAACACCAGTTAAAAATCAGGAGACAATACCACAGGTTCAAAATATCCTACACCTTTTAAAAATGCTCTTTTTTGGCCAGGAAATATAGAAAAGAAGAGGAAGACTACCACAGATTGCAAGGAAGCAGTTAAAAAAACCAAAAATGTATCCCACCGTAGCAACTAGCGACCAGTTTATGGAATATCAACGACGAGTTGAGGCAGAGAAACTAGCTAAAGAGAATGATAAATTAGAGAGAGCTCAAAAGAAGAAAGAAAAAAGTCAGCAAACTAAGTCAAAAAAGAAGACAAAAGTTGAAATCAATACAGATATTACAGAAGCAAAAGAAAAAATGGAGTACCCAGAAGGGGGTGTTTGTTGTTGTACAAATATGAAGGAGAATATTTTCCCGGAATAGTGATGGAAAATTTAAATGATAACATAAAAGTAAAGACAATGACAATGAGTGGAAGTTACTGGAAATGGCCGGAAAAAGATGATATCTTGATCTATGATATTACAGACATCATGTGCAAAATCGAAAGTCCAGCTCTCATGTCTAGCCGTGGGACTTATGATGTTCCGAAAATAACAACTGCGAAATCAAAACAATCTGTGAACCCCTTAATAAATACATATAGTTACGTACATACATAATAGTATTTTATATCTTTTAATAATTGTTATTTGATCTCATTAAAAATATATACTAGTTATATATATATATATTTTGTTATTATAATAAAGATGACATAATATGATACGTCCTACGTTTAGATCCTTGTGAATCTAATTTAAGTATAAAAGAGTTTATTTTTGTTATTTTTGGATCACAATTCCTAATAAATGTTGAAGTAATATTCAAATGGTTGTTATTTTAAGAATTTTCACTCTATTTCTAGGTCATACAGTTGATTTTACAAGGTAAGAATTGGACTGGTCGGAATCTAGCTACTTAGTGGTCGGATACACGAATATTTGTAGTCAGCTGGTCGGAAAACGGTGCTTTCAGTTGATTTCCAGTCGTAACAGTTTAAATACAAATATATACATATATAAGTCATTATAAGAGACTATCATGTATAGATTTTCAAATTTAAGTTCGTGATCTTTCAGAAAAGCATATTTTTTAATGAGCTCTAGAGTATTTTCTTTATCTTTTGAAGGATTCATTTAGCGATATCAGTCAGTGGTCGGAATTCGGTGCCATTGCGTTATTAGGTTTCATCAACCAAAAACATTGAACAGTTTGTCTTCAACATAGCTCTGCGTGTTATTCCCAGTTGTGTCCAAAGTCATTGTTATAGAACATAAGATACGTACACATAGACATCATCCAAGATTAAGTGAGTCTACAATAATTATATAATGAAACTAGCGGCCGCCTGCGACTTCGTCCGCGTGGAAAAGTAACTTTTTACCCCCCTTTCAACCCCTTACAACCCCCTTTTCGCAATAAAAAGTAGCCTATGTTCTTTCTCAGGGTCTAGATTATCTGTATACCAAATTTCATTTAAATCCGTTGAGTAGTTTTGGCGTGAAAGAGTAACAGACAGACAGACAGAGTTACTTTCGCATTTATAATATTATAGTATGGATGGCTACCATACAAACATTGCAAACCAAGACAAGGGGAATAAGACCCACTGAATCAAGGTTACACATTTCTGAAACAATGGAAAACCTGCAGGTCACCTCCCCATGTTTCATTCACCACTAAACTGATGGTAGAATCATGCCCATAGTACACTGCACTGATTTGTAAAACCCAGATATGCATTATCAGATTTAAACCTAGTACATTCTTCCGTAAAAAAGTGCCCCAATATTATTTACTAACTGCTGCACTCAGAGACGTCTTTTAAACATAATGTTCATTATCTAAATATTATAGATAGTCTTTATAGGTATTAAATAAGTGTCAAGACAGAATCACCTAGGTGAAAAGTCATTGCTAAGTCATAACTGTCTTGCCCAAGGAAATTACAACCCTCTGCAATAAGGATAATGTGTGAAGGTGAACCCCATAAAGAATGGTTTATCATTCAAATTTATCTCTAAAGCACTCCTTGCATAAAACCTAAATTTACAAAGCCATGAATAACCAATTAATTACAGTTCGTTTTGCAATTATAATGAAGAATTTCATGGTCACTTTTCAATTTGAGACTTATGTTGAAGTCTTCTTTAATGCCTATGTGTTAAACAAGACTTACACTCATGATTTCAGTCAAGAAAATAACAAAACAATCATGTTTTATTTCACAAGAAAATTAGGTAGCCGACCAGTAACAAAAAAAAATGCAAAAATTTTGAAAGCGTTGGTATAATCTACTTTTGATATCATACAGATAAGTACTTAATGTATTATTATTCAACAATAAAAGATTTCTTGACATAAATTGTTTTTTTTAGGTAAAGCTATGAAGAAGTTGAAGATAATGTGCGTTCTTGCATAATGTAGGTATATATGACACAGTTTGTACAGACTGTTGCTATGAGTGTTCTTAGGGCTTTATTAGTACGACAATAAGACACAATGCGATCGTGCTACAGAGACAAACACCCATTTCTACCTGATCTATTTAGGGACTAACGCTCCGACGCGTAAGGATGTCGCGCCCTGCTATCGCTAAGTACGATCTGCCTGCCCTTTGCTGCGCATTCATGCCAATTTCGAAGCAATTATGGTGGCAAGATGCTGAACAGAGATGATCTTTGGCTTGTAGTGCTGTCTTTCCTGAGGTCTAAATTCTGCCTTCGAATTTATATTTCCACGTTTTGCAATTTCTGCTTTCATTGTAGTTCCTTTGGGATTTCTCGTAATACACCATTACTTTTTTATCATTTTAATCCCGTAAATATATGCAAAAGCATGTTAGGTAAACTCTTTAGTACCTTGTCAGAGTAGCTGGCTATCTGACTATTGCTTTTTTACATGCAAGGATAGTATTGAGAAAAGTTACAAGTACATTGTTTTGCAGCCGACTGTACCTACCAATAATAAATGTTTACAAAGCTATTGTTTTCTATTTTAAAGTTTTCTCTCAAACTAGTAACTAGGTATTATAAAAATAAAAATTCAAACTCTGATCTGATTCTGTTAAGTACCTATATTTTAGCCACTTAACCTTAACTTGTACTTTATCAAATAATTGTTAAATACGTATTACATCCATGGGTGTAACTGAACAAACACAAGTGTTCAACAAGTGTTTGTCCACAATGAGAATCGGACTATATTCTTCTCTTGTGTTGAGTAATCTATAGATTTGATGTTTATTTAATTATGTAGGTACTTGGCAGATATGTTTTACTACCAGCATTTTTTTTATACATAATATCAAAAGCCACAGTTGAACAGGAAGTGGTAAAATTATGATACGCATACGCATGTATATCTTTCAAAATTTTATCTACCACTTTGTCAGTACGTAACAATGAAGTATGCTCATAGCAAATTACAGGTTTTTAGCATTAAGACTCTGAGCTAGACTGCGCACGGACCTGGCGAAACTTTAAGGGTCCTTCGTATACTCCGTAACCCTAGAAACGGACGCTCACGATTGGATAAGTAGATTTCTAGATAGGTGCTTGACCTTCTGATGCACTCGAATGTGAACACAAATTATATTTGATTGGCACTAGGCAGAATAGTGCTACTCTTAGTAGCTCAGTGCAACAGTGCTGTTCATATCAAACTTTAGTCTCTTCTGGATGGAAGGTAATTTTCATTACTTCGTGAATTTTGGCTTATTGGTCATATTCGTCATCCGAAGTGTATGATTCTGAGGGAATCTTGAACGTTAATTCCAAATTGTATAAATGTTGGTTGTATACTGAATTAGCGTTAAACTATTCTCGTGCGGTTTTTAATAGAAGAGGCTCTCTAGTACAACTATAATCGGTAAATGTTAAGATTCTGAGGCTAAATTCTAATACTAATTGAGGAGGATTATGATGAGTTTTATGACTACTACGATAGTGATATTTCGGTATGAATAATACCCATTTACAAACGCATGCCCTTATTCCAAAACGGGATCTAAGAAAAGATTCGTAACTATACTCTTTCATATTGCGTGTTGGCGTTCCAACATGATGGCTCGCTCCATAGCTTTGATACGATATTAACTCATCGCGTTTTACTATAAGGTGGTGTTTGGCCTTCAAAGGGTCTATTGAATGGTATATTCAGTTCTTAGGTCAATTCTAAAGCTATATGTTTTTGTTTATAGCCACCATTCTCCATGAACCGCTTCACTGGAATGCTGATGGTGGGCTACTCCTGGGGCCAGACGATGATGTACGCCGTCCCTCCCGATGAGATCTGGGGCATCAACTTCAGATATCTCAATTACCTCATACCCTTAGCAGGTGCACTTGGTAAGTATATAATACTCTGGTTTATGCACGTTCAATGGAAATATATACAAAATATCGTTAGTTTCGGCATAGTTAGAAATCGGCGCGCGCACTGCTTCGCTGAGGGTACCAAAGGTCCTTTTCTGGGATATTAAAAGTTGAAGGTTGGCGGCGCACTTGTGACTCCAAAGATGCTGCGGTTGTTTGTGGGTGTCAGCATATGGCTTACAATCAGATAAACAGACGCTCGTCCTATTTCGTATAAAAAGCAAAGTCGACAAAGTGTAGCTTCAGCATTTTCTTCGAGATTCCGAACATGATAAGATGAAACACTTGCGTGATCTAATCGATACTCAGAGCCATTCATTGGCAAAGGTTGGAACTAATAGTAAAACTTAGTCTCAAAGGGTGTGCCACTAGTTACTTAAGAAAATTAAATGCATTTGTTATTCCCCCTCATTTTCAGGCGTCTGGACTGTCGGCAATATCGGGAGGGAGCAGGGAGGCTTGAAGGCGCCCCTCCTAGCTGCTTACGTCACGTACTTCTCTCGCTACTACATCTACGACGAGACCGTCTGGTGTACCCTGATGGTGCTTGCTGCGAGCCTCGCCTTCGACTCCTTTTCTAAGGAGTGGAGGAGGAAAACGACCAGGAGTCATATTGTGAAGTGAGTATCGGGCTCGGCAGATGAGATCTTGGTCCACGGAGAGCTAAATAGGTGGATATTTTATATTGTTCGATTAAGTACCACATGATTCGATGAGTATGAGTACATCTTTGCTCACAAGCAAATTTTGCTTGCAAACTGTTCATCATCCCAAATTAGCATTGCACATACACATACACATACATAAAATATTCGGTTTATAAAATTTAAACAATTTCAAATAAAATTCATAGTCTTTTACAGTAGGTAGTACATCGTTATACAAGGAGAAAAAATTGTTACAGTACATCATGTAGCTCTTTAGACAATAGCAACGTTAAGCCCTGTGCTGTGTTTCGTCGAGTGAGTGAGGGTACCGGAGGCCCACCCGGGGGGGAAGGGGATAAAAGGTTGGCAGCGCACTTGTGACTCCACTGGGTTGCAGGTGTCCATGAGCGGCAGCAATTGCTTACCATCAGGTGATCCGCTTTGCTCGTCTGCTACATGTCACATAAAAAAAAAAACGTTATGAACGCGAGACGGATCATCATAAGGGATTGATAATATCTTTACCGTTATTGAACTCGTTTAGATGTGCGTAGCTATCATTAACCAAATACTGAGCGACACAAGTGTTCGTCGCACAATATGATTGTTGTATGTATGCTTTCAGGCGTGTAGGAGTGTTGGCTGTGTGTGCGTGCCTGTACTTGTCTCTCTGGGTCAGCTACCTGTACTTCCACGGCAACATCACGGACAGCGACGGGAACGAAGTGCCTATCTACGAGGCGCTTGAACACTTCTTCAGCAGCCCCTGGTAAGTTGAGAAGATTATCATAGTTTACTTACCGCCCATTACTAACTGTGGGAGAGCCACGCTTCGGCATGAATGGGCCGGCTCGACCGGAGTGATACCACTGCCTCACAGAAAACCGGCGTGAAGCAGCCCCTGTGCTGTGTTTCGCCGAGTGAGTGAGGGTACCGGAGGCCCACTCGGGGGGAAGGGGACAAAAGGTTGGCAGCGCACTTGTAATTCCACTGGTGTTGCAAGTGTCCATGGGCGGCGGCAATTGCTTACCATCAGGTGATCCGCCTGCTCGCCTGCTACCTATCACATAAAAAAAAATTACTTTATTTCTATGATGGACGCCTTTGCTCTGCAGTGGGACAGGATACTTAGCTTTTAAGAGTAATCTGTTGCTGTATTTTCTCAGGTGGTTAGACGCTAAGCAATGCCTGTATGACACTTACCAGTATGCTCAACATCATGGGTGGTACGAAGTCTGGAAGCAAATCATCGATCTGTCTGATCCACATGGAGAACAGAATGCTTACAAGGTGAGTTTCAGCCATAGTTTACATACATATGAATGAAGCATGATGATGGGTATAAGCGTGTTACCAATTCAATCGTCCGACTGTACCATCTATAGCCAATACCATCTATTATATAAGAAAATAATACTATAGTCATCCAACACATATGGTACCGTTGACGACATGATTTCAATTTTGTGGAACGGTTTAGACGCGGCAGTATTTGCTGACGGCTATGACTTAAGAACCTTCAAAGGAAGAGCGTACTCATTAAAAGGCCGGCAACGCATCAGCGACCTCTATGATCTCGGAGATGAACTTACCGGCGGCGGCGATTACTTACCAGCAGGTGCATGTCGGTAAACGTAGTGTAGGACGACTTCAGGCCAGATGGAGTGATGATCTGCGCAAGAGCGCTGGCTGGAGCTGGATGCGAGTAGCCGAAGATCGATCAAAGTGGCGAGCATTTGGAGAGGCCTATGTCCAGCTGTGGACTGCAACAGGCTGATGATGATGATGTGGTGCATGTTACCGCCTCTTGTATTGAAAAAACTTAGTCTTTACAATACGGTTTTGTCGCGAACTCTAGCTACTATCTGATTCCAGGTGTTGGGTCTCGGTCCTGAAGCGAGTCAACAGGAGATCACATCCACCTGGAGGCGGTTGTCGCGCGAAAACCACCCTGACAAAGTGAAGGACGACACCCTGCGAAGGGCGGCGCAGGAGCGCTTCATGGAGATACAGCAGGCGTACGAGATACTCTCCAATAGCAAACACAGGTAAACTATGATAGGTAGATCGGATGTGATGATGACCGGGAGAGTCGTTTGGAACTACTCTGACAAAGTTAACGTTGTCGTGCGCTTTGCGAACGGGAGGATCGTTTGGACCACCCTGACGCCCTGACACCCTGAAGCCGTGACGCCCTGACACCCTGAAGCCCTGACGCCCTGACGCCCTAACACCTGGATACCCAGATGACAATGTTAACAATGTTACCCTGCGGGGGCGGCGTAGGAGCGTCATAGTATCTCCATGACGCAGGCGTACGAGATACTCTCAAATAGCAAACACAGGTAAACTATTATGATAGGTAGGATGCGATGGCAGTGGATGAGAATACGCGCCTTCCAAACGGAGGATCGTTTGGAACCACCGTGACGCCCTGACACCCTGACATCCTGACACCCTGATGACTAAGCTAACGATGTCACCCTGCGGGGGCGGCGTAGGAGCTTCATGGAGATACAGCAGGTGTTCGAGATACTCTTAAATAGCCACATAATATATTACAGATCCTTACATATTATCCTACATAACAGATCCTTACATAACAAGTCCTTGAGCCGATGCGAGAAGTCTATAGTGGCTTTGCACGTCTTGCTTCCTAGTAAGTGGGGGTACCATAGGCCCAATTCGAAGGGAATTAGAAAAGACTCGCAGCGCTATATGACTCCGCTTGTGTTGCCGTAACCTGTCTGCGCATCTGTCCTATTTCTTCGAGAAAATCTACAAATCCTGTTACAAAAAAAATAAATCATTGTTTTCTAAATTTCAGGAGAAATCGTCGCAACAAGAAAGATAACACGGAGAAGCCACTTCACGACGAGATGTGAGTTATCTCTAATATTTGCCGTATTAGTAGATAACTTTAGTTGGCGCATGATCTGTAGTAAATCTGTTAGTTGAACGTAGCATTCCATTGATGACTATTGGGCTTAAAAATGCCCTCTGAAGAATATTAAATTTTTTCTATTTATACAGTGTATTTTTAGGTTAATTTATTAACTTTATGTGTTTAAAATATTTCAACAATGTCTTAAAATCTGGCAAATTGACCCTTTTGTCCCATTGTTAGCTTGTAATCAAATGTACATGGTCGTTTTTGTAATAGTCATTTAATCCACTTTTTATTCTGATTGCATTTTATTATTGGTTCTATAGAACAATTTATATATTGTTATTATGCACACAGAGTTTATAAAGTAATTTTTACTCAAAGTTTCTCTTACATTCCTTTTTTTATACCTTTATAATGTTTAACACTGTAGACTCTTCATTATTATTTTTTTAGGTAAACTCAAATCAAAACTTAGTTCAATCATAAACCTCTTTCGTCTTTTCTGTTCTGCGCTAGACCAGCCCTTCAAATATACGTAGAGTTCATCTCGCCATTCTCACCTCAGCCAGCTCGCGTAAATACTTTGATTAATCTATCAATTGAATAAAAGCCTTCACGTTTATTCCGTCCATTTGGTCCAAACACAGATAGTGACAGACTTTTAATAGAATTACAATTTCCATTTGGGACTCTTCGCTGATAATAGGCTTATGATAATACGAAAATTAAGTTCTTATTTATTGTGAAACATAACATCATACGTTATGTTTCTATGAGTGATTCCTGCTAAATTATTCTAAAAAATTTGTCTAAAATTTACAGATAGTTTATAAAAATCGTATCGCTTTACTCCATGCTAAAATTCATCTAGAAATGATCGTTTCCACGCGCACTACCTTGTGCTATTTGACGTTCAGTTAAGTACGTCATACCCTTGTCAGAACCGCCATATTTCTGTGTCGATCGGTTCCGTGCGTTATCTAAACGATGCATTTATACTTGGTATTTTTAAACTGATAATTAAAATTATGAAAATGTAAATAAGGACTGATTTAAATATACAAATGCAACTTAGTACATTTATTTTCAAAATAAATCAAATAGCCTATTGTTTAGCTGTCACATCTGATGGTAAGACTTCGGTAACAACTTTAGTCATCTATAATTTATATTATGATAACCTGCAAACATTATTTATTATTTTCTCTTTTCTTTGAACTGTTTTAATATTGTACTATTTTGTACACGTTATCACTTGACACGCTTTCTGTTGTTTGCTATCAATGAAGATTTTAAAAATGCTAATCGCATTCTGAAATTTCTTATGTTTATAATATCCTTTGCCAACCTAATCACTAAGTAGCATGGAAATCACATCAGATAAACCACATTAGATGTTAAACATAATGGCTTATTATATAACGTTACAATACTTATTTCAAAGTCCTTGAATAATGCTTTAAAATTGGCCAAGTCTACTTAGAGAAATTAAAATGCACAAGATCTGAGGGGATAATAGATTTTATTAAATATGTATATAATGTATTTATTCGTTGCATTTAATATAAACCAAATGTAAATTATTATAGTGGACGTTATATTTAAGAATAATTTTACATTAGATAGTGTTTTACAAATACATGGTCTTATCCGTAGTGCTAATTATATTATTTATAGTTTAAGTTTGCAAAGTCAATATGAACTTTATGGGGATATTTATTTACATTATTTCCTATTTTGTAGTCATTCCTTTACCAGTTATTATCCTCAGTTGGACCCATAAGGTGATGATCGTGTCTCCTTGTCGTCTGAAGATATATAAGATATATACTACCACACGGATATTCACGTTGAAAGCGAAAAGCTAACATCGTCGATCTTTGTGTGGTCTTTTACGCTATCTTCTTATTTAGTATATTGATATTAACTGTAGGTAATATGTAAGTGGGCGTCCATCTTTCCAGTTCAACATGCTCCAGTAAATGTCATCTTTTGGCCAAAACAGATTTGTCGCATTCTTACCTGCATTTGCTTAGGGGTGTTATTTAGCATGTCAGTAAAAAATAACCTACCCAATAAATAACTGGTTAGCAAATAAAATAATCAGGTCAACAACTACTTAAGCCAAAATAAACATTTGCTGACCAATGACGTATTTGGCTCTTCATATAATATTTTTTTACTGCTCATATAATTATTTTTCTTTGCTTATTACCTCTGGTATATATCACAGTCTATATATAATTGCAAACGATAGTGAATCTAATGTTCTCGGCCCAATGCTATGCTACACGTTACGTTGCCGGCGCCATAACATCGTCGTTCATGCAACTAATGGGGGATACCGCTTGTGGAAAATCCGTTAGTTTGCGTTCGTGAAGACTGAGGTTTAACTACACGGTGATTGGTCACAAAATAAAGACTCTGAGACAGAAGGCTGACTGTCCACTAATAGCTAAAAATATGTCATGTACTCACGCATGCGCACTAATAAACGCCTTTTCGACCACATTGATCCTAACTTATGACATAAGATTGTCAAACTGTCGAGGTCTATGGTAGAGGCCGCGCGCTTATGTACTCATGCCGGGCAACAACCCTAGTTATGTCGACGAACTCTGCTAAATTCAAAATCAAGGCTTCAAAGTCAAAGTCTTTATTTTGTGGATTGGTTATTTTTGATGTGAGATGTCAAAATGTCACTAAACGACAAACGACGTTGAAGTTAGACCTCAGTCTACACGTACGCCATCTTACAGATTTTTCACACGCGGTAGCCCCCGACGAGGTTTGATGTGTTCATTTTGCCGAAAAGCGTGCCGAAAAGGTATAAGGAGCAAAATGTTTTACTTTACCACCGCCCGATATTCGGCCTCTATCGGTTAGTCTCATTCAGGAAAAGGCCAAGCTTTTTTTCATCATCAGAGATTGAGACATTAACGATTCACATTGCAACAATTTAAACTCTATTTACTGTTACACCAATCTTTTCGTTTGTAATTTATTTTTATAGGTATGTTTAAGTAATATAACGAATAAATATAAGATTCTACAGTCTCACTCACGTGTTGTGAAAGGCATACTTTTCTAATATATTTAATCTACGTACTTATGTTATGTTTTTTTATAATGATTAGTAAATTAAGTTACGAACGAATAGGCTAATAATAAATGAGCGTCTTCCATGAAACGGTTGTTTGTTAGTGAATAATAGTTTTGTCATATTTTAATATACACACATGTAATACATATGTAAGTATCTATTTACTTACAGTTAAAAAAATCTCAAAATTTAACTTGTATGTATTTAAAATTTAGTATTAGTAAAAAGTAATTATATTTATAGCTATTTAATTTTATTTATCTTTTCGTATTTTGTTCATTTTTAATGTGAAATATTGACTTACGTTGTCTATCTATCGTATATAATTACTATCTTAAGTTTACGTATAAGTAAGTTAGTATCTTTCTTTATATTGAATGTTTATTTTCTGAGAAGTTGTTTATTAATCCGTCCATTTGTTTGCTGTGGAGACACGAGTAATCGGACTAAAAGGATCTGACGGGGATTGTGACCTCTGAACTGTGTTCCATTAGGGGGGTGAAACTCCCTCCAATGATAAAGGTGTTCGTTCTTTTTGTTAGCAAAACCTAAACCGAAATAAATATGACACGCTTGAAAAACTTCGTGGTCTATACTTTTTTGCCAAATACCTATCTATCTCTTAAAAATAATCTCCTACAAAACAAAGTCCGAATTAACGAGTCTACACATTATTAGTTACTTAAGTTATTTTGTTTGTCATAATGTTAATAATTTTAAGTCTAAACAGACATTTTCTTAGTATTTTATGTATTCTTAAGTTCAAGTCTGTATTTTTAATCAAAATGGCATTTTGGAAATTTGTATTTAGGTGATTTTATTTTATTAATAAATCTATATTATTATAAATGGTTGGTCTTTCTTTTTGCCTTTTTGTTTAGTGTACATACTTAGATGTTAATGAAATAGCGGAGAACCTTTAGACACTCCAATATATTTATATCTATTCTATACTATTTTTAAAGATATAATTTCTAAAGATATCGACAAACTTATATACAAACCGAAAAGGCGAAACACTAGCGCGTTGCTATCAACGCTCAGTGCCATCTATAGGCAGACAGTGGAACTACTGTCCCGAAACGAAGTGAGGGCAGGCCACTAGCTTTGATTATAAAAGATCTATCTTGTAGTTATTTTTAATTATTTTTTCAACAGAGACAATCAACTATTTACTTTAATTTGTCATAAGTTTTCGTAAAATACTCGGGGGCAAAACAGCATCATGATCTCGCTGCCTTTTAATGGGGAAGTTTGAAATCACTGCGTGGTAATATTACGGTATTACGGTTAATTTACGTATTAATATCACATAATATTATTAAATCAAAGTAAACAGAGGTAACTGAAGTTAAAACGTCAAGTGTATAGTTTTAGACAAAGGTCTACCGATGGCGCTAGTTGGTAGGGAATAATACTACAGCCAGTATATTAAAACTAACGCCATCTGTAACTTGGTCCAATTGAATTGGGGTCAGTGACATTAATCTATCATAGAATGAGTATCTAGTCTGCGAGGATGGATGGAGGTTGAGGTCAAATGAAGGTCAAAGCGATTTTATTGAAAATATCCAAGTTCCTGTGCTTTTAAATTTTATTAACAATGAATTTATGGTGTGAAGTACAAATATCTCGAAATGGTTTTCGATTGGGTTTCGTTATACCCAACTATCATTAGGTAGGTATCCACAGTTTGAGGTACTCACGTGCAAGTTTTCTAACGACGTTTTCCTCGCCGTCAATCGAATAGTCTTGGACTTGGTAACATAACTACCTAATTGGAACAAAGATGGGTAAAAGAAAAAACACACATTGATTTTTTTAATTTAATTTCCATTTATCAAGGTACAAGTACCAATTTAAATCGTGACGTCCCCATGACGCTGTATATCTACACAAAAACAATAATGTTAGCCATGTAAAAACTTAGTAATACATTTGTATCTCACGAAATGCAATATAACAACATAGAATTGTATATGTTTACTTACACTGACATTCATACTTTCAATATAAAAGCATCTAGAACATACAGCAATATGACACCCATTAAAATCATGTCATGCAAATCGTACTAATTACATACATATATAATTTGTCATTATAATTATTCGTAGATTTATAACTATTTCATATGTAATGGCACAATGAAATTTAGAGCTTAATAGCGCAGGTGATATAATTATATTATATTTAAAGAAGTTTTATATGGAAGTACACCACCTGAACGATTAGAATGGTATTGCAATGACGTGTGTATACAAATTTCAGACTTTTAATATTAGTAGACAAAACGTGACGCATTCTTGATATCTGTCATGGGGATACGTGATCCAATATTAGTGAAACCTTAATTATTTAATCAACATTAAATGCAAGACATAAGGTACAATATTGATTGAGGCTAATTGTGTATGTCGTCAACGCCCGTTGTCAGTAAATCGACCAATACCAGTGCATAATATATTACTGTGTCGTCCATTCTAAAAGTTCACGTGCCGTTCTTACAATAATATGATTTTTTGATTTCTATATTTTTATATACAGCATAGCAATATAGTTATATTATTTACATATTACATGGCAATGTGGTTTGGTCTAAATAAAAAAAAAACACTTAACTAATCAATACAGTATACAAAAGAAAAGTATAATTTGCATTATGTTGGGATTTTGAGCTTGTTTGTGCTAAGAGACAGCTCGAACATTACATAATCTTAAAATTAATGTCTTTTTGTGGCCTGCTTTAAAAAGTGCACAAAAATATAAACAATATGTATGTACATCTATTATATAATATACAAAGTCAGGGGTTGTAGTTGCAGACGAGTGAAAGGCGAGTGGACTAAGTCGAAAGTCGCTCGGGCCAACCGAGCGACCGAGTGGCAAGAGATTTAGTTAAGTCCGTTCTATTTTTAAAATAAAAAAAATAATTAAAATCAGGAATGAAAATGGAATTTATGTAGTTCATATGATATGTTACAGAGCTAAAATTGTTTAAAACGGAATGTTAATGGAATACAATATCGTCTTTTCACATTCTGTGAATGTCGTTGGTCCACGAACCCTAACGTGGATTTAAGTAAGTAAATGGCAACATCGTATCAATAATGTCGCGAACTAGCCTTTTACCCTCAGTTCATTTACTCCAATGCAATAGAATTAAACTAATTATCACAGTTTTAAATAAAAATAACACTCGCATAGCTACTTAACGCTATCATACGAGTAACGTAAACATAGCCTTCCTTAAAACTAAATTAATAAATAACATATTGTTAAGAGCGTCGTGCGAGCACCTAATAAAATGAAATAATATTCTATACAAAATTACTAATAACAGTTCCTTTACAAAATTTTAAGTGGAAAAAATTAACAATAATGGTCTCTCTATAACTATAATAAAATTCTTAGTTGAATTATCTCAACAAGCTAACACTAGCCATCACACCAATGGCACGAGTGCGAAGGCGCACTTTAATATAACAGTCAGTTGTCGCGGGAGATCAGTCTATACGTTGTAATATCATACTGCGGGCCGCACTCACACTGTGGTCTCGTTCCGTCGGAGGGGTTGCAGCTCGCGCTGCAGGTCGTTGTAGTACTCGTGGTCGGACATGGACTCCTCCTCCACCGAGCGCTGCGGCAGGAACTTGCTGGTGCCGGGCAGCGGCGTGCTCTCGCTGCCGCTGCCCTCGCTCGCGCACAGCGACTCCAGCGGCACCGGCGCCGTCGGGATGCCCAGCGTCTGCGGCGGCACGTTCTCCTCCGACATCAGGTACTCAGGGTTGTCCACGCACCGCTTCGGCCCCACGAAACTACTATACCGCACCTCCTTCACCTCCTGGCCCTCGCCACCGTCACCTATCAAGTCCATGTACGTCGAAGCGTTCTGATTGTGCTGCGGCGACGGCATCAGGTAATCGTCCTCGTCCAGTGGAAGGTTTAGCTTCAGGTTGCCGACTTGAGCTTCTTTAGCCTTCGACATGGTGTCGAAGTTGGCTTCTAAAGTGCATTCGGCTCGGACCTTCATTGGATCGCTACAGTATCTCGAACTGGAGCTGTCGGAAGCGCACACGCCGTTGTTGTAATAGTGTCGTAGCTCCGAACCGTCGGGGTTGGTTTGGTTGTACCGTAGAAGCTCGTGGTCCCAGTTTTCGGGTTTATGAGATCCGTCTGTAGTCGCTCCGTCAGGGCTGGTGACGGTGCCGTTCGCCCACGACGACGACGTGCACGGCTTCAGCGAGTTGCTCTGCGTGTCGACGCCGGCGCTGACAACCGACGTTGTCGCGGTACCCGGAACCGTCTTGAATTTAGGTTGCAGGTACTCGTCAGCCTCTACAAGCGATTCAGGACCTTCCATTGCCGATGATAGGTTCCTTATTAGCTCTTTCTCATCCTGGAAATAAAAATTAAAGTTCATTAGCGTTTGAGATTAATGATTATATCTTTTAAAGTGAATCTAGCCGGTAAATATCAAAATGACTTGTATATTTTTGTGGTTATCTTTTCATTGTTTTTGTTCTATAATGACATTTATAGTGCACAAGTGCACTCTATGTTCTCTTCCTATCCTCATATTTCGATGGAATTCCAGTGTGATACGACCGAAGAAAGACCGGGCGCAACACCTTAACGTGCTTTCTGAGGCACGGGGGTGCAAAACCGCATACTTGCAGATTTCGGACTGACACTGAGAATTTCTGAACAGAAAACCCGGAACCCGGGGATCGAATCCGGGACTGAGGAATCCTCACTGAGGCATGTGGAAGTTGGATTTAACTAGAGTAGTAAAATATAGAAATGAGTAATTACCTGAGTAGAATAGGACGGGAGACGCATGAATTTGTCTCCTGGAATTACGAGATATCTTCCTGGATCTCTTGCCATCTCAGCGAAGGTGTCAGCCAGCTGCTTGAACGTTGGTCTACTGTCCGCGTCCAGCATCCAGCATGAAACCATGATGCAATAGATATCCAGTGTGCAGATGCTGGGCTGTGGGAGCTTTAACCCGTTCTCAATCAGCTCTGGAACATTACGCGCCGAGATGTTCTCGTAAGGACGAGCACCGTAACTTAAAATCTCCCAGATAGTCACTCCGAATGCCCAAACATCGCTTTTGTGGGTAAATATCCTATGTTGAATACATTCTAGCGCTAACCATTTTATGGGCATCTTGCCTCCTGCTGCCTTGTACTCGTCTTCATTTATATCTAATAGTTTGGCTAAACCGAAATCTGTTATTTTCACACAGTTCGGGGTTTGTACTAACACATTTCTTGCTGCTAAATCTCTGTGCACTAAGCGTTTTTCTTCTAAGTAAGACATTCCACGTGCTATTTGAGTGCACCAGTTCAAAAATGCTTTAGATCCTATCTTTTCCTTATGGGTCCTAACGTAGTCAAGTAAGCATCCCAATGGCATCAGCTGAGTTATCAACATCATCTGGTTGGTCATGCATACTGCTAAAAGCTGTAGTAAATTAGGATGTTCCACACTGGCCATTATGTAGGCTTCCTCTAGAAACTCTTTGCTAGTATTGGCTCCAGTCCCTTCTTTCAAGACTTTTATAGCTACGGGAATCTTTACATTTTCACCTTCTGGTACCCAAACACCTTTGTACACTTTTCCAAAAGCTCCGAAACCAAGCATTCCACCACGACGAAGTTCTGCTTCCTTGACTATCCTTAGTTTAGCTAAGTTTGGTTTTACATTAGTTGGTCGTAGAGGTTCATTGTCTTCACAACCAGTAAGCACCATAGTCATCTTTACTGCATCTTTTTTCGCTTTAGCTTTCTGTCTGCATGTATAGCCTATTATACCAAGTATTAACCAAAAGCAAGAAAGCAAGGATTAATATTATTATCAACACAGTAGATGTCCCTGCAGTGGATATACTTGGTCCGGTTTGAGAATGTGAGCAATATGGTTCGTCGATCGGATTTTGTTTCTGTTCATCAAAGTATATTTTATGAGGGATGTTTTCAGGGCACGTATCAGTACAATTGAAAGCTGATGTGTTGTCGTAGGTGTTTCCTTCGGTAAGGAATATCTTAAGATTTTGGCACTTTATACAATCAGTTGAAAAGGGTCCGATACATCCCCGACATTCAATGTGGCACGGCGTACAAGTCCGGTATTCCTCGTCAGTGAAATGATCCGACGGGCATTCTTCTTCGCATTGGTCGCCTCTCTTGAAACCGTTGCAGACTTTGCAGACTTGTTCATGAATACCGAAACCGGTACATTTTTTGCATAATGGGTGACACTTTCGGCAAACCACTTTTACTTTTCCTTCTAAGGGCTTGACGTTGCCGACCCACTCGTTGTAATATCCGTCTGGGCACGGTTCGAGTTCGTCGAGACATTCCTCAACCGTGGCTTCCACGCTGATGATAGCTTTCTTGCAGGCGTTGCAGCCTCCATCACCAACAGTGTTCTTTGGTCCGGTGCAGCCTTTGAAGCAGTTGGCGTGGCAAGGTTCACAAGTTCCGTTTTCTGATGGGTATCTTGATTTGACACATTCAGCGATGCAGTATGGGCCATCCCGAACATTTTTGCATCTTGTGCAGTTAGCTCCGCTAGGCCCTGTACATCCGTCAGCGCATTCGGAGTCACACTGCCCGCAGATCTTGGGACCGGCTTTGTATAGCCTGAAACGAAAGCGGAAACAAGTTATATAATCAGTCTATAAAATATCACTAGACCTAGAGAGCTGTTACTCGACTATGTAATCAGGTCGGCAAGTATTTCGGAAGTAAAACCGGTAACAGCTCTTATCTACCCACGCGTTATTTGGCTTTGTTATGGAAAGAAGTTGGCCGATTGAAGGCTGATATCAAATGCGATAACAGTAATTTTCAGCATAAACTATTTAGGATTTTAGAATAACCAACTATTTGCAATTTAGGCAGCATACCACCGTGATGTACTTATATTTAAATATCGTCGGGTTTAGTCCCGTTAATTATTTACAAAAATAATGAAGTTTATTATGAAGGTACAATAAAATTATTTATCCATTCGCTTTGCTATTTGAATTACTTCTCATATAAATAGAACAATGTAAGAATTAATAATCAGAAAAAATACCCACCCTGGTTGTACACTGCAGTTTTGTATGCAAGTCTCGCCGAACTTGTAGTTGAGACAGGAGAGACATTGGTCCGCTCCTGGTCCCCAACAGCCGTCCGCCGAGCATTGAGGATCGCAAACCAAATTCGTTTTTTCTGTTGAACAAACCATTGTTAGACAACACAATTCGCTAGAGTCTTTTTGAGATGCTTGATTTCTTTTCTACATTCGAACAAATATTAGATACTGGAAGAACAGTATTTTATTAAGTTCTTGTAGAAAAAAAATCAAGGCAATTGATATGGATATGAGAACGCTGAGCCCTAAGTTGCGTTAGCTGTTAGTGGGGTTAGGCACACAATAAAAGTGAAATTATGGGAATTCGCTTGCAATAAAGATGGGACAAATTTACAAGAAATGGACAAATATATAATGAGAAATATGCTGTCGCTTTGCTTTAACTAAGTCTTAAAACTAAATCTAACTATGAGGATCCTCATACAACTAAAACGCACGCAAACTCACCACAAGTTCTTTGATCGCCATTCTTCTGTATAATTTGCTTGTGATCTTTAGATTTCACTAATTTGTTCCAAGCAATTTTCTCTGCAAAACAGAGATTCCTGTTTTCCATGATCGCAATCGCGCCCGAGTTTACCCTCTTCAACGACTTCAAGCCCAAGGATTCTAATGAGGTTTTTACAATGTACAATGAAGCGAAGAGATTTCTCTACCACTTGGCGACCTCCAATCACTTCCAAGTTGCGGAAGTAAGACAGGCTCGTGAAGTTAGGATGATGAGCCTGGATGTTCAAGTAACCGGTCACCTCAGCGCACAGTGCTGAACACCTCCAGCGCATCTGGCTCCATCTTCGGGTACCGTTCGCCGAACGAGTAATCAGGGTTCACATGCTGGAAACCAGTGAAGGTCATCTCTAGAATCTCAATCGAACCATCTATGATCGTACAGTCTCTGAAACTTTCGATGTTTCCAGAATGTATGGGTTTCTCCGCTCGGCAAGTTTTAGGGCAAGTTACGTTACATGGTATGCATTCTCCATTCACAGCTGTCTTATTCGGCGGGCAGCTCCTCACGCACGCTCCGTTGTCTTTTAGTAAATGCTCTGGGCAGTTTCTTACACATGTCGCACCGTATGCATATTTCCCATTAGGGTTCGGTTCCCAGGAATAGTTCGTCGGATTATATATTTGCATGGGCGGGCATTCTTGTGAGCAAGTCCCTTCATCGTAGAAGTTCCGACAGGCAAGACATTGGCTAGGTAATGGCCCAGTGCAACCTCCAGCGCAAAATGTGTTGCAACAGTCGCGTGGGTTTGGGCCAAAGCATCGGCCTTGGGCGCATTGTGGGCTACAGTTTGTCTTCGAGAACTTTTGGCAATTCTCGGGTCCTTCACCCCAGCAGCCGGCTTCGCAGCTGTGGTGGCATCTCGGGCACTCGCGTTCAGCTGCTTTGAAGTCGTAAACGTATACGTAAGTCGCGTTCGGGCCAGTGATGATTTCGTCCCAGTTGATGGTCTTCACATGGCAGAGGTTATAGTTGTTGTAGATGCCGACGCTTCCTCTCAGGACATCGCGCAGGGCCGGCAGCTCGAGTGTGAACGCAGTAGACATTGTGACTAAAAGCGCAAACTCTTCTTCTCTCACGTTGAGCTTGAATAGTGTGCGACCTCGAATGATTTGTAGCTGAGGCAACACGATTCGCTCTACGTTTACGTACGAAATGAGCACGTATCCGGTAACTTCCCGTATGTAGTTGAGGAAGGAGAGATCCGTGGAGTTGCTCTCGATCCATGTCAGCTCGAGGTTGCCGTCGACGTATGTACAGTTGGTGAAGCGATCGCGAAGGTTCCGGTAGTGGGTGTCGCGGTTCGATGGAACCGACAAACGGCCGTTCGTCCCAATGCATACTGAAAAGAAGAAAAAGCAGTAATGTCAATGAGAGTCTAAAAAATTTAGGTAATCTAAAAATAAATGTGTATGTGGTTTGTAAGAGAAAAAATACAGCGTGGGATGCTGATTTCTTCTCAGAAACACTTTCAAGAAGGAAAAATCTTTATAATATCTAATGATTCATCTTTGAACTTTACGATTCATTCGTCATCGAACAGTCACGAGCTTTTAGAAATATGCCTTTAAAAGGAGTATTAGGAAAGGAGAACCATTTAGCCAACTGGCCGATGTTTAATTAGGCGCTTGTCAAGACATTTAATAATAACAATGTATTTGTAGGTCGGCTGATCGACAAGTTAGGAACCGAGCGGCTAACGAAGAGGCGGTGCCGTGTGGGCGGGCTCTGGAGCCTGTTTTCTCTACTACGATACACGTAACACCGCTATTCGTGACTAAACTACGAAAATAGTTACAACGCCCGGTGCGCTGCCGCTACAAAAAGACACATCGAACAAAACCGACAGTGTACCGCGAAATGTTGAATATCCTAGCATTGACGCGATACAATTTTACCGTTGACTAGCTTGTTTTTACAACACACAATAATACACAATTGTGTTGTTTTAGAACGCTTTTTAGTGTTGATGTTTTATTCGGTTACAAAATAACATACGGTTGACCATTTGCTGTGATAAAATACAATAAAAAGAATCCAAATGCGTAAGAGAGCGTTGACTTCACAGGTGGCAAGATTTGTAATTTTTAAGGTCTGGAATATTTATCATGATCAAACTGAGGTTTCGAGTGGTACTATCTGGTTTAATTAACTCGTATTTTAAGGAACTTAAGTAAGTAACCTGTACACACAAAAGGTGTGTAGGTAGATAAAAATCCAAACCTGAACATTCAAATTGTGCTTAACGCTCCAAAACTTAAGTTTAAAAGTCGTATTTCTTATAGTCGAGAGAGCCCGAGTGTTCGGACACAAAAGCATAGTTTTTGTCTGAGGGAACTCTATAGAAATAACAAGGTATTCAAGGTGCAAGGTAAAATTTACCTGCTCGTCTAAATAATAGACTTGTTTTTTATCTGTATGCGAAGGTGTAGCTTTACCGTCATATGATACGTTTACGTTAGGAATTTAGAAACGCTTGGATCTAACGCAGTTACATAATATTAAGTAGCTAGTTTTACTACGCCCTCTTTTGACGCTAATGTCTCTAATGAACAGTTCATGTTCTAAATCACTTTTACGATACGGATTAAGTAAATAACAGTTTGAAATTCTACAGGCGTTTCTCAAATGTGCCTTTGTTGAAATTCAACGCTGCCCTTGTTCACAATATTGATGGCGATTTTATATTTTATACTTCATTGTTTATTAAAAAAAAACATATGGCTTGTAGCTGTAAAATATGATTTGCGTATTTATTTTACGCTTCCAATTTTGATATGATATTTATTGGTTTTCTGTATGGGAGCAATAGGAACATTGTATTTTATGCCGATTTTAAACTCAAATTGGAGGATTTGGATTTGGAGGAAGCTAAATGGATCCGAGCTATTATTAATATTTGCTGAAATGTCTCTATGTAAAAATACACATACATTTTACGTCCATAACTTTGTCGGAGTTACATAAAAATATCAGTACGTGAAGTTGCCAAAACATCCGGACATTGCCAAAAACAAATGATAATAATTTAGGTACTCGAAACAACGAACATATTTTGGCTCACAATTTTATTTCTGTATTTGTTTTGTTGGTTTGGATTTGGTCGTTTGTGTAGGCTGGATCTGGTGTCCGGTGTCTGGTGACCCGGCGTGATGACATAGCCGATAGCATTCATGAATGTGACGTCGCGGTTGATGCACTGATTCTGATCTTCAAACACATGTTTTGTTTGGAGGTGAGAGTGGGCCTTGCATAAATAGAACGGACATCAGTCACTCGCATACTCGCCTGGCTGTTTCAACATTTGTGATGTGATATTTTTATTGGTTTGGTAATTTTCATCAGACATCAAAAAGCCGTTTCATATAAAGTAAAGTAAAGTATCAGCTTATATACTGTCCCACTGCAGGGTAAAGGCCTCCATCATAGAAACCAAGTCATCGCTTAATCCAAATGCGTAAGAGAGCCCTTTTCCGATATATTTTCAAAAATATTAACATGTACAAAAATAAAAATCCAATGTTAATCCACCGATGATTACTTTCGCCAAAAGATTAATTTCTGCCTTAAAAGATTTTTTTAAGGACAGCAATGCCAATTGCTTGCTATAGGTACACCTATAATGCACTGATATGATATTTTAAAAAGTTGTGACATAAAGTGAATCAAATTAATTAAAATAACTTGTAATGAGGTTACTTAAAGTTAAAGGGCCGTTCGTTAAAACGTTTAAACGTTCTTAAATTTCTTCCAGCGGAAATTATATAACGCAGCCGGTAAAATGTTAAACCTCAAAACTAGCTGTAACCAACCACTTCGAATACTTGTGTTCCGTATATTGCTGACTTTTATTTGTTATACGCCCACCAGACAGACACGTAGGCAGATTTACGACACAAATTAATAAGTTTAACATTGATCTGAGGTCGATCTACGCAATGAAAGGCATGGATATAAATCGTTTTTTTTACCATCAAGTAAATGATGACCATTAAAAAGTCACTGTCGCTCGGTGACGATCCAGACTTGTCTAGTTTTATATTCCGTAACGAAGTTAGGACGAGCTACTAGTTTTCAATAAAGGGATAATCTCTTAAACACATAACATAGTTTGATCTGATGTATAAGTACAAAGTTTCTTAAAGCGAAACATATCTGAAAACTTGCCTATTAAAGAATTCGCATGCATAAGTGTACTGTGTATCAACCCTCCGACTTGTATATATTGAAATTAAGAAATCTCTGATTTGTTAACAAGAACACCGCACTTTAAATCTATATTGAACGCATATGAGCGTGTTGTTAAAATGTTCAATGATGTCGAGCGTGGACGTCCTTAAGCAATCTTTCTCCTCCCGGCACGACTGGTTTGTCTTAACTCGATGTTTTTATCCAGTTACTTGCATTCTGAAGCACTGGAACCAGTTTTGTTCCTCCACAGCACTAGTCGATCGACCTTTCACTACAGAAACGGTTGAAGCGCGCTTCACTGGGATGTTTCATCGCGTATTTGTAAGGCAACTAACAGGCAAGCAGCGATGGATGCGTAATTTTTCGTTTCCGCCGCTAAGGCAGATCTTACCATGAAAGTGAAATAGCTTTACATTTATATATGTAACTCAGCTGTATCTTAACGTTAATAATACAATTTGCTATATCCTCAAAAAGTTGTAGACGTTTGACTGTCATTGATTAATTATAATTTACAGGCCAGACGTAGTGTCGAAACTTGAATAACGTTTCTGTTAACTTGTTTTTAATTTATTGACTTAGTAACTGGGATACGATATTGCCACTTGTTTTAGTTATACGTACTAGTACTTCACTTCTAATACTTTGGGTCTAACAATAATCTCATTCTATTCATTTAATCCCCAGAAAAATGTAAATAAATAAAACGAATTTGAATACCGTAAGCATTATTAAGTTGGCGGCTAGATATTGTCAGAGGTACCTAAAGACACAGGCCAAAAGGTGCCAAAGCGTTCGATTCTTGCATATATTATAATCTAATTTTGGAACAATACATAGCTTGTTATTTTTACTTTAAAATTACACTAAAATGTAAAACTGTTAACAAAATCTCCTAAATGAGCACGCGACCGGTTTATATATTTGTGGGCTCAAGTGTTATACAAATCAAAGATGCCTTATTATGAAAGATAATTCCAATTCGCCACAAAAATTTTAGGAGAATTAGACAATCCAGGAGTCGAGATAGATCATTTGAAAATGTAATTAATTCTACTTGTAGATATTAAAATTAAAATGTTAATTGCCTATGTTTGTATTGAGAGAAATATTTTGTCAATCTACATAAAATATTCCTAGAGAGCCAAGTGTCACCCGATACGACACCGCATTAGCGAGTTCAAAAACCCGCCAAGTTCTGTCCGCATATCATTACAACCTGATTAAATATAATATAGCCGTTACTTCACAGTTTAAATACAGGAAAACTAGATTTTATATTATGGATTCGTTAATTTCGGTCGATTTCGTTTCAATGTCTAATTAATGATCGCGTGGCAATTAATGATCCATTATTTATTCCCGTTTAGGCACTGTTTGTCGTGATTTGTAACAAAATGATTTAAATTATAATATATTATTCTATTTTAAAATGGGTAAGAATCCGGAGGTTTCGCAAAAGGGCGCTAAACTTGTTATTTAATTTGTCACGTAACGATTCGTATTAAGTAGCTTAATTCTGTATATGTCGTCTTCTCGAGGTGTTTTGAGCATATGTCTTTGTAATAAGGCACAATATTGCATGATGTTAAAGGAT
The DNA here is from genome assembly GCA_014851415.1 of Cnaphalocrocis medinalis. Taxonomy (NCBI): domain Eukaryota; kingdom Metazoa; phylum Arthropoda; class Insecta; order Lepidoptera; family Crambidae; genus Cnaphalocrocis; species Cnaphalocrocis medinalis. The sequence continues at coordinate 15,683,672 of CM026273.1, read as the reverse complement.
AGATTTCGAAAAATAAGTTAAAATGTTTTGAAATTCTTATTTACCGCGCTTTTCGCTGCACTGGTATCTACTAGCTAAGTTATTTTGTTATGAGTAAACAATGCCAAAAGCGTTTAGGAAAGGAGTTACCTGGTGTAGATTACAAGCTGCGATTACAAGTAGTCAGCATTTTAGTCTTTCCTTTTTTAGCTCACTAGGTTAAATGGTCAACGGTCGTTCGTTTGAGCTGATTAATTTGCTCCTTTGTTTATATTTTGAAAAACCTAAATATTACGTGTGGGCATTTAATGTGCCTAAGAAATACGATATAAAAGGTTGAAATTCAACAGTAGGAGCATTGGCTATTTAGTCTACAAAGAATGGCATGTGCCCCCATAAGGCCATAGAGGCACGTATGGCGCAGTTTCCTAGAACTATAATGGTTTGTCGACTTGCGCATGCAGTACAATGACAGTACTGTGTTCTTATTTTCCAATGGCATACTATAATGTCATACAAATATGGACTTTCAGTATTATTGTAAGATATTTCGTTTCTATATTTTTAGAGGTATGCTTTATTCGATTTTTTGTCGATTATACTCAATACTCATACTTGAAGTACTTTCAGGGACAAACAAATACACGTCATAGTATATAGTAAAACTGAAGTAAAGTGTAGTAACTAAAGTGTCAGAATTCGTCAATACATGTCAAACACATATGGTTAAATATCATTTGAGGAAAAACAAATTATAGCAACCCCAAGTGCTAATTTATAACAAAAAAAGCCTTATTTTGGATCCAGAGCTTTCTAGTCAGAAATGTTTTAGTTAACTCTAATTGCGATGATCTTTTTGAAATTGAGCAATTTGTCTGGCAATACGTGCTGACGATGAAAATATAACACACATGATTTGATCATTAGTCAACAATTGTTGAAGTACAATGACCGTATGAAATGTTTGCGTTGCGTTTACGTGCGCGCCGATATTGAGTTCAAAATGCCTAAAGCTGACTTGTCTATTTGAATTGGTGAAACATTTTGCTGAATTCCTATCGAAATAATCAGGCCAAAGGTTATTAACTTGTGATATCTAGACACAGCAATATTTTTAGACTAAAATGTATTAACTGGAATTTATGAATAGTTATCATAAGTTATCTAAGCTAATATCAAACCGAGAAAAGATTTGTATTTTTGTTTCAAAACCTACTTAACTAATTTGGAAATCATTATAATAATTTTAATAGGAATACTAGGTATTCCTATTAGTCCACGCGGGCATTGAAAAAAGCTAGAATTGTAATCAAATACCTATGTTTGTATTATTTCAGACAACAAAAAAGGGTTACTTCTACTCTTCTTAGTTTTACTCAGAGTAGTTTTTGCATTGACATCTTATAGATTTCTGTGTGACTAGACTAGCCAAGTTCTACGTCATAGTCAGTTAAATCTGCCTAGCTATATCACACGGCCGCGCGGGTTAAAAAAGATACAGTTTCCTTCATAAATTAAAATAAACAGGTTTAGTTCCTTATTGATTTGCAGTACTGTTTAGCATTTCCAAGCACAAACAACGTAATCATACATTTATAACACAGCCAGTACTTATAAGTGTCTGTCCTTATTGGTAACTAGTGGACTCTCTGGACGCCCGCGGCTTTGCTTGCGTGGAGTTCGGTTTGCCACTTACTCGTAAATATTCAAATTCCCAAATGGAAAACCTAACCTTTAACGAACTTTTTTTTAACGAACTCCAAAAAAATGAGTCTTTTTAATCGCCAACTTGTCTCTTTTTAACGCAGAACCAAATCAGTGCAGATTTCCTCTTGTGAAATATATTTATCGTGGTTATCATTTAAACTCCTACGTAAAGCGTTTGGTCCTCTAGTATATCTACGAATGTGTTAACATTATTATCCTGTCATGGGTTATTAATTTTTTTTTAATAAGTAACAATAAGTTATGAATTAGTTAAAATGCGTACTATACAGAATCTGATTTTCCGACATAGTAAATTAGTTCATATAGGTAGAAGTGGCTTAGGCCTTTATGAGGAAAGAAATATTTGAACTGAAAAGGACCACTTTTGAACGGAGCGAGGTAAGTGAAAGGATCGCATCCTCTCCGCCTACTCTTATGGCAAAATCGTCTTAGTAGTACCAATCATATCTATACAATACAGGTACATAATGTTCCTAGAACCTTGAATATTTCAGAGTGTATCTAAGAATATTTATATCCTTCTACTAACCATTCTGAACAACATTTCTTCTACAGTTTTAGAAAATTCGTCATATAATTTTTCTACCCCCTAAACACGTGATCGACTTTGTATGATAGTTGTCATTTTTTCATGCGAATTTCTATAAGTCATAGAATAAATATTGTTCAGAATGATTGGTAGAAGACGTAGGTAAAAGTATGTATGTTCACAGACAGATGCTGATGTTTTGATTCTAATACAGTTTATAGCCACTAAAAGTTAACAAATCTAAGAAGAACGCAATTATTTTCTATTGATGTTTCTCGCAACCTAACTTCATCATAACATAATTCTAAGTAAATTTATTGTTTGGATACGTTTGTAAATGTGAAACCGACCGCAGATTGCAAAATGAGATAGAAAGCGAGAATCGACGAGATGTGAACTGTTAAGCGTTTGTATAGGTAATGTTTCCCAACCAATATTCCGCCATATACTGGAAATTTTCATACTCCTTATTTGGCAATTCTGATAACTAAGATGGCCGTGCCATCAATCTTGGCGACCCTTAGACGGGGGACTCATAATTTAAATCAACTTGGGTACTTACATGGTTTGCATCAAGTAAATAGATAACATACTCGTACGATTAAAATGTCTGTACCTACTTAATGAAATCAGAGCTCTTCAGTTATTGAAGGGAAAAAAATGTGTTCGGTGTAAAGTGAAAAAGGTTCAAGAATTTTTATATTTTCCTTTCAATTTGACACTATTCCCTTACCTACATTAATCTTAATATTTATTGTCGATGAGAATGATGTTGGTCTCAAATATTATGTTTTAACAAACTAAATATTTGCTAGTTCTTGTAAGGAAGACTGAGAGAATTGGTTACTCAAGTTAATACCGTTCTAAGACACTAATGCGCCAAACTAGTTTTCAAGTCCCATTTAGTGATGCGACTGTGAGTCCAATGCCATTCGAGTGATAGAGAAAAATACACTCATGAATGAGTCACTAGTTTAGTATCGCCACCGACCCACTTGGTTTCTGTGCCAAAGTATTTCCACCATGTATACCTAAATCAATCTTGTCCCATGCAACGTTCGATGGAGCTTAAAAACTGTTTGACCTAATTTAAAAAAAATCGGTAAAATCGGGAAGTTTCCATGCAAAATATACGCAGTAGACGGTTGGATGTTCGAGCTATAAATGGCATAACCATTTACCCAAGTGCCAAAGAAAATAATTATCTAGTAGTTAACCAGGTCGAAGGGCCTGGGAAGGGTCGACACATCTTTATCTCTAGTAGTGATAAGTTACGTGTGTAATAAAATAAAATCATTCTCAATGAAAGATTACATCGTGACCAGTGGCAAAGAGTTCGCTTCCAAGTGCGGTAGGTTCTGAGCCCAACTCCCGGTGGAGTTAATTTAGAAAAAAAAATGTAATGGGTATCGGGATTGTGTGTATCGCATCTAGTAGTCATATAGTACAGGCAATGAGAGATCGAAACTAGTTGATCTGTGTGAATTGTCTGGGGCAATGGAATACATTCACCAAATGTCGTTCAAACGCTTTCTCCGCTCGCAGTCATCATCATCATAACTGTCAGGAGTATATTCGAATGAAAATGTAAAATAATTTGGCTTCGAGTCACAACACTACATTCCATTGGACGAATAAGGTTCCGTCGGCATTCCAAACTAGTACATTACAATTTATTAAGAAATCTCGTTTTGGCTAACGCATTTGACAATTTCGCAATATTTTAAATACGATTGTTTTTTTTGCATGCCTTGTAAAAAGAAATGGGTTGCCAAGCGATGTGACTATATCCTTTTTTAAAGTATATAATCTTACGAATAGCATTATGGAGCTAGGTGACTTGTATGATAGACAAATGAATTAACTATCACCATATTACGAGGACAACTGTTCTTACTATCGCTAATTTGAATAAGACAACAGTTTGATGGTTTACTTTCATGCATGACATATGTATGCTGTCCAATAAAATCAAATCGAAAGACTAGTATGGACAAAGGTGAAATTCTTAAGATTGTTTTTGCTCGTAGGCAACAAAGTGAAAGGTAATAAAACTAACATCTCAAAAGTGTAGTAGGTGGCAACATGACGTATAAAACTTTCGTCATGTGTACACAAAGTTTGATTTAAAAGTTGTCATAGGTATATAGACCCAGACCCCAATCTTTAAGGTTTATTTTTAAAGTCGTCCTTGTTGTAAACACTCAAAAATGCTCGACAATATTAATATTTGTGACCGGTCAACCATTCCAAGGCTTACTGGAAAACAAATGCTATGTTCTGTAGTTCAAACAATGAAGCTTTGAAGCCTACGCAATAAAATATTGTTGTTTTATAATAACAGTTGGTGTGAAAACATAAAAGAGACCCATATTATTGTCCTGTTAACCGTCCTTTCGAAATTAAATTAAATAATGGATCGTGGAAGTAAACATCAGAGACTATAATAAAATGCTATAATAACAAATAAATTGTAACAAAATCGATATTGTTTCTCTTTTCGACCAAACGTCACGATTGATCGAAACGAGGAATCGTCCCAAATATGGTTCACTAATCGGCTCTTTACTTCAATAACGTGACAAGTCTAAACAAACGTGGTTTGGACTTGTCACGTTATTCAAGTAAATAGGCGCGATGTTCCGGTCACTAGGAACTAGGATGAAGTATCATTATCAGGCCTGTGCTAAATGCTTGTGCTGAAAAAGGCTTCAGTACAGTTTAGATAAAAACAAACGCTACACTACTAATAATACCTACTCAAATTGATTCCACGTACTACTTTCTGCATTGGAAAGAAACTTATAGGTACAAATCTATGTTTAACTTTAAACTATACTTAAAAAATATCATGAAAAATTAAAGCAGTGAAACATTATTCGTTACTTTTAAATAATCAAATAGAATATATTTTTGACTGTTTACCTTTAAATAGCGAGCTAGATGGCTGTGCGATTCACGTCAGTTTAGTGAAATAGAAAGAATTCATTTGCATAAATACATTTAGATGTATGAGGTATTTAATGGTGTAGTGCCATTTCTACTTTAGCTGGTAGTTTGAAATATTTTATCTGCGAAAGGTTGTTTATTTCTTCTTTTATACATATTTTATAGGTATATGTAGTATCCAGTATCCTACATATAAAATATGTCCATCTTATGCAAAACCGAAAAATGTGTTGTGATTTAAGACTAGACTGTTGCAGATGTTATTTAAAAATTAATGTAACTGTTTCCATATCTGAAGCTTAATTATACATACTTTATAAGATTGTATACCTTACACAGGTCCTTGTTAGCACAGGTTTTCAATTTATGTATGTATAAACTACGCGTACCATATACGCAGGATAGAGGCATGCGTTCACGTCCATTCTGAGACGAATGAGCACTCTTCAATCAAGTAACTTACCATTCTGGTTCCATAAGGGACTAGATTGAAAATGCGCCATGAGAAAAAGGCGGGAAGATCTGACATCTTCTGGCAAAGGAATCTATCCTATACGGACTTAAAATATATTATTTATCCGTATACTCCAGTAAAATAACAATTTATCTAATAGCTATTGGAAGTTTGTACTTAACCCACGCTTAAGATTTAAATGTTTGAACAAGGCCGAATAAACAAAATGCTAGGGGTTATGTGTTGTAATAACAATCAGATATTAAGTATTCGGCTGTTTTCAACAACATAAGATATTCGAAACGTGTTTACAAAATTGCTGGCATGTAAACAAAGTACAGTTACAATAATTAAATTAATAAGGCCCATATTGTATGGCCGCAAATTTTCACATATACATAATATTAATAATAGTACCACTAGTACAATACCGCATTGGAAAGTACAAAGGATGAGGCGACCGCAGACCACTCGAAAGTTGAACGTTCCGTCGAACAAGAGTATTCAGTACACCTTGTCCACACAACCTTTCATCTCAAAGGATATTGTTTCGCGTCCCTTTCACGGAAACATTGTCACATACAAAGTGAGATTTAATTGTTTTGCGTCGCGTACAAAGCGGCAGGAGCCTGTTACGAAGCTGCGGCCTACGGCCCGACCAGCTTTCCGAGCTATATAAGGCTACATTTGCTGCCTCGAGATAAGCTTTGTTTATTTTATTCCGGCGATTAGCTCGCGTTTATTTACTGTTTTATGAAAACTTTAAGGCTGATGCCTCTAATTTGTGTCACACGCGAAAAAATAAATACTGGCACGGGGGATGAGTACTCGTTTCCAGAGGGTGGTGCTTACTTTTTCCTTTAACGAATTCCGAGTGTTTTGGTTTGTGGCGCGAAGGCTGGGCTTGGTGGCGGTGGGGCCGAGCGGCGGCCGCGGCGGAGGCGAGGGAGATCACGCATAGGCACCAGAGGAACACACGGGCAGCAACCATGCTGCGACATCACTCGCGGGGTCGGTCGAGACACAACCGTGCGGCACAAACTCCCATCGTGTACTGGCCCGCCCGGTTTGAGAGCCCAGTGCGCCCGCGCAATCCACAGCCTTCGCAACGGGGAGACACGGCCGCCGCGGTGTTTGGGCGGGAAATTGTGCGGCCTATTTGTAAACACGCGAGCATGTATTGTTACCGCATTAAGGATTATGCATTTCATTTGCACTGGATATATGGTTTCCCTTGTTCACTTTGAGGTGAGCCTAATGAAACACACGTTTTGCTTTGAATTTACACAGTAAAACGTGTAACAAAGGGAATTGTATCTATCCAAATAAACATGCTCGTATTACAATTTAGTAGTTCTCGTGTGTGACCTAGGTTCAATATTAGTTAATGACGATTGTTAGTAGATACAAAGCCTATTTACGGACAGATGTAGGTCAGTAAACTTGCAAAATATTTTGTACGTTTTCTTCAATTACATATAAAATCGCCATCCGTGAAATATCATTTAGAAAAGGACAAAACCTTTTCTAAATGATATTTCACGGATCTCTCACGGTCTTATTGTATTCTTTTAAACAGGGAGCCATACAATATAATTAATTACAATTTGTAGAATTTCCTCATTGTTAAAGGAACAAATGTTTATGATATTAAGTTGAGGATCGACTGAATACTTTTGACAGATTTGTATACATTGATGTGAGTTTATGTGATACATGCGCTGTTTTTGGACCGTTCGCGCGTCCTTATGTCTGAGACACTAGCAACTTTAATTAAATAAGTTAAGGCTAATGTTTTGTTTATGTTTCGTTAATGTTAGGTTCCAAATAAACATTTCTTATTTCTTTCTTTCAATGTAGATGTGGGGAGGGGAGGGGGATTGTAACTGAAACTTACGCTGTCTGTACAAGGAAATTAACTAGTTCGAGAAATTACAATTATTCAAAATCTTCAAATAGATTATATCTGGTCAGTTTTTTAAATAAAAATACTTTTTCGTTGAATACAGTAAATAAATTGAAAGTCTCCGTTCCTGTCTAGTACAGTCTAAGGGCTACGCACTGCGCTGGCCGCTCACAAGCACAGGTAAACGCCGAGAAGGACGCAGGTATGCGCCTGAGTCGTTACGCTCGGAAAAAAGCCACGTAACAAAACTTTAATAACTACGCATTGTGCTAATACCGATACAAATAATAATTGAACTCTTAAAAATATCCGTAAAACAGTTTTTGTAGGCCCTCCTGCCTTTTGTGGCTATCTGATCTAATGTACGGAGGCAATTAATCCGATCCAAGGCTTGATGAGATATGAGGTTTTTAATATAGTATGACTGTGTGATTTTGTATTTGGTAAGGCTGGCTGCCCGTGGATAATTACTGTTGTGGAGGTATAGACACTGTTTAATTCAGCTGATTGATTGGAAGTGTAATGTGTATGCAACAATATGTTGGTAACGGAAAATATTTTTAATGCTTCTGTTGAAGCTGCAGACCTTGAAGGTTGCCGTTGACTATTCGATTAAGTACTGCCGAGTAAACCACTTGTGAATATATTTCCCGGGTTTTCCTTATCGGTTATTGGTTGAATCGGTTTTTTAAAAGAAAAAAAACCTTTCAGAATTCACTTGCGCTTTCAATTTAAGGATTGGTCGAAGCTCGTTTTCAATGCATTATTTAAATTTATTTGTTTTTCCTTTCTACTGAAGTTACATGTGTAGGAACTTTAGTAAAAACAATTTACCTGATTTCTTAGTAAGGACTTTAAGCACTTCTGTTAAGGGTCAAAATCAAATTGAAGAGAACATAAATAAATACATCCTCCAACCGATATTCGGCTACGGCCGCCAATCCTAACAATCAGCCACGTACGCAGGCGAAATACTATAGTGCTCAAGGGTGTGCGCAAACACAGGTGCAGTCTAACACTGACAAGAGCATTAACTTCTACTTAAGGCTAATACTGAGAATTTGTAAATAGAACAACTCAGTGCCAAATGTATTGGTCTGACCCGGGGATCGAACCCGGGACCCCAAGCGCAGTCGCTTTAAAGTGCGGCCCACTACCCACTGCGCCACTGAGGCTGTCAAAAAATACATAGCCCATTAATAAAACCAAAAACCGGCCTATGTATAATATTAGAAGACTTGACTGAGTCTTTGCATACATAAATAGTAACGGACTTTTGGATACCCTCCATACGCATTTTCTTATGAATATTCACTAACAAGCACATTCAAAAAAGCAAAAAATCTTTGATCACTATCTAAATGAATAAATATCACGAAACTATTCATTAAAACCATTCCAATAACCTCATGAACGATACTTTTGCTATGATCTTCGGGTGATACTCCTCAACTGAGGGTATAGTAAATTCCCTGACTTTAACTCCTTATTTTTTAACTAAGTACATTTACTATTGCGTACATTTGAAATGTACGCAATAGTAAAATTCATTTAAGTTACATTTTTTCAGAAGATCATGCCTTCGAAGTTGTATTCGTGTATACGTTTTACTCAAAATGAATTGATGTGATTCATAATTTTTATACGATGTTCTTTTATTGTAAGGGCCGATACATAATTAAATATAAAATTTGAATAATATTATATTGTAAAAAATACACATATTTTTGGGTACACTTAAGTTGAGTAATTTTGATGTGTTGATCAATTGCTCACACCGGTCGTTATGGCAACTGACGGATACCTGCAGAGCTTTTATTGTTAGACGTGACAAACAAGAAATCGGATCACCTAGTGGTATCTAATTACCGCTGTCCGTTGATTTTGAATTGTATCATGTAACTGATATGCTTGTCAAAAACTAAGGCTATAATTTAAAATTATACTTTGCGTCCAAGTTTACGAAATAGGCAAATATTCCACTTGATGTCACGAACTTGCTTCATTGTTTGAAGTTTTTCTGTTTACAAAGAGCATTTTTATCAAACTTTAGAACTTAACGATTGTGTAATTGGGTCATAATATTTGCTCTACCCAGATAAGTGGTGTGCGTAGTGCACAGTGCATCGTGGAACACAGTAACGAACACACCAAGTGGCACAAAAGGGAATAGCCTATTGTATCACTTGATTACATCATTTTTGAAGATCGTGTCAATTAGTTTCTCTATTGCTAATAAATAAACCACAAAAAAAATTACAAAGTTTTTATTCAGTTGCGAACTACACTCAAAATGCATTTTTAAATTTCGCGCGGTTTTGTTTACATAGCGTGATGACGTAATAACAAGGCCGTTAATTATATCCATGCCATTTCGTGGTAATAAAGAACATATAAAAAACTGAAAACTACGGATTAAATAAAAAATATTTATTTATTTCATGAACTATAAATGACACCGACTGCTTTTAGACTAAGCTATCTCAATAATATATTTTTAGATCATGAAATGGTCGAGCTATCAATTCATAGACTTATAACAGTCGATGAGATAGGTATTACATAAATTGGTCTGTAGCCTAGTATGGATCTCTTTGTGATGTAAGAGAAATCTTACTTTTATCGCATAATCCCTTCCCTTGTCGTCTGACTGACTATAGCAACGCGAAGAGTGGGTGGGGCACCAAACAAATTGGATCTCGTGGGTTCACAGTTCGAGAAACTATACGAAAAAGATGTTTTCCCTCACCGCCGAGCTATTGGTAGATATATTCTCGTAAACTCGTGTATTCAAAAAATCTAGAGCCACCCGTTGCATTTTACGATATGAGAGAAATATCTTACTGTATGTTATTCCATTTTGATAGAAGTGACTTGCGCGCGTTGAACTCTACGAAAGCCGACTTGGCCGCTACGAAGTTGCTACGTTGCGACCTGTTCTTACCACTGCACTGATAAGGGTCCCCACCATTGCTTGCTAAGTATGCAGCGACGGGTTGGGTATGTACCGGCAAAGCAGCGGTGTATATTGACGTTGTTTGTGTAGGCTGTGTCTTGGTGGCGGGATTACCTCGCATTCCTTTACAAACGGAGCCTGCGTAAGCTCTGAACTATTACAAGATAGATTGACCTGGTCAACTTGGTGTAAGAGTGAGGATTCAACATATTTTTATCAGCTTCTATTTTAAATTACATAATATGTACGTACATATCTATGTATCTTCCTTAAAAAGAAGTTAATTCTATAGATAACAGCAAATTTAAGTTTTGCCGCCTGGGCAATGTTGTCGACTCCCAGTGCCATCTATTGGTACTGATATAAGTTAAACGAAATGAGGGCGGGCCTCTAATAAATATAAATGTTCTAGAAGGTTCTAATAGATGCACCAACAAATTTCGATTTTCAGGAATCGGATATAGTTTGGTAGAGATCGTTGCAATAAATATTGCAATAAAAATCTAAGATTGTAATAATAACTGGTTTTGTTGAATAAACGTGTTTTACATTTATAACTGCAATAAATATTTACTAGCAGATTTCTAAAAAAAAGTTAAATATTACAAAAATACCGTTACTTTACCCATTATAAGTTGAATAGGTCGATTTGTTGCTATAAAGCTCTGAATTTATTTGCGATTTATTGAAGCTATTAGAAAGGTATTCGTGAAATCACACAATGGAATGATATTTACTGTATCAAAGATTTTGTCTTGCGGGTTTCGTGACCTCACCTCACGCCCAGGGTAGTCCTGTCTCACCCTGGAGAACCATGTAGAGTGTCTCAGACAATTTTTATAAATATATATTGGTATTTATCTCAGCATGTCATTTTTGATTGCCACCAAACCTATCGCTATGGATCTGAGCGTAAACTTGGACCGTGGTCCAAAATTGTGTCTCTTATGTTAAGTAGAAAGTCTCGTTCATACAGTGTGATTGTTATGAAAATCAGAAGTAGTGGATGAATTTATTCCCTTGTTTATCCTATAACCTACGTAGTAAGTATTAACGATGTTGAAAGTCATTAAAACCTACTTAAATTTGAAATTAACGTAAGCCGTTTATGTTTTAGCATCTAATAGCAATTAACTTAATACGCAATAACTAATATTATAATCAAACTGTCTTGTTCTATCATCTGTAATGACTAGTCCTATTAACAGAAAATACATAAGTTTTCGTTTTGCAGACTTAAGATATTCACGTGCATACATTTTTCTTTCAACGAACTTTTTATTGGCTTATAGTTAGTGCTTATTTTTTGTATCATTAATGTTTGGACTTATACTTTTTGCAGAACACGATGATATATTTACTTCAAGTCGGAGTTTCCTTTAGATTCGATACTTGGTAAAGAATGATCATAAACCTAATAAATTGTGACTACATCCCATACATCGATTGTCTTGGTTTCAAGCTAAAGTTCTGACATGGAGACCAGAAACAACGAAAGATGTCCGCCGTCATGTATGTTCTCAGTGTTATATCCTAGATTAATTGTGATATGAGTTTTAGTTTGTTTTATCCAAGTTAGCGAAACTAATACAGACGATCAAATTCTAATGACGTTCTTTACGATCGGTGCTTCGATTGCAAACAAGCCCTTAACATTTTTTCGCGTTTCTTTTAAAACTTCATTAAACCGTTATTCTTGAATTGAGACAGTCTGATTCAAATGGAACAAGTTCTTATTGTCCATAATTCTGCTTAAACAAGCGTTTAACAAAACGAGAATTAAAAGGATTGATTAGTATTCTGTATACAACCGCTCGATCAAGGGGGAACTACCTAACTAGGGTTGCAACGATACATCGAAACTTTTAAATTATCGATAACATCTAAGCCAAGTTCTCTAGTTCACTTGAGTCTTTTTGAAAAGGTGTAAAAATTATTTATTCTGTGATAAATTATTGATCAACCATAAAAAGTACCTCACTGAAATAAATGCCTTAAAAGTTAAATATACCTTTTACAATTTTATAAGCCTGACAGTTTATTTTATAACCGACAAGATTATTAGCTATAATGGTAACGCTCAATAACGTTTAATTATTATTCTATGCGAGTAAATCGACTTTATATCTTTTTAAATCTTAGGATAATGTTATAAATTTCTTAATTTTAAAAATACAGATCTAGAGATTAATTTGAAGGTTGATACTGAATAATTATATTATCATCGATATTAAAGAAACATTACATCCCTTTACCTAACCGTTTACTAGTCAACATTTTTTGGGTGGCCATGGATTAAGAACGAATAACAATTAGTATGCGACAATCGTTATGTTTCTTTCAGTTCAACAATGTCGTGTATAAATGTTAATTTGATCAGTCAATGAAACTACTATGAAAATATTCCAACGATAACGTTGCCTAGTTAATTAAGGTTACAAGAAGCCATTCATTTGAAGTTAGAAATATTATCAATAAAGTATGTAAATGAAGTTTTTTTTCAACTCAATTGCATATTTACTCTATTCGTGCATTCATACATATATCTTGTTAAACGTCTCCTTCATGGCAAATTGAGCTGACATATACCACAGTGATGATACTTATATGTTTATTCATTTTAAATTAATACATATGCCATCATCTTTTACTATTAACTTAGATAACCATCATTATTACGTAATACACGATCCAATATAGAAAAATATAGATAACTGGTTGTTGTTTGTCACATTAACTTTTTGCTAAGATTAATTTTATATTTTAACTCGATAAACGAAAGGTCTTAAAATAACAGTTGTAGAAACTAGACCGTTATTACAAAGCAAATAAACAAAACAATTATTGTAACCTGAGCACAAAAATGTTGATCACGAAACATCCTAAGTTTGCAAAATAATCTTATCAACAATTTATCTCTTCACTTTTTTGGTACTACTCAAAATGCGATGCGATCCTCAGCCTTCTTATCCCAAAAACGGCGGCAGCCCGGCGTCAGACGAACAAAGCCTCTCGATTCTCGAAGCACTTGACTGCATTGTAATACTAGAGGTACAATAGCCCTTTGATTTGTACCATTGTTGTGGCAGGTACCACCGGTGTAAGCGCAGTTAATTTTGGACTCTCCTGCGTTGAGTTAGAAACCTAAACGAGCACCTGGTTGTAGCAGCGTGCGCCGCGTGCGCAGACACCCTCACCCTGTGGCCGAGGTGGCGACGCGGACTCATTGTCATTTTGTACGCCGTAAAACAATTCGGAGACACCGTTTGTAGACAAAAGGTTTAAGATCAGTTGTAAATAACATGTCTGTTGCGTTTAAGTGCTTCTTTTTTATATTGGAGAATCTATCATCACGACTAAAGATCATATTTGGACGATTCGTTATTAAATAAATTCAAGTAAATGTTATGTAAATCTACTTTAAATTTTCATCGATTTTGCAGTAATTGGTTTCATGTTTTCCGATCACAAATGTACGTACTAAGTCCGATTCTTGATTGTCTTTCTCGAAACTGCTGCTCCGAAGAAAACATTGCATGCAATGCTACAAGGAAGTTAATTGAATTTGTCTTTTACACCTTGATTACGTTTTATACCGAACATAAAATAAGGATTGAGGAAGGTTTTGTTCAGGTATTAATTCTACGAATGCTAATAAAAACGTAAAACAATAGTATAAACATTCGGCCATATTAAAAACATATAAGTCCTTCAGTTCACTCGTGTTAAAGCTGTGTGCAGTCTGCCCACTAGCGACGCCAATGCATTTTTATGAATATGGTCAATTTGAGATAAGTATTTATTCATTTATTCAATATTTATAAAGAGGTATGTTATATAGACAAAGACACTAGCGCGATGTAATTGACACATAGCGCCATCTATTTGCTTAGTTTGGAACTAATATCCCGAAAAAAGTGAAGGCGGGTATTCAATAAAACTCCTGAAGTACATTCGATGATGAGGATTTTTTTAAACTTGTACCTAAAGTTATTCATCTAACCAAGACTATACCTAATACCGAATTTATTGCTAAAAGTAATTTGAAAATTAAAATAATGCGTTTTCTATTTATTTAATTTTTTAATTGTTTACTTCCTGAATTGCTTTACGTAGTCCATACATAAGTAGGTCTACAGTAATTGTGAGTAAATTATTATTGGTTTTGCAATATGTGATTAAATATTGCATTCCTAGCAAGATTTCTACGAGTATGTAATGATTAATGCCATTGAATTATTAATAAAAAATCTTGTATTGACGGCAAATGCTTGGAATAAATTGTACGGATATTGTTTGAAACGACACATTACTGTCTTGGCCGACCGTATATTTTCAATTATTATAATATGACGATACTTTTGTTGTCAAATCATCTTAGTGTCGACTCGTAGGTAAAAGCGTAAACAACGTACTGAGTCAAGTTTCACCGTCCCATACTTGGCCCATATTAACAATCACCAATAAAACTCTGGGCAATATAATTTTAAGGCTTCAACTTAAATTTTAGAGTAGTGACGCCAGTTGTTTCAAAAATAAACGAATAAGAAAAGATAGGAATGGAACTAACAAACGCCGCCACCACCTAGAGACATTAAAAATTATGTTAGTGATCGTTAATACTAAACGTAGAAACTGTTAATAATTGCGGTGGATTATAAATGTTGTAATAAAAAACGCATTCTTGGGTCGCGCCGTGAACCCCACTGAGCTGGGGTTGGATTTCGACGTCGTGATATACAACCTTCTAACGAAACACGCAATACTGACTTAAACGCCTTCCAATAGAAACCTTTTTGGTGTACCATGTGAGCACGAATTCAAACTCTGCTGGTCTAAAAATAAAGGACACATTGAAACATCAGAAATGGTCAGAAATCAGAGGGGCATCTGCCACCCCCGACCGCTAGCTTTAATCATATCAATAAGTCACTGGAGAGATATTTAATTTATTGATATCTATCATAACTACAGGTATCGGAGGAATCGAATGCCGATAGATTCCTTTGTCTCGGGATCTATCTGTGTTTTGTGGTGCTATAATTACAAGATCTTGATCAGCGTTCGGCGTTTTTCATTTATTTTTAAACAAAAGAAGCCTTTTGTGGCCTGCTTTTATATACAAGACAGGTCAGACAGCTACAGCGGTAGACTAGCGTTTTATACGCGGAGGCTCGAAGCGCGTTTTGGCAGTCGTACGAGCGTTAACGCGCTTGTAAGCTCGGAAAAATCGTTGCTATGGAAACGTCATGACGTTTAATTTTAATTATCATTGCAATGTCATTGTTATTGCCATGGTAATTAGGTATTTTTTGGTTCACGCTGACGTACATATTGGTACATGCGTCTGGTTTCTTGAAGCGCAGTTTGCGCGCATGTAAGCTCTTATGCTGAAACGACAGTAAACGCGCGGAAAAATACGCTAATCTAAAACCACTCTTCTTGGGTTACTAAAATCTGTTTGCATTAATTAATATTGAACCAAAATACATAGCGACGTTGTTCTATAAATTAAATGTGCATGAGTAATCTAGATAAATGAAGGAACTGCAAAGTAATTGAAACCAACCAAACACTAAACTTTTTAACTATAGTAACAAACAGCGTAAAAGCGACTAAGGAATATATAAATGATGATATCGTTAATTTCAATAATACATTGTTGGTTATGAATACGTCACCATACGCAGATATTGTAAACCAACGGTATAGAGGTAGGCTCACGATAAAAATCTCCAGTCCCAACACAAATGTCTAAAATTAGAGTTATCTTCCAGTTTTCAAAGGTTACATTGTTGTGCGAGCATCGTAAGAATGCGTTCTGCTGAGATACAAATCCAGCTGCATGACACTCCAGGCTACAATTCTCATGGTAATGCGAAACATTTCGGGACCGCAGGCGGAGTCATCATGATTACCCCTATTCTGGAAATATGGAGTAGTGATGCGAGCCGAGGCGTCTTTCCAGTGACTCGAGTGACATCAGAAGAAATGTTGTCTCAAGTGCTTTGAAACTCGACATCTTGGATTTTTAAATGCAAAGATTTTCTTCATGTTTTGCCTTTGTCATATCTTATTTACTCTCTAGATGCCAATTGATTTTTTTATATGCTAGTGCAACAACAAACGAGTAGTCTACATTCATGCGAGTTTTGGTGGCATCTGAGATGTCGCTAATACGTTACCGGTCTTTTAGGAAGAAATACGATAGTAGGATTGTAGGCCCTTAAATCATAGCTATGAATATTGTTGCAACCAAACTTTTCAACAAAACTTAGATAAGTACAATGGCTTGAATGGGCAGTAGTGTGATTTCCTCGAGAACGATTCGTTGTTTATGCGATGGGAAGGCGACGAGCAAGCGGGATACCTGATGGTAAGTGATCACCGCCGCCCATCAAGATCTTTCATCTTTGACATCTTAAATTTTGTACCGGTTCAGAAATACCGCTGCGGAAAGTTGGTTCACAGTGAGGATGTTTGTGGAATTAAATAAAATGACTCTGTTGTAATGATACGGCCCAATGCGTCGCAACACTAATATGGAGTCATGTAAACCAGGACCTTATTAGAATATGAAGCAACATTCGGAGAAATGGTGATTTGATCACAACTTTTTTGGCAGATTTCAAAATTAATTTGGGTCCTTGTCATCTCGTGTTTTACAAATTGATCGGAGATTATAATCTCTTTTGATATTAGTTCCACATAACCGTTGAAGGTAAAACAATACCTCGCTTAACTTGATTGTCAAAACTGTTTACGCTTTAAACCCATCTGATGCTAGTTCTGCCTCTATCGTCAAAAACATTACCTTCGGCAGTCGGGTAAAAATAGCGATCCTGTCTAAGATAAAGGCGAACGTCTGAAATTATAATGATCTCGACAGATGCACTCTTGACACAAGGCACAATGGTCCGATTTTATTCACACGGCTGCATAAAAGGGCCTTTTTAGAGTACCGTACCCCAAAAGAAAAAAACGGAGCCTTTGATGACTTCGATGTCAGTCATACACATTGCCTGTCAAGCAAGAACTTTTTCTCTGGAACACGTACTATCGAACTAAAATTCAGATACTATGTAACTTAGAGCTTGTACAAATGACGCGTTTGATGTTTACAAAATGCGCGAATTAAACACGTCATCTGGACAAGCTCTTAGTCGGCAGGCTTTTTCAGGTATGAAAAAAATAGAACTATTCCAATACCTACCTAAATTATGTTGGCGCCTTATGCTTATGTCGCTTATGTCGCCAGATTCAAAATTAAGAATAAGGGAAGTACTTTTCTTCCCTAAGTGTACCCTGTTATTGAAGTAAGATGGAATTCGGCAAGATAGAAAAAGTAGCTTTGTTAACAATTCATGTAGGTAGTAATAATCGTAAAGTCGTAAAATATGTGAGCACTGGGCAGCTATCCTAAAAATCTAAAACAGCTTGTAAGTAGTTTGTAAAGACCCTCAATACATAAATCCGACTCGTACTTGGCCGTTTTTTTGCTTCTTAAAGGGAATCTGACGGCGGGCCATTCGTGTGGGAGCGAACCTGAGTTTTCAGTTTAGCCTTTTTTGTCAGGCACCTTGTTTTATGTCTATTGTTAAATACTACGATCATAGCTGATTAATTTGAGAGTTTCTTTGGCGAGGTATTCTGGTGTTTATGTAGAAAACAAAAATCCTAATGAACAATAATGGATTATAGTCAATATTAATCGTCGGTTTTTATTTGAAAAAATGTTGACTGGTCTAGGAATGAAGTGCCTATTTGTTCATCATGGGATTCTTAACAGCGCTTACCAAATGTAGAATCACAATCGTGCTAAGCTCTATAAGGAAATTCAATGTAATGGAATAAAATTACTGAACTTGTATAGATAAAATCGATTCATATTAATTAATATTTTATTGACCGTACCACATAGTCATAGTGCATACATGCTGGCTGTTTAATGTTTAATGGATGTTGGCGACTATTGTAATTATCGTGCAAATATGGACGGAATAAGGTTTTAGACGGACGTTATATACTATGGTACGATTTTTAGTTTCTTACCGATTGAAACGACGAATCAACAGAATAATGTCAAGAAGATTGTTTGCGATTTATTATACTTCAGTGAAATCGATATCGAAAATAGCAAGAATGTAGTAACGATAACTCGACAGTTTTGATCCGATTTTGTCTCACTCGATCACACGATTGGAAGTAAATGAAAAAGAACAACTAAACTTTACAACTTGGTCGTAACGACCAAACGTATAGTGTATGGGCGTCATTTACGCTGCGACCGATCGTTTAATCGATCGAATACGTAATGAATCATGTATCGTACCGTGTATAGGATCCTATATGTTATACAAGTGTTCGTTATTTTAAACATGAGCGTTCTTCTAAACCTAGATAGGGAGCATTGTTCATTTAACTCGTGACTTGAGATTCCAGCATCCAAAATGCTTGTTTGAGAATTTAGGTGACTTTTTGCGAGGTGCAGGTTTCACATGAGAAACGGTCAAGTGCGCATTGGACGCGCTCATGCAGGGCTCCGTACCACAGTGATAGTAATTACTAAATAAATAGTACACAAAAAAAAAACTATAAGAAATTTTAAGGAGTTATTTCTATACATGTACCTGCTGAAAGTTTTCATTTACTACAATACATAATTTTACGAGAAAGAGAAGTTGAGTGAACTTCCCTTTCTCTTTGCTGAAACCTGTAAGGTTATAGGTTTTGATAAAGCGAGTGATAAATTCGCCATAAACAAATGTGCTTTCTTTGCATTGACGTAGAAGTGTTTTTAACTGCTCCAAGGGATTGCTGACTTGAGTATTTGATATTATTTTAGCTTCATACTTTTACCTACTGAGAAAATGGGTCTAGGCACAAGTAGTAAAGTGAAGCACTAACGATGTGCTTATATAATATTTTTGGTGGTACTTGCGTACATTATTTAGTTTTAAAATCGTATATCAAACCAAACCATCCTCATTAGTAACAGTTTCATTTTCGTTTTGAGGTCCGGAACCCCAAAACGACTGGGCAGGATCATTCCTCATAAGTATTGTCGTTCGTATTCCCAGTGGTATGATTCAATGGCAGTACAAGAAAGTGCAAATCTTGTCACCGAATCCCCTACACCGATGATCGACGCTGCGCTGAGACCATAAATCTGACCAATAAAAACTTGCGCTATGCCACACCGTCCGAGAAAATGGACGATTAAAATCAAAAATAAACTACAACATGAACCGCTTTTGTCTTACTCGTGTCTACAACAGGCTTTATATTTCGGACGCTTCGCCTTCGCCCGCCCGACCCGTAAAAAAAAAACTCCTGCGCAGGTAATATCCCTAACCTGGCACAGCAACGCAGATAGCAGTGTGGCGGATCAAGGAGTAAGTTGAAATTACGAAAGGTCTATGTAATCATCTTAGTGTGACTAAGCTCATGCAGCATAGTCGACTCCAGGCAAAAACTCCAGGTGTTTATTACCTTGTCATAATGGTAGTATTTTGACAAGGTAATTTTGTGATAAGGTAATGTAAACTGTAAAAGCATTGGAAGGTATAGGACTTTAAGTAAGTATATGAAACTTTCAACTTTTTGGAGTCGACCTATGTACATTTTTTGAATTTGTAAGTAATCTTATCGTCATCTCATCTTAGCGTTATTTAGTGCGTGAGTCACAATTTCAAACTATCGCTTAGTTTACTTTAGTTAAATTCCGCAAAACTGCCAGGCTACTAATTATTTATCACCTCCATAATAAAAGGAAATAGAAGAACAGTTTTTCCAAAAATTCCGTGTTTTTCTTTTCTGCCACCAACTTCCAAAGCCAGCTTTATAATATTTACCTCACTGTCATATTCTGTACTAGGCCCTTCATTCCCGAACAACCTTTTCATTGTTACTTTTTTAATAATCTGCATGTTTTATTGCTTGTTAGGCAGTTTGTTACTAATTAAATACGGAACACCAGTAGCAGGAAGCACTGATTATTAAATGTCCGCAGAGTAGCTTTTTTGTTAACTAAACGTATAATTTATATATTCCAGTCGTCAAATTTGTAACTTATAATAACATGAACGTAAGTTGTTCTAGGTCAGGGATGACGAACCTTTGTGATTCTCTTCAAAAAAAGAATTACGTTGTTAAATTTATCTGGTGCTGCCCTCAATGTATTACCTCGAATATAGAGATCTTGAAAATTGTTAGGAAGGGAAGTTTTACTCCGAGAATATATGATATTAGTATTTATCCAGCTTTAAACAACCCCCTCTCCCCCTTAACAACTCCCCCTCCTATTGTATTATGGAAATTAAAAATACACCTATTTTTTATAATGATAGCAAAACTAGTGCAGCGACTGCTACATACCACCTTGATTTTTGAATTCCTTTTTTCTACATTTTAGAGTTTTAATTCTGCTTTTCAAGGCGTTAATCAATCCATCAAAAACCCTAAAAATCAATACGATCGTTGTTGGAATTGCTCTACCTAATTTTATTTAATTAAATTTTGGTTTCGTTTAGTAAAATTAGTATATAATCATTGTCCTATGTGATCTCAAAATTATAAGAATTATATTTTTTTAAACATGCCATCAGTTCGCAATTCCTGCTCTAGTCTATATTACGAAACCTAATGACTAATACAGTACGATTAGGTGGCAATTTTGTACCTTAGTGCATCCGCGATCGCAAGAGGAAATGTGACCGTCGTTATTTATGTAAATTGGTATATGTTGGCAAAAAATCTTATTTATGCGCTTAAGAGCCGATTTCCTGTGAATATCCTATGTGGTCATAGTGTAACAGCTGGGTGGCAAGGGCATGAATGTGAGGTGAAATCCTCTTGTATGTGACAAGTGTTTATTATGCGGCAATAAAACAGTAATCAAGTAGTTACGGAAATCGAGTTCTTTGAATTGTATTAGATATGACGTCATTTCTAAGTTAGATACAATCAGTCATCTTAGCGAGTCATTTCAGGTTGCATCCAAAAAGAGCCACGCATGAATTGGGCGGCTCGACTGGAGTAATACCACGGCCTCGCAGAAGACCTGCGTAAAGCTGCGCCTGCGCTGTGTTTCGCCGAGTGAGTGAGGTTACTGGAGGTTCAATCACGGGGAAAGGGGGTAAAGAGGGCCCCTCTCCCCTCTTCCTCTACTTTGCTTTAATAGGAACTTATTATTTTCATTAGGTTTTTGTTCGCGGGCAAGATTTAAATGCTTCATGGGCCGTAGTTTCCCCATCCCTGCGTTTTAAACAGACAAAACCTACGCCTCGAGCGGAAGCAAGTGCGGCAATAAACGAGGAATGCACCGGCCTTAACTCACTCTTTGTCTAACCCGGTATACAGGGATGGATGGTAATCCCGACCAACTAGTGGTTATGTCGAATAATTTTTACTGCGCTCCCTTACAGCGAGCAATCACGATAAACGCTACAGATAAGGATGCCCTGTTTGCCGTAACTATCGATGTTTGTCGTTTCGATTGATAGGTCGATTTTTTAAAGGAGCCAACCAGTATCGTTATTTAATTTGATTAAACTAAGTCGGGGCGGATAGTTGGATAATGTTTGTATAATGTTATAATTTATTTACATGTTTTGGGTTGGTGGCGTTATAACATGTTTTAGGTAGTTATCAATATTTTTGTGTAATTCCAGATTTACTAACAGTCCATGAATATATTATACAAGTTAGTATAGTTTTGTAACCGTTCGGCACTAAAAACATTCAGGCAGAAGAAGTTAGCCTCCTGTTTTTTCATTAACTTATACAGGGAATCTGCTATCCTTGGCAAAGAGTTATCTGTTAGATTCGTCTTTGTCCCGAATTTTAGTTAGAGAAAATCAGTTCAGTTGTTGATGACGTATAAATGCTACAACCAATTCAAACATTGTTTCACATAATGATAATTTCAAATGTTAAATGTTATTTTAATCATCAAGGGACATTATGGGCATTATATACACACGTTTAGAACAAGATTTACTGAAAGTTGCTACAACTGTATGATAGATCGATCGATATACAACAAAGTGACTTTGGGTGAAGGGAATATATCGATGTAGCAATTTCATGGCACCACTATTTTACGAGAAAAAGGAGAATTGCACGCAATAAGGGCTTTGTTCCCATAATCTAGGCGTAGTTTAGCTATCATGTACATTGCGGCGAAGGAGCAATGTATCACAAAGTACAATCAGCGGGTGTGTTCATATTCTCTAAAAGAACCCTTAACTTGGTGGACTTAAGCCTTTCACCAATGAGCTCCTGCGGAGTATTTTATAGTTGCATATCGTGCTGTTGGGAGAAATCATGCAATTATTTCGTAAGAATCGGTCCAAGATTCTAGCAGATAAAGCATATTGCACTCCTAGTGCAACTTGTAATTCCTCAGTCTGATATCCGTAGCTTAATGTCTAAGCTACATGATACAGATTGTATGAATTTATTTATTTAACTTATTACAGGTTCATCTATAAAGCTATAGTGTTGTTCAGAAGGTACGATATGCTCTAAAGTAGTTGAAAAAACACACAATATTTTAAAAACAAAAGGCCAGGTATAAAAATAAATGATAGATATTATATAATATTTTTATGATCTAGAACTTTCTACGTTGATTCTACAATCAAAGGTAGGCTTGAAGAAACATATTATATTTCAGCGTGAAGGCTATCGACTGTCTTTAATGGCTAGTTCCTATTTTTTCTTTTACTTTTGAGTAGATACGTACTGAACCTAAGGATCGTCTCAGCGTTATGCCTTCACTGCATCCTACAAGTATTGTATTTGAACAGGCACACATTATTTATCTTATTTGAAAAGGAATCAGACGCGTGTTTGCGGACTCTCAGGTATGCTATTGGTATCGTGTAGCCTGATAAGCAATCGGGAGTAAACACTTTATTCATATATTGTTAAGTGGTGTTGCAGTAATTCGGTAACTGCAGTTTCTTGATAAACTTCTACGATCTAGTTGGAGAGAACAATTCTTATTGCCGTAAGGACCTTAGGTGCGGTTTTTCAAATACTGAGTCGTTACCCTAAGGGTATAATGTCTGTACATTAAGGCATTGGAGGAGCTACGGATATTACCTTCCCTAGACCTTAATTGGTAGGAGCCGCAAGGTGAAAATATAGTCCGCAGCAATTCTTAGTAAACCAATAAGAAAGCAACAGCAGAATTAATTTCTGGCATCGATAGAAAAATTGAAGATATATGAAAATGATCTCCTTGCATAGTGTAATGCAAGGTCTTAACGAATATTATATATATAATTTTCTCTTTTTCGCATAAACGTTTACTAAAAATATATTTTATTATGAAATCATTCTACAAAAATATACCTTCTTGTTTTAAAAATGGTTGTGGTAATACTTCTTTTATTCGAGCACTTAAACTTATTTCAAATTTATCGAATTTGTTTAAGTTAAAGAGTTTTCCATTTACATTTTTTTTAAAGATCATAGATTAGGCATCAAGTTTCCAAGAGGTAAAAACACTAACTGCCACAAATAACGTACTGCCGGCCAACAATGTGGCTTACAGCGTGGCATGGATACGATTAATTCTACCAAAGTTAATGTGTAAGAGACGCAGGTAAAGTCTTTGCTAAATTCGACCGGTGATGATTATTTTTATCAATAACACCATCTATAAGAAAACTAAATCATACACATAGAATTAGGTACAAAGGTAAAAACACTAGCTGCCACAAATGACGTACTGCCGGCCAACAATGTCTATCGATTGTGAGATTGCGATAGGGTGCGTCTGCGCAGCGCTGCCGGCGCTTCGTGCGGCGTCGGCGCGGCCCGTCACGACCACCCCCGCCTCGCCACCCTGCTCAGGACTTCATTCTTTGAGAGATGTGAAATTACTGCCTAATGAACAACGACCAAATAAGTTTTGCCTTAAAATATGGAGAGGAGCCCAAAAATTGACAGCGGCCACGTGGTAGACCGAGGAGGCGATGGCGGGATGAGCTCGACACCTATAGCCCTAACTGGACTGTAGGCGCCCAGGATCGTGAAATGTCGAGGTGGGGTAAGGAGGCCTTTGCCCAGCACAGGGACTCGACGGGCTTTTAATAATGAAAATTAAAATATGGAAATACTAGCGGCCGCTCGCGACTTTGTGCGCGAGGAGTTATGTAGTTACCGACATATTTTAGGACAATCCACACGATATTGTTATTATGATGTATAAGCTGTATTATTGTAAAGTCCATTCGGTAGTTTTTGTGCGAAAGATGAGCAAACATCCATCCCATCCATACTTACAAACTTTCACGTTATATTGAATAACCAATATAATTTGTACCAACTATTGTAATAAAACTAATAAAACAGTTTATATAAACGAAACCTGCTAAAGAAAATCACGATTAACGCATACAAAATACAGAGGTGTGACGTCACAAATCTTGTGCCACTTCCATGAAGTGTTTTTGGACTTACCTAATAAAATTTTAAACTAGTAATATCACAAATAGGTGTAATGAGAATCAAGTAATTAACGATGTTTCAAATACCGTAATAGACACGGTTAACTTTCGAGTTAATTCTAGTAGTCACATCACTACTTGGTCTCTAAAGGACGTGCACACCACAAATAAGAGGGCGGTGTTATAATTTTAATTTATCTCTAAATGGAGTGAGGTGTGGCGGATTCGTGTGCTTGGAACCGACAAGCGCGAATATGGGAACGGTAATCGTGTCCATAGACCTAGGATGGCCACCCTGCCACCTGGCCCTGATTCAAAGAAGAATGGAATAAAAGCGAGAAGTTCATAGCAACTGCCAAGATTTATATGACAAATTATTTCTTTATTTTATGCATATTTGATGCTATTATTATTTAACTTCGTATCTAATTCTACTTGGATCGAAATAGGCTGTGGGAAATGGTAATATATCCAGAAACTAAATTTATAAAAGTGCCCGCAACGTTCCTACTCTTAGATTAATCAATTTATACAAATTGAACCTAGCTCAGTATATTGAAATAAACAAAAACAAATATTGTTTAATTAAGCATTGTAATCATGATAGTTTCTAAGTACTATCAAATATATCATGATCCTCTGTATATATGCATAGCTATTGCCATTTTATATAAAGCGTGAATTTATGATGAAGCATTGAATATTAGTGAGAATATTGTTTTCGATGTAATAACTACAGCATCATCAACGATGGAGCTGACACTTAAAGATATTTCGAGCCGACTGTCTCTCGATATTATAGACAGCATATTCAAAACGAGATCAAATAGCAACGATTGTGTGAAATCTGTGAAAGTGACAAAAGCAGCACCAGCAGGAGAAGGCCTGATAAGCGCAGTCTACAGAATACACGTCACAGGCTCTGTCCACAAAGCCTCATTCGTCGCTAAAGGTCTCACTAGCGATATTCAACTCAGACGAACTTTGCGTTGCCATAAATTTTTCGAAAGAGAAATCGTGTTCTTCTCAGAAATCCTACCTCAATTTATGTTGCTGCAGAAATCACTTGGATGTAAAGAAAATATACAGACGAATATTCCTATTTGCTACTCTTATTACATAGGCCACAAGTGACGACTTTTTGGTTCTTGAAGATTTATCTGAAACTTTCTGCAAATCCGTTGCAAAACCAACAAAGAAAAACAGAGATGCTATTCTGAAAGTGCTGGCGCATTTGCATGCTGTCTCTATTGCTCTCAGAATTCATAGACCACGTGTATTTTATAATCTAGTTAATAAAATCACTGATGATATTTACTACAATGACGATAATCGTCAATGGTACGCAAAATATCTCCAAAACGCGATTGAAATCGATAAGCAAGCTTTGAGAGATTACGAGTGTGAGTCTAGTGTATATTATAAGAAATTTCTTGAAACTGTCAACATTGATGTGTATGAACAACTGGTAAACATAGTCTCATCATACTCAGGAAAACACTTGGTGATGAACCATGGAGACGCGTGGTTACCTAATTTCATGTATTCTGAAGAAAGAGCAGTGGCAATTGATTTTCAATTGTTTAGATGCACATCTCCTGTCGCGGACCTGACTTACTACCTCGCACTCTGCAGCAACCATTGTCCTACTAAAGAAGCCTACAACGAAGCGATAAATATGTATTACAATCATTTGGAATATCATTTATCTGATATGAAATTGAACGCTAAAATGGTGCTTCCTCGGGAAGACTTAGATGAGGAGTTGATAAAATATGGCAGATTTGGGCTATTAGCTGCATTGACATCTATACCTTTACTGGCTAGTAACCGAAGTGATGTGGGATTATTAAATCGAGATAAATTTGAGGGATTAGATAGAATACCTTTAGAAGAGCTATGGAAATTAAATCCAATAACTGATGAGTACGATAAAAAGACTTTGGTTAATGCACTTCGTGTTGCTGTTGACGTGGGACTTATTTGATGGTGAAATTTCTACCGAAATTAGTGAATTAGGTCCCCATTAGATGTCTGTAAATTAAACGCATCTAAGAACGTCAGTGAGGGCATAATATTACTTTGGTGTAAAATTATATTTAAATATCTATAAGTATCATTCCAAATGTGTTTATCATATTAATACAGAATAATATTACCTGTAAAATTTGAAACTTTTTCGCTATGTTCAAAGCTTGGCTTACTAGTTTTATTCATAGTAGAATCTACGATAAGGTTGTATCAGGGCCATTTAACAAATTGTCTATCATGAACAACTCCGTGACTCTAAACGCACACAAGATTCGTGACGACTCTTTTGCAGAATCTATCGTTTTTTAGCTTTAATCTAAAGCAATTATCGAATTGCCGATTACGTTTTTCTTTTGGTTTTTGTTGCATTGCCATGTGTTATCTGAACATTCTTGACTGTTAACGGAACTCTAAAGCTAAAATCGTTAAGCGGCGGCTTGCGAACCGATTTGTATAGAAATGGAACATAAAAACTGGTTAAGCGCGAGTTGGTTTAATATTTTTCGTCCTGTACTATGCAATAAAGGATTGTTAAAATGTAAAATATAATATTAACGTTTAATTTTATGTAACTAAGTGCATGAAACTAACCTACAATAAATGGGTTTTGCAGTATTTTGTGACTATTTAATTAGTTACCAGCAGTCACAGCTTTGGTTTTATAGTTTTTTAGATTTTGTGATCACAACACTGATGTAACGCAGCAAAAAGCAGTAAGTACAAATAAATGTACTTAAAAAATAAACGTCGTGTTTAAATAAATTTTAGCTATTCTTTTCGTTCAATAACTGTCTTCATCTGGATATATTAATACAGCATGACAATGTTTCAAAAGTGATGAATATTTTTTCTCGCATGGTACTTTTCGTATACTGTTTCTCTTGCGGTGATTCAGTCGATTTGAAGTAATTTTGCATCGAGTTTAGGGGACTTATTGCCTGAATATATGCGGACCCCTAAAAGCACCTGTATCTCTCGAGATAAGCTTCGAGATGAGTCGACAGTACGCTGCAGGAATGTTGGTCGTGACTGGCGGAGAGCCGAAAAGTAATTATCGCGGTTATGTGGACTGCGGGGTTAGGATGGACGCTCATTTGCTCGGGCGCATGCCTCATCTCTTACAATACATACGACTGATTACTTTCATCGCTGAATCACTTTTTGATGTGGTTCTTTGCGTATCCGAAATTGTACGAAGAGACACGTAAACATACTTACATTATACCTAATAGGCAAAATTACAAAGCTTCAAAGTGACTTCAGACCATACAGGCTGATATTAGTTACAAAAGGTTTAGATTTATTTTAATAATCCTTGATTTGATTATGTTTCGTTTCCAATCGGAATAACAATCGAAATATAATTAAAACTGCAGAAGGAATTTTATCGGATCCCAATTACGAGTATTAATGATTGTCATCACAAAAATTACTTACTTACAGCAACTTTTACAAACTCTTTCTCATAACATTCCTTGCGCCTGCGCAAGTCGACAAGCACCTCTATACCGAAGCGTCGTCGGTTCGTGTCGGCTTAATATACTCGCCAGTTGAGAACAACTACCACTGCACGATGATTCGGTTGTACCTACTAGCTGAAATGATAAATACTATTTTCGAATAGATTTTTGCCTATTCGAATGTTTTATTGTTGTTAGATTTGCTCTTTGCTTCAAACTGGACTCTATAGTTAAGAATAGTGGAATGCGCTTATCCGAAGCGTATTTATGTTGGTTTTAATTTTTTTGGGGTTGCAGTTTTTTTATTGAGTCAATATTACACATACTCCAGAGTAGTCCGTGCTTCTGTTTGACAGTGTATCGTAAATTTGAAATGCTTTTAGCGTGTACGTTATAGTACAGTCGAGTTCAAAAATATGTATACACTTTAGAACCTTGTCACAATACATAATGTGTAAGAACGACTTCTACCTTCATATACATGTTGTATTGTGACAAGGTCCTAAAATGTATACATATTTTTGGAGTGACTGTACCATATAGCATAAAACGAACTATGATACTAGTCCAACATTTTAAGGCCATAACTACAATATGAACACAACACTTATTGTAGTTACAATGGCGTTTTCTATAATATTAGTTTTAATAAACTTCATGTCGCTTCACGGTAGAGGTATAGTAATACGCTACGTTACCAACATATGTATTTACTATTCATGGTCTGTGACTGCGTCAATAGAGGTATATAAATTATAGTGTTTTCTATAAATATGTGATTTGCCGACGTTATTACCATAAAAATTCTACGGAAATTGTGGCCAGTTTTATAATGTTTTAACCGATAGTTACTAGCCAGCATAGATAAAGAGTTATTAGACCATACTCTAGCCAATATGATATTTGTGCGTAAAAGTAACGTTAGTTCTACTGAATAGTTTTCTGATTTTTTTTTGTTTAAACTATACACATGTATAATGCGTCAAAAAGTGGTGGAAATGGTACTTTGGGGAAGTAACGGAGTTCCTTTGTGTTATAACCAATGGAGTTACCATAATTATTATGACATAATTTTACTGACGCTTACTGACGACTGACTTTATTGACGCTTTGTGTTAAGTTAAACTCAAAATACTTTGTTCCAATAATTTGGAAGTCTCCGGGAAATCTTCAGCAGCGCGAAGGCGCTGGCAGGTTTCCTGGAGGAACTTGGCTGGTTGGAGTGAAGACCGGTCAACGTCACCCTCCGCACGCGAAATGGGCACATTTGCAGCCTAATTGCGGAAAAGCCCGAACGGAAGAAGAAGAAGAAGAATTTGGAAAATAAATGCGTAAATTTTGCCGCTGTGTGATTTTATTTATAGATCATATAGTTCAACGACAAATTCCGTGAAGATAAAAAAGAGTGGGTTTAATCTATTTAAAAAATTCTAGATACTGATCTAAAGACTTGCATTGCATGTTAAACCACGCCAAGTCAACATTCGCGAATCTGCGAAAATTCGTAAAAACAACTGACAAGAATGCGGCACGAACGAGAATTATTTTACTTGGACGATGTGGAACTAATTCTTTATTCGGCACGCGTGGTTTTGTACCAGTCTTGTCTAAATTTACGCGGAGGTAACGTAGGATACCAACGGTCAGTGCTGGGTGAATATTGATTGGATTTTTTAGTAAAGTATCAGCCTATTTACCGCCCCAATGCAGGGTAAAGGCTTCCAGCATAGAAGCCAAGTCGTCGCTTCTATGATGGGATTGGGCTTAATCACCACGCTTTCCTAATGCGGATTGGTCATCATTAACCCGTCCTATGTTCGAAAAATTTACTCTGGGATCATCTCCCGGTTCTTAAACCATTAGAACATCGGAACGTTTTAGTTAGAAGAAATCCAATTAAAATCTGTTTGGATGTTTGTTCAACACCATCTGACAATTTATTGCTGTTAGGAGTTGGAGCAGTGGTCACCGCGCGTGCGCAGCGATTCGGGATCCCCTTTTTCATTTCATGTGGCCTCTTTCATTCGTGTTTTTTTTGCTGAATGAACTTTAAGCCTTTAGCAATAAAACATAAAATTTGCTATTTTTTATTAACAGCTATTTAAATATAGGTTTGATAGGTCCGCCTTGTCAAAGTATATACGTAACCTGGATAAGATTTCAAAGTGATATAAACCTTTATTATAATTAAACGGATACGATGATACCATTATCGGGTTAAGTATTCGACTCTGAATTAATGAAATTGTATCCTTTCGACAATAAGAATGAATGCAAACGTGCAGGTACAAAAATAAGTGAAAAAACCTACGTGTGTTTCCGGAGTACATTAAGATAAAGTAACTCTTTATACATAATAGGTATATTGTGTTTACCATCAGTCCAATACAATTTATCTAAAGTCGCGAGTATATTCATTCCCAAGCAATGCAAGCAACATTAAAAAAAATAGAACGCAGTTATACTTGTTTTAAAGTACTTATAATACAGAACTGTTTTAAGTAAAATATGCTAACTTCAGGATTTGTTTTTTTTTCAACCTGTAAGTATAGTGTTTCGGCAGTAGGAGCCCATGTTTTATGGTCTGCATATGTTATCTATTTTATAGATAGACTTTATCTATTAAGAATCAATTACACGTACCAACTGTACATATACGTTTTATAAGACAATTATATTATATCTTCAACTATAACACCAGGTCACAACTTAGAACTTAAGTTTTGAAATTAAGTTAACAAAAAGCCTATATCACTTCTACTTCTGATATGCATGATGTTGTAAACAATATTCATTGCATTTTTAAAATTCCTTCTCATTTGGCTTAAACCACATTCCTGTCGTATCTTACAGTTAAAAAGTGTCTACAAATACGAGTTTTATCAAATGTTATTACCGATCTTACCTCGTTTCCACAACGGCGGTATGTAAATGATGACGAAACAATACAAGCCAAATGGCAAAGGCCACGGGACGGAGCTAGTTGAGTTCACGACAATATTAAAGGAAGCCAGTTAACTAAATATTTGTGTGAAATAACGAAACACCTAGTAACCAGAATTACCACGGATAATATAGATACAAATATCATACATACAGAGTGTATCTGTGCACATTTACATTCATTTAACCAAGTGTTCTACCAATCATTTTGGACAATATTTGTTCTATGACTTTTCGATGTGCATCGAAATATTTTTCGACTTACCATACAAAATGACATTGTCACGTGACCAACTTTGTATGAAAAATTGAAATTTATTTATTGCGAATTTCCAAAAGTCATAGAACAAATGTTGTTTAGAATGGTTGGTAGGACTTAACTGTAAAGCGATGTAAATGTTCACAGTTACACCCCGTATAACTTGTCATATACCTACTCTCCTTATGAACTAAAATTCTGCTATCAACTAATTTAATTCTAGTAACGCCACTTGTTAAATATCTATGGGTATTTTTTTTAAATCTACAGGTGTCTGTTCGGATTCAAAACTACGATAGTCCGTCAGTAACATGTACTCCAGAAATATTTTTTCTGCTAACACATCAGATGCAAAATTCAAACTAATTGTGTGCACAAATATTCGGTCCATGTAGATCCCACTTTAGCAGAATCCAATGAATTATTCAGTAGATCGTTAGTTTACCTGAAAAGTGCGACTCATTTCAAATACAAACGTCGAGATGGCTAAGAAATTATACCAAATGCTAATATGCGCAGGCGCCGTCACGAGATACTTGACACGGGAAGTTTGGTAGTTCGCTTTACCCTATAGGTTAGAGAAAGACATCTTTAAATATTTATAAAAAATCTAAAATTTAGGCTTAGTTGACGTAACTGGTGGATGTATTTGGCGTTGTCCGCTGTGCACCTTTTCTTATCTATTATAATAAATTTAGGTAACATAAAGTATGAGCCTATTACTGATCGATGTGCGACGTAGGCTCGTGGACACTGCATTGCTTATACTACGGATTTACGATCAGAGGGATTGGTAGCTCGGTGTATCAAAACGCGCCTTCCATTGCCAACCAGGTGAACAATTCTCGTGTACTCGCTGCATTACGACAGCTTTGGACACAACCGGGAATGAGACGCCAAGATGAGAAAGACAGTAATAGTAATATCCGACAGCAATTGATGTTAGTGGTTTATCAATATTAACCAATATTTTCGCCCACCCATCCTATTTGTACAGTGACTAGCATACGAGTTAGCTTTAGAATAGCTAATCAACCATTGCCACCCAGCCACAAGCACCTCAATTTAGTGCCGATTAAAATGTTAATAATATATCACACTTATAAGGCACCGTTAGCGAACCTCAGCAAAGAATTTGCCTTATAATGCCATGCGAATTGCTTACGCGTTAACACAGTTTACCGTTTTGCTTAAAATACCAATCTGTGGAAAGAACTGAGTTAATTAGTTTAGGTCATCAAACTGCTTACTTCATTTTACTGCTTATTAGATTGAATAGGCATATTTTTCAAGTAAACTTAATGTCACCTTTGGCCCGGAGTGAGTATGTATGCGCAATAGTTTTATTCATTGGCGTATTTAGGTGTTCTGTTCATGAGAGTTCTTTAGGTAATTTTGCTAGGAAATACTAGTCCCCATTAAAGCCAGGTACGACCCTTACTAAACTTATGTTACCTCCCTCTTCCTAAGCACCTTAATAAAAACTTTATCTTATAAAATAGTCGTTTTATACATCTTAAACGGTAGAAATAGGCTACAACATTCCTCGTTAGCTAATAGCTACCTTTTAGCACAGCATTTGCCTTAAATTGCCGTCATTTACCTTCTCGCCCATATCAAAGGCAATTTACATCGATAAAAAGCCGCGATCTAACAAGGTCCCAAGCACTAAAACGCCGCATACCTGACGAACCTGCGCACTAACGACTCAAGTTCCCAAAATCTCAACATATTCAGAAACTTTTAGTAATTATTAATAATTTTACACGGCCGATTAACAGTGACCGGCGGTGTCCCGGAGTGACTAAAAAAGACACTGACAACTCCTCAAGGCACTTAAAATTGTCAGAGAGCACTCCCTAAAGGCAGATAACGCTTTTAACATTAAAAAAAGTCGAGTCCATTTTGTAAACAGGTTGTTAAAACGATCCACGATCTCGTGCGGGGAAGAGGGGCGCGGAGCGTTGCGTTCAAAAAGGACGTGTTTGGAACCGCAATCAAATATGCTGCTCCGAATTTATCAGGTGTTCTACCAAATATGTCTTTTTGGTGCAAATTGATCGACTAATGGGTCACTTTG
Organism: Cnaphalocrocis medinalis; assembly: GCA_014851415.1. Lineage (NCBI taxonomy): Eukaryota > Metazoa > Arthropoda > Insecta > Lepidoptera > Crambidae > Cnaphalocrocis > Cnaphalocrocis medinalis. The sequence goes on along the minus strand of CM026273.1, from coordinate 15,649,936 downwards.
GGCACTCAATCCTATCTGTTAACTTAAGTGAAACTTGCGAACTTGGAACACTGATTGCCACTGTAGAATAGCTTCTCTCTCGATGTAGTAAAAAGCACTTTGCTATAGTCTTGCACAATGAAAGCCATGTCTACTTTGTGCAGACACCAACCTGACCTGATTTGGTCAGGTTCATTCAGTGAATTGCTACGGACTTTATTCGAATGTCTATATTAAACGCATAGATGCGTGGCAGTCGGTGATCATTAGTACACCCTACCAATGCCAAGCCAGTATTATAAGTAAGGTATATTTTCTAAGAAATTTGTATTTAAATTTCAGCAATTTTTGTGATTTATTATTGAGTATAAAGTTTCTAAATTGAGAACATTATTCTTGTCTTTAGTCGTAAAATAAATCATTTAAAAGCTCAAGTAACGATAACATTATTTTAGGAACATTTAGTTGTAGGGTGAGACAAACGCATCCTCAATAATATGTCAACGAAAAATTAGCTTAATGGCCGTTGTCCTTTTGCAATCGTATCAAATTAATGATAATATCAACTTTGTTTTTAAAAACATACTTTTTCCTGTTTGGAACATGATATACTATGAGATAAGTCTTTTTTTGGCTAATGCAAACATTGGAACTAATGCTGTGTTCTTACGAAGTGTCATTATTTAGAAACTGTTCTTACTTTTTGCATAGACTACTTTCAAATATAGACACAACTTTTTTATTTCCTTATTCGTAATAAATATTCTATTTAGTAATTACTTGTACCTACATTGGTTTGCTTGTACTGGCTACAAAGTTATATGTATAATATATATGCCTGTTTGAAGCCATTACAAAAGGTATAAAACGCTACTATAAAACAAAGCCGTTTAGTTCGGTATAAACTGAGGACTAAAAGCGATGCAACTGGCCCATACAACATGGAGTGACACAAATCGGTTCTGTGTGGATTTAAACATAGTTCCAAAGGATATTTCTACACAGTGTAGCTTGGTGGAACACGGGCGGAGACATGCGACATGGACAGACACTGGACGGCACTGTGTCAGACTCTCGAATAGTTCAAAAGGGGGAAGTTACACTGTGGCGCTTGAAGGAACACGAACACAACATCTACGGGCACCGTGAAATCGGAGAGCGAATGAGTGTTGTAAATCAGCCGAATGCTCTCAGATTTTTTTACTGTCCCGCGCGTAGGGGCTCTATGAGACTCGGGTTTTATAAGACATTTACAAAGTAGCCCGAAATACTTGTACGAGATAAGCGCGCCACTAGAGTAGCCATCGGTTGAGGAGGATAAAATACTTATAGAGACTTTGTTTATACTACCAGTTACTACAGGATAAAGATTGACTGAATCGACACATGCAATAATATTCTTTATTTTCTTGTATCAAACATCTTAATTAGTAAACCAAAAACAATTGTCGTGTAAGTAGGTTACCTCGACTAATGAAATCAGTGTAAATAGATATGATCTAAATTTAATAGTAATTGTAATTAGTTAAAAATATCTGTTTTATATAATTTTGAGCTACGGAACTTTAAAAAGTTAATTTTCTTATTCCGGAGTATCTTCATACATACATATAAACGTTTTATATTACATTTTAATGTATGTAGCCTAGCTTTTATGAATCTCATGTTAATTATTACATGAGATTCATAAAGATATGTTTTATAAAAGGTTTTGCTAAATCATCTTCTTCAAACCAAACATTGTGGCATCCTACTAAGGAAAAATATCGAAATATCCTTAGAACTAGAGTATTATGGCCGTATTAGCAAAGTGAGGCTTTTAAGTTTATCTAAAAGCTCGGACGTCACGGCGCCCGCGCTCGCGCACGGAACAAAACATGGGGCCTTTTAGCCGTGATACACATCGAAGGACCTTGTCATGTTCTGGACTAAAAGACTCATTAGCAATATTTTTTTGCTAAACAACTAACTCGGAACATTTCAGAATCAATTAGTGCCACTCGCGAAGACGCATCCCGGTCATATCGTCGGTCCAGTGGTAATCTATGCAATCTGCAAAAGTACAACTTTTCAGGAGAGCAAAAAGAAGAGAAAAATTGATCCTGTAAATCAGGTTTAACAGCTATTTTACAAATTTGTAAACTTTTTGTGTCTTTGTATGTTTCACTGGACAGACGTTATTTGACCAAGAAAACGCGCGTCTATGAACATAGTATCTGTATGAATAAGGTATACCTAGTATGTCGTAGTAGTACCTAGGATGATGATTAGTAGCTGTACCTTCTCATCATAATCCCCTGCCGTGTTCCCAGGTTAACTAGGCATAAGTATACCTAGTTAACCTGAGATGGAAGTCCATTGAAGTTTATAAGGTTTGACCCTAGACCAGAGTACACCAGACCGGACCTAGTAAAAGTAAGGAAAAATATTTCGATCTTTATCTTTATTCTACAGAGTTGGTTTTTATTTGTCATAAAAAACAGTTAATTTTTTAACTTAAAATTTTCATTTTCATACTCAAGTGTCGTAATGTTTTAGTTTTGCAAAAAAAATTAAATTGCTACGTAGTGGATCATGAATACAAACTTGGCAAAGTTGCTATAACTGCGTCAAATTTAAAACCTGCATAATGTTTTATCACGTTACTGCATAACTTTTAAAGACTATAGTAATCTCTTCATGAGTTGAGGCCTTAGTTTTAACTAAATCTCAGAATTCGTAGGTCCTCATAAAAATCCTTTTTAGTTGTATAGTTATGTTCAGTGGACATGAGCGTGGGTCATATTCCCAAAATGGTCTTTATTGGGAATAAACTTCATAAAAGGTCGACGCATAAACAAGTTATTAAATTGTTTAATCCTGAATTTCTGTTTATGGAAAACGATAAAATAGTTCAAAAACGTAAGGTTTCACGCGGAAAACTTTTAAGTACTTTATAACTTACTTTGCAGTTCCTCCATTTATTGAAACGAAATCGAGACAATTTACTATCATTCACGATCATAAAATTTGTGAAAGGTTTTAGACTCTACAATACTTTTGTTAGCGAACAACACACCTGGAAAGTGCCTTTAAAATAACTTGTGTTGTGATATATTTCGTGTTGGTAAAATTTTTTTCGTCGTTCTTTAAATTTCTAAACTGGTATTAGGTGAAGAAACTTACGCATACGAGTATAGTATACAATTCCTCAAAATGTGAATGCTGTTTTAGGCAGGGTTGCTTTTCAACAAATTTTACTGAGTCCTGATGTATATCTCTACAGACGTGTTATAAACAACAAACATCTTCAAAGATGTTATCATAAACCTGATATTTTGAATGGTGGGTCTTTTAGATATGAGATATAGCGTCAAAAACTTAAGTTAAAAGACGGTATTCAACTGATAGTTATCATTACGACTAGACTAGCCGAAAATAAGGGGGGGAGGGGAAGGAATGAATTTAGTAAATGTGGTCTGTTGGTAATTTAACAGTTACCACTGAGGATGTCACATTACAAATAAGACGATATTTTACAATCGTACGTTTAGTTGAAGCTAGTGGCTTGCCCTCACTTCGTTTTGAAACGTAATTTTGCTATTAGTTCTAAACCATACCGAAATAAATCGAGATAGCAGCTGATTTTCATACAAACATACTGGAAGTGTAGTAGGACCCCAGTTCGGAAATTTACTAGTATATAAGTTTTATTGCTAAAGTAAAATGTTTAAGTAAAGTGGTACTTGTGTTCAAAAAAGGTAGTAAGCAAAAGCTTAACATATTGTTTTGAAATCGCTTTGAGAATAAGTCGGCACGTTTAGCTGCTTTATCATCATCATCATCATGGTTATATGTATCACTTATGAGTAGTGAATATATATTCATCCATCTATCGCTTACTATCAGGTGATCCGTCTGCTCGCCTGCCACCTATCACATAAAAAAAACAATATATTATCATAGTAGTGATGATATATACCTACACATAGTTTTAGTTTATCTCTTTCCGGGATCACACCGTGGAGTTGAGTCAAAAGCTATATTTTATCAGTTAACACGTTCTCTTGATATCATCTCTGTAGGTAGGCTTTCGCAAGGTTCTGCCTACGTGCCGACTGCGGAGTAAGGTCGGCCACAAATACTGTTTTACGACACATACATCTAATAGGTGTTCATTAGACCTCATCTTGGTCATTAAAGATATTAAAACTTAACTATATTTATTCAAAAACTCAATTGTAAGTTTTTTGAATAAATATAGTTAACCGCATTTAAGGACATTGCTTGGGTGATCTATGAGTATCGGTGACAAGTGACAACAGTCAACATCGTATGTAGCGACGACATTTTCATATGTGACATGACTGTTATGTGGGAGAGCCACGCCTCGGCATAAATGGGCCAGCTCGACCGGAGTGATACCGGCGCGGAAGTAGCGCCTGCTGATTCACCGATCAACAGGATATTTATAACTATTTTCTTTCAAGTATATTATCTACACTCATGTCATCATTTCCGAATTAAGAAGTCAAAGATAAACACTTTTTGAGAGCCTTTATTTAGCTATATTAAAAGCAAAATTTTTCAGAAAAGCCAAGCTTTGAAGAAAAAAAAACATGTAATGACGATTAAACGTCAGATTAGTTGCATTATGCAACAGGCATTTTTTAAAGTATTGCCATGAGTTCAAGTTTTATACCTAATAATGCCTAAAAGTTAGTTTTCTTTTGATTTCCTAACTTCGAAGATTAAATCATGAGAGTAGGTAAATTAGTATAGTATATAAGACTGCTCATAACTTGGTATTAAACCACTCGCGAATGCTTTTATAAAACTCTCGCTCGTGTTTTAATAATCCTTATTATGTGACGTAAATTGTTATTCATTTCAGGCTTCTTGGTGGTCGCCTGCCGTTTTTTGTACCTAGAAATATCTAGAAATATCTTGTAAATGACTTTTATACTCTCTTCATAATAATTATTCTATTCGTTTAAAAGACAATAAATGCTCCACTTTACATATTTGAAATATGTTGGTGCAAACGTTTTATTATCTTTTATATTATATGAATAAAGTACACTATCAGGTACAGATAAAATTATGTGTTTATGTTTAATAACATACAGTCGAAATGATAACATCCTGGTTTTGAAATGGGATAAAAATAACTTCAGTACTTAGCTGAGTTCGTTGAAGTCTTTTCCTTGAAGATTAAGAGAGTCTGTGGGCGCTTCACACAATAATAACATGTATTGTACAATATCGATGATTATATAATAGTATTGAACGTGTATGACTGTACTAAACGAAAAGACTTGTGGTAGTCAGTGTCATAATCCCTTTTTTATGGCTGCTATCGTACTAAGACAACACGTAATTAATTCTGCCAATGTAGAGTGATTAAGGAAAGAGTTTTTGAAATTATTTTACCACACAATTAGGTGACCACTGCACCGTACTAGAAAATAATATACAACTTACCTGAGATGATAAAAGTTGGCGATTGCGTTGTTTTCATACAAAATTAAAATAATCTAATTCGTGTTTATAAAACGTTACACAGATTTTCTCGTCTCCTGGCTTTAAGGATATATAATTATAGTTTCTCCATCTAAAATGTATTCAAGTATATTTAAAAGTAGGTATCTTGTGTAAAAACATTAAGTACTTTTCGTTTTGTGAAGGCGCAAGACAATATACATAATGTTTGTATGAAAATAACACGAGTATACCGCCAAGTTTTCATGTCGTTGAGTGTATCCGTTGAAACTCTAGAATTACGCCTTTTTGAAGAATTTTGATGTTTGTCCTTACCTGAAACAAAAAATAATAAATATTAGAAAAAATACTCATACATAGACTATATTTACTTTATCCCTATCTGACTCCAGAGTAATGATAAATATCAGAATCAACGAAAAAACCGGAAAATGTAATTATGTAGGTAAGTACCTATTTAAATATATTTTACAGCATTCAGATACTGAACCACCACAAATGCATCACAGAATGTTTCTTCAGAATCGAAAACGACCTTACGAACTTTGTCGTTTGAGGATCATCACTGAAAGTGCCAAATTATTGAAGAGATTAACTGCCGCACTCAGAGAAGTTAATTGTCACATAAATAAAAATATTTACCTTTATTTTACTTAAGATACAGACCAATAAGGTTAAATGACGTTTCTGCGGTAGAAAGAGAACGAGAAGACTTCCAAGAGTACTCTAATAGTACAGACAACCACACATCAGGTTACCACAATCTATAAAATTTCCTCAATTGATATTCAACCTAATGCGTTTGAATGTAAGATGAGAGTTGATTGAAGAAATTTGACCGTATTGTATAATTTGATGAGTGGCAGTACAACTCAGTAGAGTGGTGGATCGCCGAGGCGCACGCGGCGTTTCGAAACCTGCGCGGGCGCTCGTTAAAATTCCCCGAGATTCGTCCCGGTCACGCGGGTCTACAACACTACACTGTTTCACACTCTTGTGTCCGCTTTAAGGGGAACCACGACTGATTTTGGCAATTCGTAATGATTTTTTTATGGCATGTACTCAATAAAAACAGGAATTGGGTGAAGTGTGATATTCATAATCGTCATCTTCCATCAGCAACCCACACTCGTCCACTGCTGGACATAGGTCTCCCCCTAATGCACGCCACTGCTCCCGATTTTTGGCCACTCTCATCCAGCCCACTCCAGCCAGCCTTCGAATGTCATCATCCCATCTTGTCGCAGGGCGTCCAACACTACGCTTACCGAGTCGCGGTCTCCACTCAAGGACTTTACGGCTCCAAAACGGTTGCCAGCTCTGCGACTAATGTGTTTATATAAAATGTAAGAAATCTACTTTGAACAGTATTAAACAGGCCGTATGCCACTTTTACATTACTATCATGAGTTCAATAACTAAAATGCGGTCGCAGTTACAAGGCAATTTTTCAACTTAGTAAAGCGAAAGCAGCTATCCTTCGTGTTAATTACGAAATAAAAAGGGGTGCGTAGGCCGCCATTATTGAAAAGTGTTACCAAATTATTAAATACACCTGTCTTAACATTCATGTAGAACCTTATGTGGTTGACATAAGGAGTATAGAACGGTAAATGTAACTAAGTTGCGCTGTTTACAATTGGCCCACGTTTTTTTCTACGCTACGACGGCGTAGGCGCTACCTACATAGACATCCCACTTCCCACTGATATTATAAATGCGAAAGTCAGTGTGTTACTCAATCATGCGGATTTGATGACATTTCGTAAAAACACTTCCAATTTTATGTAATTCCACTCCGAAAATTCCTAAGATTTATAGGTATCAAAAAATGTAGGTCCTACCTATATTCATTATTTTTTCTTTTTGCAACGTATTACGGTCGTAATGTTCTTAGTACTTACGAATTATTCAATTAATGTCCTAGTAGTTGCCCTAAGCAACATCACTGCTGTACTCAGATATGTAAATTAAACCTTAATTGTCACTGAAGAATAAAAATCGATTCTTATTTTAATAGCTATAAAGACTATCCTTAAAAAATATAATGGCATTAAGGTTAAATGACATCTCTGAGTGCGGCAGTTTGTACGGTAATGTGTAAGGAACCAGGAGAGGGAATGCAACGATCTAAAGTCCCGACTGTGGTTAGTCCGAGTGCGATTGCGCAGCAATGGTACTTTCCACAGGCTTTAGTTACAGACCTACATACCACTCTTCTTCCACACATATGACATAGCGTCAGGTCAAGATGATTTCCCCTGGAGCACCAAGAAAAGCAATACACCTTTCTCTTTTCATCAAAAGTACTATGCTCCAATTAAAAAAAATGGCGGAAAACCTAAAAAAAAACCGATCTGGCAACCTCGTTAAAAGGATTAAAGTTGCATAATAAGTTGTATAAAACTGTCGCCATCACTTAACTTGTAGTAGGCACGCCTTGTTTTCGCTAATTAACAACTTGTAATAACGGGCAATAAACATTTATTGTGGTGGGACAAACGATGTCGACAGGTTTAAAAATAAATACTGTTTTACAAGTATTTATTTCACTCCACTCATTAGCGCGTATGGGTGAAATACCCAGGTTTTTAATAATTTATGATGTTTGGTTAAATTTACCTCAGGGTACTTAGGGCGATTACAAAATCAGACCTCACTTGACATGAAGTTGGAAATTCAATGTTTGTATCCATGTATCTCACTTAACGTTCTACATGTCTGTTTTGACCGTGTTGGAAAGAACAATCACAACGCTTGGAACGCTTATGACATTTTTATCTATACCATTTATAAAGAGGGAAGTACATTTTGTAGACAACGACAACGCTTATAGGTAACCGAAAATCTAAACACAAGCGCGATCGACTCCCACCGCCATTTATCTTTTTGAAAACGAATGTCCCTAAGGAGGACGGGCCACTTCTTACTTTCTACACTACTACATTTCGCATGAACTACTGGTAATAGGGATATCTTATTAGACAGACAGTTGAACTACATATATAATAGTTAAAATACATTACACTCAGTGAAAAAACACAAGTGATCATCACACGAATACTTTTCCAGAGTGTAAATCCAATACACGATCTATGAGAATGTTCTGATTCCTCATTTTGAGAAACTTCATACCTTTTCCTGTTCTACAAGTATCGTAGAAATTACGTCAATCAACATGCAACATATATAGGTATATAATCTTAACATAGTTTCTGCACACAGTTCATTATTTCTGCTCATACAAATTTTATCAATGGTAGTTTTATATTCACATTAGGCTCAACAACAAAACCTTGACACATTGAGAAAATAACGGTGTGTAGTTATTATCGCTGAATTTTTCGTAGTATGCAATGTATTACTGTGTTGGATTCGAACATCAAATATTGATTTATAAAACATTTGTGCTCCGACCTTGGCGTCTTCGCTATGTTCACACACTACACTTATCTGAACTGGCAAGGCCGTGATATCTTCAAGGATGACCAACAATGCTGCCTTTGAGCGTAAATTCGTGTCAATTTGAGGAAGCGCAAACAAAAATATCTGTAGGTATCAGTATTCAAATTAGGTACTACGAGGGCATATAGTGAAGTAACTTACTAAGTAACTACTGCAGAGTTTTTCAAACTAATTCGTCTTACACCCGACACAGATCAACTTATACGTAAATGTCAAATACTCTACTAATAATTATTCAAAGTTATAACGAACATATTACTTAACCATTTTGGAAGAATCGAAACAAACCAAACATAAAATGGAGTACTTATTTAATCTATAAAAAATAAGCAAACCTTTAATTAGTATATCCAGTTTAATATACTATAAAATGGTATACATAAAAATATAATGCGTAAACGACGCGTGAAAGTGGAAAAATATATTTTCACTTCGATTGTATTTAGTTACTGCATACGTAAATGAGTAAATAAAACACAAAGTTATTGGTATAAATAAAGCCCCGCCATATGATGCACACTACAGTAGTAGACCAAATCATGTTAAGTTGTTAGTAGGTACTACGAGTATACCTGATTCTTCTTCGATCATGTCTTGATAAGGTAAGCGAATAGAGAGTCAGTTGTTTCTGCGCACACATTTAAGTTCAGCAAATTGGCCGCTATAGTCGAAATATCAGTTTAGAGGACATTACAGTAGTAATGTAGCTAGTGTAAATGTGTAATGTAGACAATATAATACAATCGTATCTAGATCCCATATTTCTTTTTGATATAGCTGGTCTCTCGAAGTGCATTGGGATGACTGATGCCTTATGCATACCCCGCCGGCGGGGGCCAGCGTGGGTTATGGCTTCATCTAAAGTAGGTACACTTGTAGGGGTCAATGCTGAGAGCCAGATCTGGTCCGTTGACTGTTGGTACTTGTATGTCAATCTTTACACATGTGCCTACTCCAAGGGCTGTCGCAGCGCGAATGCTAAAATTGTCGCGCTGTTTAGGTCACCTAAAAAGAAATATCTAACAAAACATTCAACGCTTCGGTTTAATATTTTGACACAGCATAGGCGATAGCTAGGCAAAGTAGGTTACGTTTAACGAACTCCGCTCCTTATGGTTACCTTAATACTTTTCCTATTTCCTGAAACCCTACGTTGAACTAAGGTCGTGCGCGCGTGGGGTACCATTTAACAGAGCGTCTGTGACTAGTACACCCGGAACGTGATGATAAGCGAACCGCTGCCCGCTCCGATCTTTGCCTCTAAGTTGATTTGTGAGACTAGATACATATATCGAGCCAATAAATTATTACACTGTGCTTTTTGCACATTGGTCTAGGGGACTAGATACCTGCGAACGCTGCCATTTAACAGCTCTCAACCTCCCTAATCAGCTGAGCTCCTCGTTTATACCCGTCGCAGACCTTTGTTGCTGCCTTTAACCTCTGTCTATACCTACTTATTCAGTTAGTATGTGCACAAGTAGGTGGATGTTTTCAACCTTGAATACGATGGCGCCTTCTTTACGGAAAGATAATTGCAGAAATGCATTTATGGGTAAATGATTACGATGTTTTTTTATCGTCCAATCGAAGATGCTTGCGTAATTAAAGTCGTCGAAATAAGTGTTTATGTAGTATGTGCAGTGCAATTGGGAAAGTCGTCCTTGAGAAATTTCAAGCTTTGTTTAGGATCATGATGATAATTACCAATAGGTTACAAGTAATTTTACATTCCATTTCTAATCAATCTAAGTAACATCGCTGGTTCGACTATCTTGAATTGACAAGACGCTATTCTTCCCATATTAAAGTTAAACTTTCGAAAATTATTAATTTCAAGAGTTCCCTCCGACCCGTATTTACCGGTGCGTTGACATGCGTTCGTTATACCTCATGTATTTATCGGCTGGGTCCATTTGTTCGGTTTCGTAAGCCGGCACGTGCCTCTACCCACATGATACTTTCTTTAGAAAATTTATAATCCGACCCCCCCTCTCCCCTCCCGCTGACCCCGCGTGGATTATGACCTCGTATGGCCCAAGCGCAGTCATCTTTATTTATGCGCTTAAGTACAGATTTGAGCAATCTGAGCATGATAAATTCTTATAAGTCTGTAATCTTATAGACATCAATAAAGTGCGATGCGAAATACCTATTGGCTCAGTTATGCCCTTTGTTGTCGAACTGTCTATTGGCTGGGTCTGAATTTCTGTGTAGTTCTGGTAAAGAGGACAAAACGTTAGCACGTGGACAAATACTAAGAAAACAAGAGTAAACATCGTCCTAAGGGTTGTAAAACTAAAGTAGAATTAGGCCGGTTCATTCCAAGTAGGACTGAAGTAGACTTTTAGTGCTATTTTTTACAGAATCTGAGGTCATGGAACCAGAAAAGACCAGAGGGAAGACCAATGAGATGGAAGCATTATACCGTGAGGAGGTCAACAGAACTTGGACCCAATTGAAGAAAATCAACACCAAAGCATTTGTTGATGAAATCTGGAGAAGAAGGAAAAGACATGCCAAGTTTACCACTATGAAAATAGTCCTTGACGTGCGTGAGTCATCTTCATATTAAATAAGAAAATCAAAGAGGCGCCTGTTTTAGCTACTAACGGTTATGTCAGCGGATACGGAAAAACGCACAGCACGTTCAAAGGGGACGGAGATAAAGATTCGGTTGTGAATGTACTTTCGTGGTAGGCCTTCTGGGCTTCTTTCCTCCATCAAGCGAAGTGTATTACGAATATTATCATAAGGTATGTTGTTACACGTACTCATTACTCCCAAAAAATCTGAGGCGTCACTCGGACCTCCCTAGTAGCAAATAAAAAAGGTTGAATTTGGTGTACTCAGAAGCTTGAAATGTGCTTTTTATTCGTCTGCAAGCAGTCCTGCCTTATCGGTGTTGGCAATCTCCTTCAGACAACCTTCAGAAATAAAAACATAAACAATAAGGTTAAGAGTAAGGTTAATTTACAATAGACGATATTTTTGTGTTAACTCTCTGTTAACTGCGATATAAGACCTGTTATCATGCGGCTGTAGCATCATGCTGAGGCTGAACCTTGTTGGCCGCAACTTCTATGTTTCCTTTATTTTATCTGTTTAAATATGTTGTGGTCAATAAATGTTTTCTTACTCTTACTCTATTATATTATATAGGTACATTGGCAGGATTCGGACTGTTATCTCATGAAATCCTCAATTCTTATGCCATCTGGCTTGAATCCCTAGTTCCACCAGGTACTGCGGCGTCTGTGCGCCCACGCAGGTCGCGCGGAGTCCCTTGCTTGCATTGTGCGCGGCCCATGCATCTGGCCCGTTGACATCTGAATACTACCGGATTTTGGCCACTCCTGTGTTAATGTTCGCCGCAAGTGTCAGATTTATATTTCTTGATTTAGGATTTTTAACTAACTCAAATGTTTCTTATTACAATTTTGGTATGAACGACTTGGTGTAATATAATAGCTTTTTTCCTTTTTATAACGGCGCAGTTTAATGCCTTATTTTATCCTGAAGGTTTACCTTGAATAGGGCTTACAAAAGAGTACCCATGTTGCAGTTATAACGGACGCGAAGGCAAAGCATATACCATCCGTTAGTATTTATTGACTTTTAGATGCCTTTCACGCTTGGTTTGATGGATTCCAAGATGGAAAGACGAAAGGTTGAGTACCTATGCGCCAGCAAAAAGTTTTGTGTTGTTTCTAGCTTTCAGCATACATTTTGGGGTATCAAAATTTACGACTTTTCTTTATTGTTCTGATTTGAATAACTATATCCCACGAGTGACTATAGACTTAGGATGGCGCTCCAATTCTATGCGAGTGACCTGATGTTAAAATCAAACGGATGCACCTACCGATACAATACCTACAAACATTGTTAGTTAACTATCCTTTCTAATGCCTACACACGAATCATTTCACCTGTTAGCATTGTATAACGACTAGTGTGTCATTAACAGATCGTTTGGCAACACCGGATGCCTTTATAGTCTTCCACCAGCCTTTGACTTTGCATTATCAAAAACTATTCGCCCCCGCTCGAAAAACGTTACTTTATCCAATAAATACACCTACATTCTATTGCAATGTCATGCAACCCGACCAATAAGCGAAGTCAAGCTAACAAGAGATCAGCAGTCTGCGTCGGACCATTTTCATTTGGCTGGTTATAACTGCAGTTGCTTAATACCATGTAGGCTGTCGTTGGATCTTCGCATCTAGTTTTCGAGGGCATCTTCCAAAGGAAATTCAATTTTAATCCGAAGGAGCAAAGGTGGTAAGTCTCGTGTCAAAGCACTTTCGAACTCGGGCTGACGATGTCGCAATAGGCGCGTGCCTCGTCTCCGAAATTCGACAATGTTTACTACTCATTATTAGACTTTATTGCTATACATTTTAGGTGTTATTTTGTTTGTAAAGGTTGGCTTTCGGAGCTGGCTGCATGCAGGCGAGGTAAAGGTTTTGTTGCCACGTGGGAAGAGCTGACGTCATTGGTAGGAACGGGTTTCATAAAGCCTCCTCTCAACGGGGCTTACAGATAAGTGTGATTTAGTAAACTATGACATAATTACAAGTACATAGTGTTGCGTCTGTCAATTTAACGCCTACTGCGGTCCAACAGTTATATGAGTCAATGGAAATAATTACAAATATACCCTAATGTATTGCTTGTATTTTCCTTAATCTTGTGTTCATTCATCGAGTAATTTAATATAGGCTAGATTTATATTGGATTTAGTTAAGGTTAGATTTAGTGTAAAAAGATGTAGGAGCAATATTCTAATTTAGTCGTTACGCCCTATCTTTTCCTAGATGTGCCTCTGAACTGTTCGCCCATCTATGGCCTATTTGGCAAGCGCTTCAAATAGAGACCACTAGACTAGTGTACAGCTCTGGGACAATTTAAGCTAAAAAAAAAAACATATAGATAATTGGATGGAGTAGTCATTCTATGGTATATTCATGAAAATTTACTACATCTCATCAAAGCCTGCAAATTAGAGTTTTGCATTGTGAGGAACGGTTATTTCTATTATGCCGCTTCTGTCTGCGACATACCTTGTAGCCATAACGTATTTTCGTATTTCAATAGCTCTTTGTCTTAAATGCTCGCATAGCTAGACTTGACGTTAAACTGTAATAACTCTCAGTTTTAACGCCTGTGTCTCTAAATGTCTTGTAAAGTGATATGTTTGCATAACTTCGAGTTTTCCTAACGCGCTATTAGCCACTACGGGTTGACGTACGGGTTTCCGCGTTGCTAGTTTGTTTATCGGGTGGAAGCCTAGAAAAGTTTTTTGAATTATTGATAGGATAACGCTTAACCAAAATTGCTCCTCAAAATATGTCATTTTTTAAACGTTGTAGTAATACACTGACCAGCAAATAAAAAGGGTAAAACCCTATATTTCATACAAACGCGCCTAGTTCGGAGGCCCTACACTAGTAACGTTTCGCTGCAATGCTTATAATTTAAACGTTGATCGATATCATAAATGATAAATTTTAATGTAAATTGCAAACATACCAATTTTCTCTAAATTATGAACAAGTAAATGGTTTATTCTTTCTTCATACAAGTTTATATGGGTGGCGAAAAATCACACACATTTGCCACTTTTTCAGGAAATGAGCTCGTTTCTGGAATCGTTTTAAATCAAAATTACAAATTGAACAGTTTTGACACCGATTTACATATAAATTGTTACCATAGCAGGGAAACTTTTATATTAGTAGGCCACCGAACTGGGCAAGTTATGAAAATATTCACAGTCTAGTTATTTGCTGCCCATGTAGTATGGGCAGCAAATAACTTAGAATTTAGAAATATAATTTTAATTAACCCTTACATATTGTATCATTATAATCAGCATTAGGCCTTTACTTATTCACTAAGTCTACAAATGGAATTCGAACTATAAATACGTTGAAGTAGGAAGGCATTCTTATCAATTGAAAAAAAAAATGTCTCGTGTTGTTTACCAACTGCCATTTCTATTCCGCTGACTTCAATTTTTCCTTCGGTTCATGTGACCTCTTCATAAGTATTATATGAAGTGAAATGAACAAAATATTATTATTCAGCCACTGGGTGTTAGTGCCCAGTTTTCAAATTATCGCAACAAATACGCTTTGCTCATTACACTTCTCAAGTAGACGCAATCAAAACCTTAGATTTTACCGCCGACTTTCCATTTACATTATACATTTTAAGTGCACAAACACACTTACATCCAGTGCTTAAATATTACTAATGTACGTGGCTACACTCGCGAAGGCTATCCACTTAGTCCTACATCCCGCTCATGCCAATGGCCGTAGCGATACAGGCATCTCTGTTGCGCGCGCGCAGCCTCCAAGCAGGAGGTTTCTGAGAACTCAGCGTTCCCTAGATAGATGGTATCACAGTCGTAGTGAGATTGTTCTCTGTATAATCTCTTGGTCTTTTTGGGATTCTGTAAAACAACATTCTGGAATCTCGTAATATGCTTGTTAATAAATTGTAACTTAGTGAAGCGGGGACCCTTTTGATGGCTAATGTTAACTTAATTTATAATACGAGTTTTCTACTAAGTGAGGGCGTTTTTGAAGAAAAAATATTTTTTCTAATGCGTACGTGTTAATTTTGTCGAGAAAAACCTCCTTGGCGCGAGTTTTAATTAAGAAAAAAGAAATTGGCATTAATTAAGATAAGTAACCAAAATTGTCAATGAAGTTCTCGACAAGGTTTTTGTAATTATTTTTGCTCAATAGAATGAATAACTCAATGGATTTATTAAGAAGGCTAATGAGCCTAAACTAAAATAAATTTAAATTAATATAGTACTCGTATAACATACATATTCTTAGATAGAGACAATGTTTTCACACGTAAAATAAAAAAACACTAACTTTTTGTTTTAGCTCACGTTTAACATAACATTCTTAAGTCATAAGGCGTACCTGGGTTATTCTTACAGATGTCATTACAGTGGCAAACTCATATTCTTTCAAAATTGATATCTAATCTGAATCTCCTGCCTGAAATCCCCATTTTATATTACATGATCATTTAACGGCTGTACTTATAGTAATTGCTAATTATCCTTTTCCAAGAAAAACTAAAATCTCTGATCACTTAAAAGTTATCGTCCGTATTACAGCATAGTGTACACAATGTAATGACCCAAAAAGTGTATACTATGTTTGTACTAGTCTTTAGCTAGATAATACTAACTGGACTAAGATTACACAAAGTCGTTGACATTGATAACGGACCGGTTAACTGATAAGCTCTAACCACAAACAACTCTTCTTTAAATAAAGCAGAAAACCCATAGCGTGTTCTTACTTAAAATGGTTTCTCTTACGGGTTGTATAGACACACTTTATTGCTTAAGGACAGGTCTTAAGGACTAGGCATCAGACATATGGCGTACTATTTTGACTGTCTTACCGCTGAAAGCAAATTTGCTGCTTTTTTATGTGATAGGTGGCAGATGGATTACCGGACGGACGGTGGTAAGCGATTCCTGCCACCCATAGACACCGGAAAAATCAGTAGAGTCACAAGTGCGCTGCCAACCTTTCAACACTTTCCCTCCCTATTAGCCCTACCGGACTCGGTAAAGGACTGTTAAAGGCTGACATAGCACTTGTGACTCTACTGGTGTTGCAGGTGCCTAAGGGCGGCCACAATCCCTTAACATCAGGTGATGCGCTGGCTTGTCTGTAACCTATTAAATAAAAAAAATCCTCTCGATAGTTACCCAATCTGAACAAGTGTTAAGTTTGCGTGTGGAAAATTCGTATGTTTTAATAAATTCTGTGCCCACAAATTGGCCCGTGCCGTGTCGCCGTAAGGCAGACCATTTATACACATTAAAATTAAATCAACATGCCATGGAATTAGGTTTCGTAAATTCCTAAAATAAGTTTTTTTTCTGCAAATCATTTAACATAATTGCAGTGTAGCTGTTTACTGTTAATTCGTAAAAGTAGGGTAAAGTGTGATGTCTATTCATCGATTTTGTTGCAATCAAGTCTAAAGTCTAATGAACTGTAACTGACATTTAAATGCTTACGTTGAAATAGAAATGTGTTGCATTTGATACAAAAGTGATAAATGCATGAGTAAGTTAGAAGATAATTAGGTTTTCTAATTTTTGATTACCGTTTATGACTGTTCATATTTGTCTACACAAACATACTGGAATGTACTCGTTTAATGCATTTCACATACCTACTACAGATTTCCCGTATTTTAAGTATTTTTGCATTACATTTTATGACTTTAATCTTTCAACACGGTAATTAACGCTGAGATAATTGAATAGTACAGTCAGCAGCAAAAAACATTGTCCTTTCAAAAATATTGACATCAATGTTGTCATTTTCACGTAGACGTTAAGATATACATATGTGTGACATCTGAGTATTCTTTAACACATACTACGCTTACTACTATTATTAATACTATGAGGAAAGACAGATTAACAGTGGAGTGGTGGTAATAGTGGAGGCAGTTAGTATATTCCATTTAATTCCAATACTACTCTCCATCTACTCTTTACTCTCGTACACGCATCTAAGAATTTAATCTAAAGGGCTAGTTAATAGTTATCGTGAAACAAGTGTAAGTTATGTAGTCATAAGTGGTCCGTGCATTAGTGAAACGAAGCGGAGTAGTTAAACGGCTATTAACAACAGAAATTTGGAGCCCATTTCTTGGACTTCATAAGTTGAGTGAAACACGAGACGCTTCGTGAGAGATTAAACCTTAGTGTAATGCCCCATTAGTGTGTTGTATCGCGTTTATAAAAATATATGGAAAACGACGCAGCATCGCACTAATAGGGCCTTATTCTTACGGAGCCCCGTGTTTGAAATTCAGTGTGTGAATTGAAGTCACGACCTTTGGCGTATGAGACGTGGGTATTACGGATTACGCCGTTGGGTCATCCAGAAAAAAGTACATTTACAAACAGCTCAATGTTTGGTATAAGTCGGTCAGCCTAGAATGGAATCCTCGTCTCATTTAATATAAGCCAATAGATGTCCACTTCTTGACTTAGGCCCTCATGTTATCCCCACAGATAGGTCCTGTGCCGCCCGCGTTCAAGGAATTCCAGCGACCTTCGCTTACCTTGTGGTCGTCTCTTGGTTGCCGAGACAAGATAATTTGAATGAAAAAGCGTGAATAAAATATCATTGGCGAGACCAAAGCGCACCGCCTTGGCTGACTTAGCCACCTCAAGAGTTTGGAAGAAGATTGTCTCGGAAGACAACATACCTACTTCGGCTGACCTGTAGGCAGACCCCCAGTTGGCTGACCTAGGTATCGTTGAAAAGACGAATTTGAAACTAATCTGCGAGCACTTCAGTTCAATGACTGGCAATGGCAGTTAGTGCACAATCTACCATAGTGGCGTATTTTTATTTTTTTATTTCGGAGCCTAAGAATCAGTTCGGTTCGCTAGTCAGTGAAATAAGTAAGTAAAATCTTGAATGTTTCGGACATAGAGATAGAGAGATCGTGACATTGAAAATTTACTGTATCGATCGATAACTTTTATGCGCACTCAAAAGTAAAGACGTTTTTATGCGTGCCGATATTCCATTGCCATCGCGCTCGTTAAATTAAAGTCTTATTTATGGCCATATAGGATTTGATAACCCTAGGGTTATCACTTCGTTCTGCGAAACGCCAGAGCTGCACCAAACTAGTTTCAGAGCATAGGCCTGGTCTAGTGCTGGTCAAAGGGTTATGTCAAAACAGGATTATGTTAAATTTATGGCCGCCCGCTGGGTGTGGCGAGTTGTATCTACTTATCTTATGAGAGTGTGCTTGCTTTTTGTGATAATGTCTTTATGAAGAATTTACGCCAGCTAAATCCGGCTTTTTTTAGGTTTAGCCTTCATCATTTTTCTGTTAAAGATAAATGTGCGAATAAAGGAAAATTATGTTTTCCTTTACCTTAGACATGTTAACAATGACCATATTCAGGAAAAAATATTAAATGATTCCGCTAAGATTGGTTGTAACTTAACATTACCTCTTTACATAAATAAAGTTACTCCTAACAAATATTCACTTTCATCCCGAATTATTTGTTAACTTTTTTAATTGTCTTTGGGCATTTCGGATTGGCGCTAAAAATCTGGGGTGTTCAATTAGTTATGAGAATAACTATCACAATATTAATGAATCAATCTACTACATCGGGTGCAAGCGGACCTTCTAGTGCTAACCACCTTCCTATTTATTATACCTACATAACAGTAGTTACTGCTTATTTTCTGTGATACATATAATAATTTACAACGTGTGGTAATTACTTCACCCGTAAAGTTCCGATACTTACATGAACTTATTTTCCTCAATTTACTATAGTTTTCCTCGACTAATACGTAGGTTCATCCAGCAATTAAAACATGACCATAAACACAAACTGAATTCAATCCATACTAATATTATTAATGGGAAAGTGGGTCTGTCTGTCTGTTTGGATGTTTTCTTTCTTTCACGGCAAAATGGAGCGACTAATTCACATGATTTTTTAAGTGGAGATAGTTGAAGGGATGGAGAGTAACATAGGCTACTTTTTGCCCCTTTCTAACCCCCCCATTTTAGGGAAGTCGGGAGCGCGAGCGAAGCCGCGGGTAATAATTAGTATTCAATATGAATGCCCGAAACAAATGACTGTTTATTGACTATTTATTTAAATTTTAGTGTAATTTTTACTTTACAGCGGCTAACTAGTGGAAAAGTTTATAAAGTTATGCAAACCCTTGTGACACCGATAGTACCTCCTATACCAGCAAGTACAGTTAACTGCATAAATGTTATTAAAACGTTGCGCAAAGCATTCCGGGGAGACACGGCGGGTCTAATACGAAATTAATAGACGCAGATTACCGGCCGCTATGTTGCCTAATGTCGGTGGACCAATAGGATACGTCTTAGACCGAGCTACGACACTGACTGACCAATGGTAGAGTGCTAATGTTGCAGGACATCATCATTGAAACGAAGCCTTATAATACTTCACTATATACAATAATTCAATTACTTTTTTTACGTGATAGGTGGCAGACGAGCAAAGTAGATGGATCACCTGATCGTAAGCGATTGCCGCCGGCCGTAAACACCTACAACACCATTAGAGTCACAAGTGCGCTGCCTACCTTTTACCCCCTTTCCCCCCAATTAGGCCTCTTTTACACTCACGCACTCGACAAAACACAGCGCAGGCGCTGCTTCAACCCGGTTTTCTGAGAGGCCGTAGTATCACTCCGGTCGAGCCGGCCCATTCATGCAGAAGCGTGGCTCTCCCATGGTAATTTGCCTTTTAAACGCATCTTGCCTATGACGACGGCGACCCGCGCTAATAAAAAAAGAAAAAAAAATGATTCGCTTATTTTCACATTTCATCTAATGATCCTGTAGGCTTAGCACGAACTTTTCAAGAAATCGTATCGTGCCCATGCGTTATGATTAACGAACCTCGGTACCGATACGGTCCATACGGAATAGTGAACAAGTCAATACCTTGGTTCTCCGCGTGTCGGCGAGGCATAAAATAAAAATAAATGTAAGCTAGCGTTTGCTTGTCACTTCGATGGAAAATCAAACCTATACTGCCAAGCCACCTGCCGGTTGTGCTTGCTATAGGAATTAATGAATTTTCATTAGTAAATAATTAAGCAGCGTCTTCAAAGGCTTCCAGGCGACATTTTGTTGGTTCTATACTTCGAATACTTCCTGGCCATTTTGTTCTACGACATCCGTCCATCTTTGCTATAGTCGGTAAAAAGTAAATTCTCGCAAGCTCTTTTTTATTTTTTATGTGATAGGCGGCAGACGAGCAGGCGGATCGCCTGATGGTAAGCGATTGCCGCCGCCCATAGACCTATTAGAGTCACAAGTGCGCTGCCAACCTTTTACCCCCTTTCCTCCCAATTGGTATCCTCATTCTCTCAGTGAAACACAGCGCAGGCGCTACTTTACGCCGGTATTCTGTGAGACCGTGGTATCACTCCGGTTGAGCCGCCTCATTCATGCCGAAGCGTGGCTCTCCCACATTTAAGTCGGTAAATTCTTCTCTTCGGTAAAATCGGTAATTTTTATCGGTAAACTCTTGGGCAAATAAGAGGACCTACTTATGTATGAGTAAATATTTTCCATTAAAACTATATTATTACTGAAATTGGGATTCGTATTGTAAATATTGTTGATCCACCGCCTTCGATCACGGGAGCGAATGTTTGCTTTACGATAACACATCTGAACGGTTGCCAACCGAAGGTCTTCGATCAACCAGGTTTATCTACATATCTGTACTAATATTATAAAATGGTAGAGTTAGTTTGTACGAATTTGGGATGTTTGTATTCTTCCTAGTAAACAGCTGCTTTAGTGCGTAATTTTGTGGAGTGGTTATCCGGAAAATGAGAGACGGTTGAGTGAAAATTAAGACGTGATCATTAAAAAGAATTTTCCAGAATGTTTTGTTCCACTGTGTTCCACAAACGACTATAGGATACAATAAATGGTACCAAAATAAGACAGTGCTCCCGACTTCCTAACTTTCCACGGAAAAACTCTTTTTGTGGCAAACATACGGCCTCGATGGCGCAGTGGCTAAGGTGTTCGCCCGAAAGGTCCCGGATTCGATTCACGGCCAAGTCAATTTAAGAAACTACATTTTATGAGTATTCTTGAGTCTGGGTGTTCTGGGTTGACAACGCCCCCAGTTAATTATCGTCATCTGGTACTCATAGTACAAGGGTTGCCTAAGTTTGAGGTCAGGTTGATTGGTGTGATTGTCAGGCGCATTTATTTTTATATTCTTATGAACCAAATTCGACGGGAACAGAGTCGCGGGCAGAAGCTACTCTTGAAATACATTAACCACGTTATAATATTTGGCTGGTTGATAAACGTGCCGCTTAGGGCACTGGGACACTTTGAGCGACGCGACACATTGGCAATGGTAGTTAGTATGAGCTAGCGATAGAAAAATTGTATACAATATTTTAAATAAAATAAAATTAGGTAAATTCTATAGTCAACGACAAGGCAAGTAAACCGAAAAGGCAAGACTTGCGCAATGTTATTGACAGCCTTCGTCAACTATTGGCACAAAATGGAATTAATAACGAAGTTAGGGCGGGCCAATGGTGATAATAAATATATTTTTTTAGATTTGTGAGTTACATTCTATAGATTTGTTGGGTGCATTAATTGTTCTTTTTTACCTCATATACCAAAATAAAAACCTGGCTCCATACAAAGTAGCTTAAGCACTTGTGTTACAGATATCAGACCACAGAGGAAACACAAATATAATATATTTCTTAAATACAATATTACACCCAGACACTGAACAAACACAACTGTTCATCACACGAATGTTTATCCAGTGGTAGGAATTTAGTATCGATAACACAAATCAGTTGCTCGATATTTATTATTATTCATCATTAAAATTTAAATAAAAAAGGAATATTGTATGTAGTTCTACTGCTAAGGACGCCAGCCTAAGTATTATCTGCGGTGTACTGGTATGTATTTGCATAGGCTAAGTGATACCTGAATATTTATTCAGAGATAAAACATCTACACGGAAAAGTCGTTTTATAACATCACGAATAGGTACATTCGCGTACCTAAATAACGATTTTTAATAAATATATTATTCTTGGAATGGGGTTAACGAATGACGTATTTGCGATGAAAGGAGGCTACTTATGGAAAGACACATCGCCTATGTTATTTTTGGAACTTTATGAACGGACGATTTGACCAGGTGTAAGAGCGAACTGGAATTTTTGGTACCTACACAAAAATATGTGTATAGTGCTGCTGTCATGTGTAACCGAATTAGTTTTTCAGTGGTGGTAGCTAGTTTTGGTTTGCGTTACCGACTAAGACTAGTACAATATTGTAAACATTTTAGGTCATACATACACACAATTTTCGGACATCTACCTACTAATTATGAAGAAATTAATTCTCTACACTAAGACAAAGCTAATAAGCTAACCGAAAAAATTACTAGTGTTTCACTTTCACTGTTAACGCGAAGTTATCGACACTCAGCGACATCTCTTGGTTAAATTTGGAACTAATAGCAATAACCCCAAAACAAACTAAGAGATTGTCACTAGTTTAAAACTAGTACTTTTATAAACTGCACTGTCTTTCATGATGAAGAACACGAATGTACAAAATGGTGGCAGACGTTGCCAACACCTCCCTCCAAAAGTTCTACAAGGTGGCAATGACTAATACATTGACACTGACAAGAAGAAACGAACACGTTTTTAAAGAGCTGTGAACGCGTTAAGGTATTGTATAGTTGCGCCGGCGCACAGGAAGTTCACGGACGCACGCGCCACGGGACCTCTCTCACTTTCGACACGATTCCAGTTTTGTACTATCTATCTTCTATACGTATGTAGGTGAGATTGTAATAGATAGATTTTGTTTGCCACAACTAAAGAGATGGTTGGTTTCACCAGCTGAACGAGTATATTATACACGTCGTATGTGAGATTGGTTCTTACGATGTTGGATATTTTATTTAATTATATCGTAAAATAATTGATTTGTTTACCTGTTAATATCAAACATCGACCTCGATATCCGTTCTTTAAGATTTGAAACTTTGAACATTTAAGACGATATGGACTTAACTTAGCGCTAGCTATAGATGTTACAAAGCTTTTATAGATTTACGAAAAGCTTATTGCAAAGTGGTTGTAGATTTTTTGACGTTAATTTGACGGAACCGATTACAAATACAGAGACAAAAACTGGCGGACACAGCGATGTGGTAAATCATTATTTATAGCTTAGGTAACAACCGCGTCTCTTTAGGAAATATTCAATTACTTATTTCCAATGGCTCACTGAAGGTAAAATTCGTATTGCCCAATGTAAAGTTAAAGTAAAGTATCATCTTATAAAGCCGTACCTACCATAGTAATCAAGTCATCGCTACTATTGATGGGTTTAGGCTTAATCACCACGCTTGCCTAATGCGGATTGGTGATCGCAAACCCGGGAAAACATACTTTTTACTAGACCCAAGAATCGAACCTAAGACCCCGAGATCTCGGTCCTCAAGGTCCACAAGACCAACAAGGCGTTATTGCCCAATATGTATGGATCAAAATAATCGCGCGCAGAATTTACCCCACCTCGTGATCGTAACAAAGCAACGCCTTCCCACAGTACAGGCACAAAATACATATTGGCACAGAAGGCTGACTGCCCACTAAGAGCTAAAAATATGTCATGTACTCACGCATGTGCACTAACGGGCAAAAACGCCTTTTCGACCACATTAATCCTAACTTATGACATAAGATTGTCAAACTATCGAGGTCTATGGTAGAAGCCGCGCGCTTATGTACTCATGCCGGGCAACAACCCTAGCATATGTCAACGAACTCTTCTAAATTCAAAATCAGGTCAAAGTCTAACTTCTGTGTGTAATTATTTTGTGGTACAGGGGACGGTACCATACTTATCAACGAAGACTGTCTGTCTAGACTCTAGACAATCTGTCCAGACTGGACGTTCTCAGGTTATCTAGAAATAACGATATATACACGAATTTAACCGCTGTTTTAGTTAATCTGGCGTAAATGTTACACGCATCTGTAATATGTTTCCTTTCAAACAAACAGGGTAGTGTATAAACGTGTAGTTCTAGTCCCCAATTCTCGTGCGAGCTATATTGTATGTTATATGTTGTAAAAACATAATTTTTATGTAAGTATAATTTTCGCGCGATACCTGCCGTAATTTTTCATATTGAAAATCACGGGAATTAGGGCCTGGGCAGGAGCTATTCCTCAATAGTATTCGTGTACAAGGTAACTGAAGTGATTGCGGTGAAAGTTGAATCGTTCTCATGTCTTGCTACTCGCTACTTTTATACTGTAGCGATACTGTGCCCGCGAGGCTCCGGCAATTTTCGTAAGAAACACTCCGTCGGCAACATAAAGGCTGTATATATCAAAAATTAAAAAAGGAACAGTGCAAGAGCGAGACGGGCGATGGTCCCGATAGCGTTGTCGTGAGCGCGCTCCGTGCGCCCGCGCGGCGCGTATCAGCCCATCTCGCTTGCTCACGACCACAATAAAACAAATGAAAAGCTGTTATCTATGTGGTGCCAGGGTTCCTTCTAATTCCATGTTTGACTAGCGACCCACCAGGCTCGCGGGGTTTGTAATGAAGCTGTATCGGGTGTCTTGGCTATGTAAAATGAGACGGGAGTAAACATTTTATAAGTACTTTCAGGGGTCTAACAATAAAATTGGTATATCCTGCAATAATTTAAAGTATTATAATTTAAATTAAATATATTAAATACATATATCCTACTCGTGTTAAGGCATAACTTGGAAGAAAGGAAAAGGTTTTGCAGCGAACATCTGACTACTAGATGGGTGGCGGCTATCGTTTACTATCAGGTAATTCGTTTGCTCGTCTACCACCAATCACAAAAAAACAATCATAAAATAATGTCACGTTGGCCAGAGTGACTATAAGACAACCGAGAACCAGGGGACTAAGTAATATATACTAGTACTGGCAGTGTAGATGGCTCTGTCATCTGCCTTATTAACGATAGCTTTTGTATTATTATGTGTCAGTATGTTATAAACCGCTACTCGGTAAACGTAGTGTTGGACGCCCTGCTACAAGATGGGATGACGACATTCGAAGGCTGACTGGAGAGAGTGGCCGAAAATCGGGAGCGGTGGCGTGCATTGGGGGAGACCTATGTCCAGCTGTGGACGAGCGTGGGTTGCTGATGAATGTTATAAATTGATGTGAATAAATAAATATGAATATAATATATAGTACTCGTACATAGTATTAAGTAATGCAAAGCATTTATAAGAAAGAAAACGACTGAGCTATTTTTAAATCTTGAGAGTATGCGTGTGATATGAACCTGGAATCTCAAAGTGTAACTCGTGCTTCCACTATTAGGCGATGACGCCCGTCTCATTACGACTCATTAGGCCAGGCCCACTAAATGGCCGAGCACTGCATAGAGATGTGTTGACGAGGTACATGACTCGAGTTAGGTAACTTGAGTTAAAATTTTATTCATGTAACTCGACATCATGGCCTTGCAATCATAAAGTTCAAAAGGCCTCCGTTTTTTTCTATCAATATTAAATAAGTACCTAATAAAAAAAAACACATTTCATACTAATGTATGAGATGTGCTTTTTTTTAAGCTGAATCCGACTCCGTACTAAGTTACAAATCAAAGAGACCAAAGACCAAACTAACTTAAGACCATGTTTTGTAATAAGCGGGATATAGACTAGTTACTACAGATACACAGAAGGTATTTGGATATGTCCTGAAGAAATAGCGCGTTGAAGTGATTTTGGTGGAAAGTGGATCTTCTGAAGAATGTTCACTGTAACTCAATTTATTCCGACCTAAGTATTAAAAAATGGCATCGCCTGTCGCTGGGGTAAACATCGAACAGAAGTTAATATTATATATGTATTTGAGTGTATTATATTTGTAGTCCCCTGTAGGCTGATATCTGAGTCAGGCCAATGTATGACGTTTTGAAAAAAAAGTGGATAGACAGCAATGTAGCGCCATGAATCGAGTTGATTCGACACATCACTAGTACCACACATACCGAAGGGGTAATTAACTCCTCTAGGTCGAGGGTGTAAATTGAAGGGGTGCTAAACCTTAGGCAAACGCATACCTACGATACTTGAGCTCAGTGTCTAACATTTTGAGGTATTTTCAGTACCTAATATAAAATAGCATTTAGAGTTAGGTACCAATATATTTTTCTTTTTTGTTCATCAAACTCTCATGTAGATCGCCACGAGCCACCTTTTATTTTTTATAGCAAAAGATAATATTTTCCGTAAAAGTTTTATTGCGTTTAATACCAGTCTTGTTAAGCAAATACCGAATTGATAAATACTCGTATACTCGTAAAAGTTATTAATTGAAAAATGTAGAAAACATTTTCTCTGAACCGCAACAAGCCTTGAAGATTTTATTCTATTTAGTTGTATAAATGCATTCCAACAGTTTTGAACTCAATAGCTATTTCGAATTTGATTGGAGAACCCAAATAGAGACACTTCCAAAAGTGTGCTTCAATTAGTGCCATTAAGTACATCGAATAACCCTAGTGAAGGTTTATTTTTAGGGCCACCACTACGCTACAAATTGGTAGAGACGTGGATGACAATAGGGCTGCCGCAGAATACAAAGAATACGTAAACAAAATTTAATTTTAGCAACATTCTTACTTACAAAATTTAGTGTTACATTAAAAAATATACCGTTGAGTTGGTGCGTAATATGTTCCGCATGTATAATCTCCTCAGGGACAAAAATTACAATATTATGCTTAAGTGGCCACTAAAAATTTGTTTGATAAATATTGTTCTTTGTTACTTAAAAAAGTTATAGAAACTGAACATCCAGTAGTTAATCCTCTTAGAAAAATGTTTATAGAGTTATTGTTCGTAGACTATTTTTTCGCGATTTAATACACTTGATAATATAAGCGTTTATAAATATTTAATGATTTGTCCCTTTCAGCCAGTTAATATTTACAACAACAGATAATTTCCTGCATATATTGGCATTGGTTATCCCGAAGGTCATCGCATTTGCATCATGAAAAAGGCTGTAAATATCTCGCAAGCAAGGTTAGGAAAAGTCATCGATATGTCCCAGTTCATTGTTCGTGTCATACGCATGCATCTTGTTGACTAGGGTACAACTGCGTCAGCAGGCTGGGCTGATGTTTATGTAGGAATTTTACCATAAAGAACAAGTCTTTGTACTCGTATTCATCCCATTTTATCTTTTGATACCAAAGAAAGGTTAACAAGACAGGTCGCCTGATGATAAATAATCCCTTTATTGTATTCGAAAGTGAAAGCAATAATAGATACATGCGTCGGCTTATTGCAAGAACTCAATTAATTACAAAAAAAAATCATCACATCAAATCAAGTGTTTTTTTATATTAAATCAGGATGATATTTTTTTTTCTAAGGGCCCAAGGAAGTGTCTTTTGTATGTTCCATTCCTATTGTTATGTCCCAAATTACCAATTTGTTCATTTAAACGGTCCCTAATACGTATTTGTTTGCTACTGCTTATTTTATACTGTGGTCTTATGCTGCATCCGTACAATAAGGCATAAATAATAATTTGAAAACCACTGCAAACTGTAGAGTCCACCAGTAATGCACGTTCTTATGCAATTATTTTGAACTAACATAAATTAGCTCTTTAAACTTAAAATAAAAAGTCAAAGTAAGAACTGGTTTGGAAAAACATTCTTAGATTAAAATCTCTAAGTCGGCAGCCCTGGTGGAGATTTTTATTTTCTTTTTGAACACGCGTCGGCTTGTAGCGACCTCGGCGGGAAGGTCGGTGGCGGTCACTCTCCGTCCCTGGACACTGGTTTATTTCTATGTTTACAAAAAGAAAGCGACTCTACACGACTCTACTCTCACATACATACGTGAGATGTAGAGCAGACTTTTTTAGTTAGCGAAGTCTAGATTGCGGATTGTGTTCGCCTTTGTTTGATCGGATGCTCTATTTTATTATAAGATTTTACACTACTTTGGGGCTCCAATCTCGTTTGGCGTTTTGTAACTGACCCAATGGCATTTGGTAAGGAAGGTGTATCGATTAGTACCTTTGAAAAAACTTTCGTGGTGGGTGATGATGATGAACGCTTATTTCTCTTGAGTGTCTGGGTGTTATAATATCTATTGAAATGTATAGGTTTGGTAAAACTATCTACTCTGATAACAATACGAGTTCTATTAGATGCTTTTTAAAATATCTATTTACTTTGGGTTCACGGCCTAATGTAAGGAATGTTGTTTGTTATACATACATACTTGTATAATACACAATCAAAACTATTATTTTTATGACGTTTTTCTATTAAAATAAATACCTACGTAATTAAATGTTTCGGAATCTATTACTTTTCTTCCGGCCTCAACTTTTTTTTCAATTCGTAAGCAGGATGTGATAGACAAGTTTTTAAAATAAAAGTCACTGTTTCCGTAATAGAATTTACGTTTGCCAATAAAATAACCCTAATTAAAATATTTGTATCTACCTGTGTCTATATTGGCGGATGTGACTCCTCATTTCCGACTTGATTTCCTTCATGTTGCCCGTAAAAGTTTGGAACTTCCAATCGAGTAGCTTATCTGTGATTTGGATCAAATTCCTGTTTCTACGTTCTTTGTACTGTAATAGAAATGCGACTTGCTTTTTATTGGATCTAGATTTTACTGTTACTTATAATGTGATAAAGGTTTTTTTACTATTTTCTATTTGATTATTTATTTTCGTCCTAGCTTACGTCTGTAGGGCTTTGTTTGTACCCACGCTAGGACGAAACCAGAAGGTCCGTACTGTGATTCAGAAGGAAACAAATCTAGCCTTCGCAATCCCTTAAACAGGGTAACTCAAACCAACTGGGTCATAGTTATAATACCTACGTTAATCTCAACAATAGATATTGTTAATCTCTATAATATTTTACAAGTTTTAAACAACACAGTGGTATTGCTTGCAATAAAGTGTCCACTGACATAAAAAACATAATTTCGCGCTTATCTGGAATCCCAGCAAAATCTACATTCTCCTATTATTTCTGTCCCGTAATGTATGGTGATGAACTTAACAGGTATGTATCGATTCTTGATCGACAGAATATAGATATTAGATACCTACTCGTACATATAAAGTAAATAAACTATTTGGTTGAAAGATTTATTGATTAATGGTAGTCAAATTCCCTCCATCAATCACAATTCTCACTCAGATGATTGAGCACGTGGTAATAACTTGTCTGATAAACATAGTTATAGATATGATCGTCAAAAGTAAAATAGTGTTCTTAGCTACACCAATCGACCTCAAGGGGCTTATCCTGTATCTAGCTAAAGAACCTGTGCTGCGCGTAAAGCTAGAGTTTGGTCGCGGTTGGCGTCATTTAGCTGGCAAGTTCTGAATCCAAAAACCTACTTTGATTTGTTTTTCACCACGATTTTGTGTTGTTCTGCAGTCTGCAATGTGCAGCTCAGTAACGGCAGGTGGAAGGTTACCTAATATACATTTCGTGACATTTGCAAGAAGGAGCTTTTTGCACGTCAAATACTGATAAATATAAGCTGACAGGGTAGAATGTACTTATACTGTATAATGATGAAAACTGTAGCTAGACTTTGCTAGTTAGCATTACTAATAGCACTGAACTATTTACTCAGAAAATTATTTATTTATTTAAAACTTTATTGCACGAAACTTCGCCCAATTTTAATACCAAAAGACATTGTCTACATTTGGGTCGTGCAGAAAGGACAAAGGTATGGGACATTAAAATAATAATTATTACATAAGATGATTTTTTGAATCCGCTGGCAAAGTGGCAATATTTAGCTTTGTAAAAACCACTTTGTCAAAAATGTTTCAAAGACTAGTTCGCCTAGCTAGAAAAGTTAAGTGTTCTGTAGCCCAAGTGTAAATTACCTCGTGGAATGTAAGATTTGACAAACATTTACTCGCCTCAATAAAAACTGGTTCTCTTGCGTCTGTTTTACGGGGTTTCTTAGAAAATAACTACAAGAAACGCGCTAAGAGGTACGATGTAAATAGAGACACGTGTGCGTATGTTTTTCAGGGAAATGCGCATTAACTGCGCCGGCGCAGAGGATGCGCCGTTTTACATTGCTAAGCGCTTGATGCAATATTCAGGGTGGAGGTTGACGTCTCCACTGATTTAAGGTCAGGTGAGTTAATTTTAGCGAGTACCTAGCTGGTTCAGTGCTGCCAATAAAATGAAATATTAGAAAACAATAAATCCATTAAAAAAGTAAATATAGTAGAATACAACACTGAAGGCAAGGAGGCTGATGCAGGTCAACTTTGAATGAAAGTCGATATTAATTGCCTCTTGTTTTATTATGTCTCTGTTTTTTCGGTTTTGTATTACATAACATAATGCATATTTTAGCTTCACATATCTGAATAATATCAAGAACAGAAGGATTAATGTGCAATGTTGGAGTTGTAATAATTTAGGTTTCAATTTGCGATCGAAGAAATCGGAAGACGTCGATGTTAATATTTTACTAAAGATGAATAAGAAAAGAAATTGTATTAATAGGTATTGGGGTTTCTTCAAAATTGAGAACAGGACAATAAACAAGGTTAATTAATTCGTTGTTTACGCGGCATAAATAAAGCAGGGATCAAAATTGAGTCCAATGTTTCCATCTTTTTATTAATTGTAAAATTGCGTGATGATGATAAAAAAGCGTGTACAAAAATAAGTGTTATAAAGAGCTTCCCTTTCTCAAATCTAGTAAACCAGATGGCGTATTGATATTCGTAAATTTCGAGCGATGCAATAACTACGAGAGGCGAAAGGCATCCGTTGTCACGACACAAGGCTTGTGTGGTCAACGCGACTTATATCACTTTGACCTCTTCTATCTCTTACCACCAGTTGCACGTCCATATGCTGCGGGGATTACGATAGCTCCCACTAACCTGGTCAGAGACTGGATGGACGTTTTAGAGCAAATTACATGTTGTAGCAGGAAAACGTTATTTGGAGTGACATTACAAAATTGCCTGTACTTTGTGGGAAAATTAAATAGAGTTATTATAAATGGTTTTTGTTCAGATTTAGACTACAACAGTAATGTCATCTGTCCAACAGTTTTGTATAAACTGTCCAGTAGAAACACGTATAAAACAAATGTTTAATCTAAGGATGATTTTACAAGTACATGAAATAAAACTAAATGTAAAATAATTGTTTGACATTATTTCCTAAAGTAGGTACCTACGTTGTTAATAACTATTAATATTTAACTACAATTTCCAGTACAATCCTCAAAAGGTTGTTATTTATGAAGCTGGTAACCAATTTTTGCTTGTTAACGCTACGCATAAATAAAAGCATCTGTATATTTAAACGTAACTACGTCTATTTCGCGCCAATAGTTTCTGGAGAGAAAATTGCGCGCCATCTTGGAAATCAGGCTGTAGCGCATGCGCCCTCGACACGTTTAGAAGAAATGAAACCTACGTGGCATACGATAGCCGAGTACAAAACTTATTTGATCGGTCGTTCAACCATGTCGTTGTGCGCGCTCTCTCTGCACGATACAGGCGTCTCTTTCTCGCGTACCGTTAAGGTGGTATGCTTGAGTTATGGCATTCCGATGTTGCCACCACCACCGCGGAGGCTGCGTTTGCGCCGGTTAGGGTTGTCGGATACTAGTTAAATTTGTTTATTAAGTCCGTATTCTACTTCAAAGTTGCTCCTATGTTCAATACTTTTTGTATTTTCAGCATTTGGAATGACTAAATTGTATGTTTTACAGGACTTTGAAAATAAAGAGCTCTTCTCTGATTTTTGCATTAAAAAAATTAAGTTTGTGAAAGCTGAAAGTGTAATTAAGTAAGAAAGATGGCATTTATAAACGTACACAGTAATTAGGCTGTATAAAATCTTAGATTGAGCAAGCTAATCAAGGGATCGGCAACCCTAATCGAGCAGCACGTAGCGTCGTAGGTTACATGTGGTTTAGCCTTCCTTATTTCTTCGAACTTATTTCTTATTAGGTGTGAACGCCCTCATAGGATCAGAAAATTAATTGAAGACTTTCGGTATATTGCTCTGGGCGTTAGATTGGAATGTGTTGGAATGTTTTTTAGCTTTCGAAGTTTTTGCCGCGAATGTTATTATTATTGGACCTAGTTGTTTTAATGGCTTCGGAGTCGATGTTTTATCTGTCCATATTGATTTTTTACGTTTACTGACTCGGTATTTGATTGTGGGGCTTGTACTTTAAAACTTCAACTAGTACCTTGAAGCATAAGAGTAGCTTTATGTGTTGGGAAGTATTTTATGAATGATATGAATTTATATATTTTTCGTCCTTAAAAGTTAACGTAGGCAGGGAAAATTCCTTTTTGCATTACTTAATTCGCCATTGCAATTCTATAAAACTATTTGAAAATGCCAGGAAACCAATGGAATAGTTGTCTTACTTAGCTATTTAATAAGTCAGTGTAATTACACGCATTTATCACGAATCGTTGGCAATTAGTCAACATGTACCTACCTAAGGAGCTACTTTTTGATTGAAAGAAAACTTATCCGGTATTTCACCCCATGTTCGGAGTACTGTTATGAGATCGACAGGCTACTTGTCTCAATACTCTCAATGCCTTATTTAGCCATCATCAAGCTCACTTGATGTGTCTCAACACAATCGAGTCTACGTGACCATAAAGACAAGGAAATTTGAATTTTATGCATATTGTATGCATGCTAGCTATTTGCATGACAAGAGCAGACCAGCCGTTCTCAAGCTCGCAGCTTGCAAAACTTGCAATAATGCAAATGATGTCATAGATGTCATGGAGTGGACAAGACAACAATACTAAGAGTGTTAATTTACTACATTTATATTACTTATCCCTTTTAATAAAATATCTACATAAGTATTTGAAAATATAAGTAGTATGTATAAAAATATTTGAGGATATTTATTACAAGAATCAATATTCATAAAATAGGTCAACTCCATTGAAAATTCACGTAGGCCTACTGTAAATAATGCACTTAATAAAATCATCGCAGGGTTCAAGTGGGACTCAAACCCACAACCCTCTACATACCGGGTGGCTGTTCTGGTATGCAGTGGGTGGGTGGTGGTATGTGAAAGGTCGAGTCCACCTGGATTCTTGGATGACTTTTTAAAAGCACCTACTTAAGAATAAATTGCAAAGAATATAAAAAAGTAACATACAAAAAGTAACATGTTTATCATTAAATAACTTATAATAAAATTATTTATTGTTGATTCATATTTTTATTTTAATAATTTGCCACATACATAGGTAAGTGTTTTTATTAAAGAATTAAATAAAGAAATAAATTGTAATTTTGATCTGAGTTCGAAAACAAAGCTTTATTTTTAAGTATAATAATAAATAGTAAAATTAATATTGATTGATCTGGCTTAGAAATAAATGAATTAGGTAATTTTTAAAAGTTAATGTTAGCTACATACTAATAGAGCAGGAAATAAATATGTGGACTCTAGCTAGATGTTAAAATACACGTTGATTTCAAGCTTAATTGATTTCATTTATTTGCTTTTTAACACATTCCTCGCCAGTTTTATTTAATTTACAAAAACATAAATCTTACATAAAGACCTTTTAAATTCCATGTTATATAGCCAGGAACATAGAAATACTCTAACCGAATACTCTAACCGAATACCAGCACTAAAGCCGAATAATTCGGCCGAATACGAATAGTGAAAAAAGTGCCGAATATGCCGAATACCGAATACCAACCGAATATTCGGCGCATCTCTAGTAGATACCTATCTATTTATATTAATGAGTAAGTTAAAATAATGTTCAATTGATCACTGTAATTAATTACTTAATGACTGTCTCCTAATTCTCGTGTTGTGATATTTATTGAAAATATCATAATATATCCCAAAAACCTAGTTTCCTATAGTTTTCGTTCTATAAACGCATTATTCGTAAATAATTGGAGTCTGGTTTAATACCTAATAAATAAATTATCATTTAGGTAACAAAGAATAAAATTACCAAAGAAACTATATCCGAGCGCCATCTATCAAATACTTATTGAGACTCTTGGTTAAATATCGATTCTCTCTACAGTAGCGCCACCTACGAGATTCTTATGGAACTGCAGTGCCACTTCGTGTTTTTATACTGGCGCAACTTGCTTACGTCGACTACTACTAGATGGCGCTGTTCACAAGAAACATCTTAGAGAAAGTGTTTACATTCGTAAAATGTAAACAGATGGCGCTACTGTCGGATGACAAACTTCCTTAAAACTGACATGGAAACGGTTGAAATCACACAAAATAGAAAAGAAGGTCACGGTTACATTTTATGTTTATAATGTATGTTGTAATTGAAGTGTAGAACCACTAATATCTGGCATAGAAAAATCATGAGGGTTACACTTAGAAGTTCCAAGAGTAAAATAGGTAGGCTCAGCGCACGTTCGCCTATGTAGTCTCATTATTCATTAAAGTTGATCTGCAAAAGTGGAGAACAATTCTAAATAAATTAAAGTAGATCATACTGGAAGGACTTCCTTACAGTATCTTTACTTTAGTTGTTTTTTTATCGAGGTCTAATTTTCGTGGCAGCCCTCCAGTCCATTACTCCCTCGAAATTGATTTTAGATTCTTAAAATATGGGTTAGTATAGTTAGGTAAATTATTTATGGATAAAGCCTTCGATATAATAGTTATATTATCTGATGTTAATTTCGGAGGAATAATAGATTTGAGGACTGCCACTAAAGATAGATATAGAAGAATGACCCAGTTACTCACTCGTACTTACGAGTAAGTTCAATAAGTTAATTATATTTGACTTTTAATTTTCCCGAGTTATTTGGCAAGATTTCTTTGTTTTACTGCAAGTTTAGAGGTGTGATGCATTAGAGCATTTATTATGTCAACGTCGAGCATTTGGAATTTTTTGTTCGTTTAGAGCTGTCGTTTGAACGTATTGGCTTAATGTTAGACCAAAAACTGAAAGATATTATTTCAGTTTTGTCGGCCAGAGAGCCTAATTTGAACTGAACGTTACAATCAAATCGGAGTTTCTCTCCCTGTCACCTTTGTTTGGATGCTATATATTCTCAGTTGTTACGGGAGGGTTTCGTTATAAGCCACCAGTTAACGTAGGTAGATACAACAAGGGATGTTAAGGTAAAATAAAACACCTACCATTTTTTAATAAAAACCAGGACATTAACATGAAATCATTTAGGGGTTACGCCAACTACAGAATGAAATACCCATCAACCCCATTGCCGGTCAAGCTATAATTAATACCATTTACCATCGCTTTATGATTTATTTAAGCACAGTGTTCATGGCAATTTCTACACGATTTGGCAGTATATCTCTAAGCTTTACTTATATGCGGCCAGCCCTGCTCGTCGCGTATTCCAATATTGGTCAAGTACTGCATTAAATTACAGTGTATGTAGGTATATGGCAATTTCTACGCGATTTGTCAGTATCTCTCCAAACTCTATGATCCCTATCTATCCCAGTGGGTACCTAAGCTCCACTACTTATTTGCGGACAGCCCTGCCCGTCGCGTAATCAAATATTTGTCAAGAGCTGCATTTAATAACAGTGTTCATGACAATTTCTACGCGATGTATCTCTTTAAGTTCTAGTAATATGCGGCCATTCCTATTTGTCAACTGTACAAACTTAATTACAGTGGTGATTTCCACGCGATTTAGCAGTGGCTACCTAAGCTCCACTACTTATATGCGCCAGCCCTGCCCGTCGCGTAATAAAAATATTTATCAAGTGGTGCATTTAACTACAGTGTTTGTGACAATTTCTACGCGATTTGGCAGTATCTCGCTAAGATCTACTAATATGCGGTCATCCCTATTTGTCGAGTGGTGCATTTGTACATGGTAATTTCCACGCGATTTGGCAGTGGCTACCTAAGCTCCACTAGGTACTTATATGCGCCAGCCCTGCCCATCGCGTAATCAAATATTTATCAAGTGGTGCATTTAATAACAGTGTTTGTGACAATTTCTACGCGATTTGGCAGTATCTCTCTAAGCTCTACTAATATGCGGCCATCGCTATTTGTCAACTGATACATTTAATCACAATGCACATGGTAATTTCTACGCGATTTGGCAGTATCTCTCTAGACTCTACTGATATGCGGTCATCCCTATTTGTCAAGTGGTGCATGTAGTTACAGTGTACGTACATGGTAATTTCCACGCTGATTTGGCAGTGGCTACCTAAGCTCCACTACTTATATGCGGCCAGCCCTGCCCGTCGCGTAATCAAATACCTATCTGTCAAGTGATGCATGAAATTGTAGCGGGCGGCGCCAGCGGCCATCGACCCGCTGATGAACGCAGACTTTAATTGGAATTTTGTTAGTTGCAAGAAAAAAGGCATACGTGAGATTGAGAATTGGGTTGGAAGCTGAGTAGATGAAAATGGTGATTTTTATTTATTTATTGGATTTTCAAACTAAGCTACAGCAATGATAACACAGTGATATAGAGTAAAAATTTTAACTGCACATATAATAAAATTGAAGAACGTAACTTTAGCATTTGTAAAAAAAATATTAAGTAATTACCTTTTTTACGGAATAATAGAACCCTTCTTCCTTGTCAATTTAAAAAATAAACGAGACTGATTTATGTTTTAATAAAATTTTAGAGTCCTAATTCCTCCTAGTAGTAAATAAATAACGGTCTTCTCGTATACTGCTATACTAAAAAATAACACGGATTCCGATTATGTGACCCTAACCAGCTAAACTGGCAAGGGGCAAATCTTTATAGCTTTTTCATTTTCATCATCATCGGAGATCGTCACTCCATCTAGCCAGAGGGTGCCTACGCCACGCTTTCCAACTGGCAGCTCCCACTCAAGAACTTGGGTATCCGAGTTATAAATTTTTCGACAGAGAGATCTGGTTTTACGACCTGACAACCCTATCCGAGAGTGCCGGGAGCCCCTTTAATCGGTCACCCGTATGCTATCCTCCGCTTAATTGCTGGCCCCTCACTCGCGTCACTTATAATTGTGTTTACTTCGGATGCACCGGCTTTGAGGCGTCTCCGGCAATTGGAGATTTGTACGGGGACAATTGGTTTCGGCTGCCCTTTGCCTGATGGCGATCGAAGAGGGCTACTTGATGCGCAAATGATAAGAAACTGTTTCATTGTCCGTTGACATCGCTATCAGGCTTGCGTAGTCCAATAACACATTTTTAGTATTTATGTCCATGGGTTTGACACCTAGAAATCAAGAAGTTTTTGCGGGTTTGGGTGTTTCGGGTGAATCTAATTAGTACTCAGAATTCAGGGAATGCTCTATAATGGGAGAAGTGATAGGTTTGAATAGTTGGGCGCTTTTAATTATTTTAATTTTATATTCGTAAATCAATTATTAAAAGCGATAAATTTTCAGTACGCAGGACATTTCACAGTGGCACTGTGCTAAATACCTTGATGGCAAACGTACTATGCGTGAACCTTCTAGTAGTGAGGGAGAGATGGCGCTCTTCATTCGACAAACTGTTGAACAAACAGTCTAAAGAGGTGAGAGTTATCCTCAGATACATAAGAATTAACCCAGATTTAGAAAGAAATTTTTATGTTATTACAAAATTTCAAAAATATTTTTCGCTGTATAAATACGACGTTATCTTGTTTACGGAATCTGTGTTTGATAAATACAGTAGATTCTCAGTAAACCAATCGGTTTTGTCTCGTGGAAGAGATAACCCCTGGATGTATGACAAATGGATCCTGTCATGATAATGCCAATGTCATACCAATAACACGTAGGGTTGGTAGATAGTGAAAGCGTGGAAATTAAGGGCTGTTAATCTCCTAGTGTGTTTTCAATCTTATTAAATGTCTGCTAGTTGTTCAAAATAATACTCGTATATTTTTATAATTTATTACTCATTTTGCGCTAATGTTCTATAACATTTTTAGGGCATTTGACATTTTACAAGTGGTGGTATATTACCAATAGTCATGAATATGACTACAACAGAGTTATAACTTAATAAACTATTAACAAAACACGTCAGCACACTAAACTTTGTGTTCCAAAATATGTGTGTATTTTATCTGTAAGTGCACCATGAGTATCTGATTCAAATACTTAGTTATTTGGAGTCACATTTCATCAAAATGTGACAGATAAATAAAATTAACAAATGCTTTTGTACTCTGACACCGTAAACACATAGTAATTTAACGCAGATGTTTATAGAAATTAACCCTTTATAAATATCTATCGATTTATCGACCGTAACAGACTAGAAATGTGTCCTAAAATTGTCATTGTAGCGAACAATTGTAATGGTGAAGATATTTTCCAACTTGTTTAACGGCGCTACGGATGTTTTGGGAAACTATATTTCAATAGATACTCATCAGTTTTGATTGTCGGTTGACAAGTGAAGTGAATTAATAGTTTGATTGGAAATATTAGTATCGAGTACATACTTGATTTTGTTTCTATAAGGTTTGAATTACCATCTGACAATGAGAACTTCAAACCTAGACAGTCTACCAATAGATGGCGCTGGCCGTTGATTGCAATGCACTAGTGTTTTGCCTTTTCGGCTTGTACCATATAAGGTTTTCCGATCTCTATATCTCTTTATAAATAGTATATACAAAAATAAAAATATGCACGGTCCTGTATAGCTGACTAGCGAAGTAGTTAAGCTCTAAGTATTCATATCTAACTGTTGAGTAAAGGTGCTGACGCACATATATTACACACTTTCTACAAGTGTCGTGTTAACTTTAAAAAATAAATATTATATTGTAAATATTTGAATCCTGGTCAAAATAAGGTCCCAATTCTATTACCAGTTTACGTAGATAGGCTAGGTAAAAGCTTATGCAAATCTATCTATAGATTTTTTTATCTACCAGTTTAAAATAAATACTAGTGCGGACTTTAGGCATGTTTCTCA
The DNA here is from genome assembly GCA_014851415.1 of Cnaphalocrocis medinalis. Lineage (NCBI taxonomy): Eukaryota > Metazoa > Arthropoda > Insecta > Lepidoptera > Crambidae > Cnaphalocrocis > Cnaphalocrocis medinalis. The sequence goes on along the minus strand of CM026273.1, from coordinate 15,610,363 downwards.
AACCCGTCATACCGTGAACCAGGTCCGCTTCGCGCTAACGCCATCGAGTTCACATGAATGAACAAGCCCGTCTTATAAAATAAGGCCTAAATGAAACCAACATAATGACTGCTTGTTTTATTTGCATGGAACCTGTTCGAGCGGCGGCAGTGATGCGAGTCACTCGATTCAAAACCTTGTCACTCGAATATTGAGTGATCGATTAGTTATAGAGTTTTCCCCAATGAGTATAACCTTAGAACTTTTAAAGCTAATGTGAATAGGCTACTTCTGGGTAAGCCCGCTTCTATTGTAGGCGTCTTCTCAACTTTTGAGTTCAGTATAAAGCCAAGGGATATCCCATTTTTAATCATAAAAATAGAGTTTAATAAGAAGTTGGACGATAAGTTAAAATCTCTGAAAATTTCTCGAAAGGATCTCATAAATGTTACAAGAAGTTGAAAACTTTTGGCGTAAACCGGTTTGAATTTTATTCACCCTAATCTTCGCTCATAGAAACTCTAGATATAGCGTGGACAATGTGGGCATGTTAAGTGTCACCGCCAATGAAGGCTCCATTCGCAAAAAAGTATTATTTATTATTTTCAGAATTGAGGTTAAAAGTAAAATATTTAGTAGTAGGTACATTTTGTTTTCAACCTCGACAGCAAACTCGAAATTCAAAACCTACCTGTAAAACTACTAATTTGGGATCACTTTTTCAAAGGCTTTCTGTATTGGATTGCGTATCTGGAGATTATATCGATGACTCCATTATTCTTTCCGGTGTCACTCGAGTCGAATGGCTCATCCCATCACTAAGCAACATACCGTGCGAGGGAGAGCGCGAATTTGTTAACTCGTAGTATGCTGGTGGCGTATAGCGCGTTAATTTTGATCATATTGACCTTTAATGACGATGTTCTTTAAGTTTGTGTCAAATTCAGTTGGTATGAGGATAAGGCATTGGTGTTTACCAATGCCTGGTGGGTTAGACTGCGTTTATAGGTAAATCGTGATAGTGACACGTTTCGGCATGAATGACCTGGCTCGACCGGAGTGATACCACGGCCTCACACAAAATAGGCTTGAAGCTGCGCCTGCGCTGTGTTAGACAGGGTTAGTGACAGGGCCTTATGGGGGAGAAAGGGGGTTAAAAGGTTTTCAGTGCACTTGTAACTCTACTGGTGTTGTAGGTATTTATGGGCGTCCGTTCGTATGGTCATCTACCACCTAACAGATAAAAAAGTAATACTCAATTATAGGGAAGTCCTTTAAAAATTGGTATGAGTTGAGACGGCATGTATCGTCTATGTAAGTATGGGTATTTAAAGGCGAATTTAAAGATTGTTTTGCAGCACAGTGTAAGACTAAAATAACCAAGATTATCTTGCCAGATTCCATAACATCTTTGGGTTCTTCTTTCACTTTCATTAGAACAATGGAGTCTCAATAAAAACTGTTTTACTCGACTACGGCAAATCCAAATGTAAAGTTTTCTGCAAATGTAAAGAAGGGTAATAGTTTGTAATTATAGAGTAGTAACTTTAGATTATATTCGACAACTTAAAAAACAACCATGGGTGGATGTAAATGCGTCTTTCAGGATGTAGTGAAGAAACAGCTAGAAAAAGCTCGGAAATCCTTTGTAGGCGCGCATCACGACATGTGCGGGCGCAAGTTTGAGCAAAAAAGTTTTTTCCCCCATTTTTTTCACTTTCTACCCGAAGGGCGGCACAGCATCTGTTCAAGATATTGGATGACCTGCGATCTCAAGTGAGATCGACGTATACGCCGACCTAAAGGTTTTGATACTAGTAATTAAGGATATACTTTGTTTAGGTGTTCTACTACATAAAGGCCGTCAATATTATGTTTACCTACTGCAAAAACTGATCCTAGTAATGGAGTTTACTGCTCTCGGTAAATTAGGATTACATAACTCACTAATCTTTCACGAGGAGAAAATCAACCTCAGAAGATCCGTAGCTGGTCCTTTCCCAGTGCTTGAGGTAAGCACCTTTCACACCCATAATAATACAGATTGGTTTTAATGATGACATACCTGAAACAAAAAACAAAAAACCGTTAATATAATAAAATTAATAGCGTGGTTCACTAGTTAACTTCTTATCTATGTTGTCTTAGGTAAAAAGTAGCCAATACAAATTTCAATAGCCTGCAGTTTTGACATACTATGTACCAAAACACTTAAATGAAAGTTTCATAATATGAGATATAATCTCGTACTTCTGATGATAAGAAACTGTTAGTATTTATACACTTCTAGTTCTAGTAGTCCTAGAAATCCAGGAACAAATCTTTGTTACCATATCGTCATTTTTACTAAGTTCAAATTTGGTCTGTGTATCAAGTATCAAGCAGACCAAGTCGCTCTATCAAAGTTGCATCGAACCCTGGTTCACACAATCCCAAGCTCTTTCCGAACAGGTTATCTTGCATGTGCGCGGCTCTGCCGCGGTTTAGAAAACTATGAATGAGAATTAGCCGCCATGTTGTTATGTCACTAGATCGTAATGGCTGCCGATAGATTTGTATTTAGAACGCGAAAGAACGGTGCTTGTTTTAACGTATTTGATGTACGTAAATGTTCTCATTTACTTAAATCAAATAGGTATGTTAAAACTTATAAATGTTGCTATGTCCAGTAAATCTTACATAGGATTGTTTTCATTGAGAATATATAATTTGTCAATAAAGTCGTGAAAATAAATAATGGCGCCACTGCCGCTTACGTCATTGGTAACCCCAATGATATTATGGCTATAGTATGAGAACACCACTAGTGCCTCAAACATTCATTGTCTTTCATAACGCACTATATTGGATAGATAGGCAGTTCTTGATGATTAATCCTCTTAATATGCAGTATACAAAAAACGAAATTGATAATCTACTGTCTTAACATTCAAGAGGTACTAATTTGAACGATAAACGAAATATTGTAAATATTTATTATGTAAATAATAATGCACATATCTGAGAGCGGAAATCTATACACCCACAGCATATGCAAGCCGTTTAGGAAAACAGTTACATTATGGTCACTTGCATATTTTGCAATTGTTTGCTATTCCAATAACGTTTCTCCTTAACTGTTTCTATTGCATTGGTGCAAATCAACCTGTCGACATGACGAAAAATCATGTGTACAAACAAACGCCCATCACAAAATACGTCATTGCCCATATTCGGAACACTTACGCTACTACGACCTGCGCGGGCGTCACACCTCGTGGTGCTACAAATCGTGGGCACGGCAGTTCGCGATTTCAAGCTTAGTCCCAGTTAATTTTAGGTTCAAACTTCAGTGCTGTTGGAATCAGCTGAGTTTTTTTTTACTTTTATTCTGCTGTGGGGTTTTTTTGGGAAACAGATGTCCTGAATAATATGCTTGGTAATTAATTATTTGTGGGGACTTGTTTTGCTTTGCATTAAGTTTTGGGATAACAGGTTCAATTATTTGACGTTAACAACCATTGCCTACTATTATTAATCAAATGTGTGAAACATTGATAACCCTAAAGCTTTTATATTAAAATACATAATGCTATTCATGTTTAGAAATAGTGTTATTTGTGAGCCTTGGATATAAAACAAAGATAATAGCTAGATATTAATAGTAATTTTGAGTGGCAACTAATAGATCCTGTTTGTCTTGTATTATAAACGCGTTTCTATTAATCAACAATAATACGTTTTGCCTTGTGATGTCTTGATAAGCAATAGCATAAAGGTGTATGTTGTTTTTATATAATGTACGTACTATTATATATTCGAAGCATCCAGACATCTAATACGCAGTTAGTTATATTCCGGTATAGGTACTTATGAAAGTTAATTATCAAATTCGACGACATCCAAGGATATTGGTCAGTATCAGCAACAAAACGATTATTTAATTAATAAAAAGTCATCCCTGTCTATTTAAAGAACAAAATGCAAGCACATTCATATTTTATACCTATCGCACAAATTGAAGTATTCGCGGCCAAGTGTATACTTAATAAAATAACTATTTATTTCGGAAAATTGATTTAAAAACTCGGTCCTGGGTGTACTTGATGAATCCTGCCCTGAAAACAAGTTGCCAGGATCAAAAACGCTCAGGGTAATCTGTACGGCTTTCTCTTATTACCGATACAATACGAAAAATAAAGATGTTATAATAATGTTTTAATGTGTATCTTTAAGTAGGTATATGTTATTAGATGTTAGATTGTATTGGACGCCTCGATTTTGATACTTATTTTTTTGATGAAGAGATAAAGAGCGTTTAAGGTTCTGCTATCATTATAATCGAATGTAGTGATTTTAGTGATTTTCCTATTGTATGCAAAGATTTAAATCAATCTTTGATTGTATGGCAATCCTGAGATAATGCAGCGTGTACCGGAGGGTATAGCGGAGGTACTGTGTTAATAATAATCTTATTTTTCACCTAATTGGTTATATTAGTTAGATTTTTGACTTAATATTTTTGATCTACTATACACTTTTGAAATTCTACAAAGTCAAGTTCTCGTAGTATGTAGATTAGTAAATAAATAAGTATTTGCATGTCATTTAGAGAATGGAAAAGAGAAAGTACTGATTTGGTTCAAAGTAAAAAATGGTTGTGAGGTTGCACATGCTGAACGAATGGTGGAGAATAAAGGCTGAGGTACTAAACTTATTCTAAGCAAGTAAAACTAAGAATAAAAAATATCGAGATCCATTATGTCTTGAGTGTTTCGATTCACGATATCAATCATCTAGCAAAATAACCGTAAGTAGTTAATAGCCCAGTGCCTGTGCACTTACATACTAGATTCCATACATATGTGGCAACGAAATAAAACTATCCCATCGAAAACATAAATGTAAAATAGGAGCCAAGTAAAATGTTTACTTTAAGTTTTGTTCGTTGTGTTTATCGTCAAAAGAAGTGATGGCTAAATGGGTGGCAGTACAATGATGATATGTAATTGGCAAATTTTCATGTACGGACAGCCGCACATCAGGTTACTACAATCTGTCAAATTTCCTCAGTTGATATTGAACCAAACACGTTTGACATAAAGGTGAGGTTCAATTGAAGAAATTTGACAGATTGTAGTAACCTGATGTGTGGCTGTCTGTACCTACGAATATTATATTGAGTGCGTAGAGATCGCTAACTTAGTTCACATTTTCTTCGTAGTTCTATTACAATCTTCATTTAAACTATTGACTATATAGAATATTAAATATTTGCAAGGCAAAATGAAGGGGTTAAGTTCTTATTTCCCCATTTCAAATGCTAGATATATGCCATTGTTTTACATCAAATTATCTGGTAGGTATAGGTCAAATGTTTTTTAGATTTCAATCTGTGGCGAAAAAAGTGAATTACAACACTTAAACTAGGCGACGTTTTTAGTCTAATTAAAATCTTAAATGACTTTGTTAATTGTTTCGCTATTGCGAGAAAGTCAATTTGTTTCCTAACGTTTTTCAGGCTGATCACCGCGCGAACACTGCAAAAACACAAAAAGTATTTTGTGAGCCGTTAAGTTAGCAGCCCTGGGAAAGGTTGACGATTCCAGTAGTCGTCGTGTCCTTGTGTCGCATTTACTAACAGGTGAGATTTGTGTTGTACAAAACTCGAGTCTTACTAGCCTTTTCACAATGAACTCAAGCTTAAGGTTAATATTATGTAGGTATAGCACTTTTCTGCACTCAAGTATTTTTGTTAGAATATTTATGGTACATATTAAATATCTTTTCGCAACTGCGGTTAACTCAGTATAGTCTCTAACATTTTTCAGGTTGACAGGCTATACACAGACACGACAGTCAAATCCGGTAATAAAACGAGCTTCTCAACGGTTGAAGATTCCAAATAAGGTGCAGTTTAAATTATTTTTCCCCTATAGTTTAATCTTTAAAAAAATCTTTGTACATGACCATGCCATGATCAGTAGTAATTGGACAAAAATTGGGTTGATTCAGCTACTACAGTTTTCAAATCTTGTCATCAGTGTCACTTCACTCTCAGTAAAAGACGGTCAATGCGTTATATTCACTTTTAATTTAACTTATAACGGTTTATGAACTAACAAACCTACCTATCGTTTCGTGGCCTATACTTACGCTCAAATCAACCGTATGCAGCCTTTAAGAGCATAATATCGGTGTCAGTTGCCCGTTTCATAGTCCAGTTTATTATTTTAACTCGATCCGGCCTGGCTGAATGGAGAGCGTCGCGTTACACTCGGAGAAATTTTAACAATGATGAACGTGATACCTGTGCGACGCGAGCAGAGTCGTTGGAGCTGATGAGGGTCGCAGGGAAGATACACATTGAATCATGTTTTATGAAAATCCATATCCATACTACTTATAAAGAGGTAAATTCTATAGACTCGACACCCAGCGCCATCTATTGGTAGAGAGTGAAACTAATGTGCCGAAATATTTACCCTATTTAATGGCGAATAAAGGATTTTGTATTTGTATTTGAAACGGGCGGGCCACTATACAGAGACAGAACGTTTCCGCAAGCGTCGCTCTGATAGTCTAAACGCACTCAGAGACGTTAATTTAAACCTCAATTGTCACTTATGTAAAAGTTTGACCTTTATTTTAATAGACATAAAGACTATCCGTAATTAAGGTAAGATAAAGTGACCTCTCTGAGTGTGGCAGTTAGAGTGATAGAAACGTGCAGATTTCTAACAATATTTTCTCACACCGCCGCGGCGCCGAAACGAGTGGAAAAATATTTTATAAATCGAGAGGTGTATTTTCGGATTTGAACCACCACCCCTCGTATTGAAAAGTGCGTTCTTATAGAGATTTCATCCACTCGGCTCAGCGGTGAGGGAAAATATCGTTAGAAGACCTGCATATTTCGGATACTTTCTGAAACGTGCAACCATGATTCACTTGGTCTGGTTCCCATGTCAAAGGGTGCGAAGGTCAGACGGCAGTAGCTTCGTTGTAATTGCCAGACCCGGGCTCCAAAGTGACTGTATTAGTCGCAACCGGGAAATATAGGTACGCTAAGATGAGACAGGGGGAGATTTATGGTAAAATCGAGTACCCTATTGTCTAATAATAATTCCAGTAGAATTTTTGTAAGGTCACTTTCATTCTATAGGTGCAATAAATACCTGATAGCTCTGTCTCAAAAGTTGTGACATCCAACGCGTCAGGTGACCGCGCCAAATTTCGGCACAGAGTATTTGGCGTTGTCGTTTGCATTGTGCCTCATTTCTCGGAAGTGACATTCAAGTCAGGTAAGCTGCTACAAACAGTCCGTGTTTACCCTCAGACCGTTCGACCACTCGAGACCATTCAGAACCCTCATTCATTTCATTCTTTCTCAGTTGGAACAAGAACCTTTACTAATTCATTCACATCATCACAGGCTATAACGGGTTAATGTAACCTGTGTGCTCTGTGTAACTTTATAAAGCGTTTTAATAGGTATACATGAACTACCGCACGATCGGTTTGATGTTAATATTTTTTTAGATTTTCGCGTTGAATCATTTACTTACTTATGTACTTAAATATCATCGAATATAATATCATAGAAAATACCCGTTTGCGTTTATTATCTACAGTTAAGTATAATAACGCAAGATCTTTGGATACATAATAATATGCGATATTCCACCGTTTCCTAGTATCTATTAGATTACTTACACGATTTCGCATTTAGCACTTTTGGCTGCAATACAAACCACTCATACATGATTGTCTCTATATTTTATAGTTTTTTTCACGTAGAGCGCAAAAAAACTTAATTACGTGAATGAGTCTGGTCTTCAATTTTCAAAAGGGAAACGGACAGTCAGTAGATTTTTTACACGAATTCTAATCTTTAGTAACGGTAGTGAGAGAGACAGCTGTACCATTTCGTTGGAGGTGTGTCGGAGATGCAAGAGCGCCTATGACTTTTTGCTTACGTTTTTAAGAAGACTGATGTGAACGTCGAAGAGTAGTACTTGGACTTAAATAAATGAGTGTTAGTGGCATGATGTAGAGTAATGTCATATTTTGTTTCCTGACTTCATTCTCATATTGATGTAGGAAATGGATGATGCCTTTTGCGATTGCGTCTTATTAAACTGTGAGCGACGGTAGTTAGCTTCATTTAAAGGGTGGTTGTGGATTCAATATCGAACGCACCTACAGATTTGTCAAATCTACACGAATGCGTATTTTAGTTCGGCGGTGAGGGATACTCGTAAGTGCGTGGTGTAAAGTGTTTGAAGTTTCATAATAAAAAAAAAGAAATTCAAACAAAGTCTCATACATTGACCTAATTCCGTACTCATTAGCTTGAGTCCTTGTGTTTTTACCGGTTAACACTCAACAGATGAAATACTAATACAATACTTATACATTTATTTACGAGTATAAGACTGTAGATACAGTTTTGATTCACGTGGATACGAGTTACTTACTTGGAGATAATATTAGAATTGTCAGAGTTGCGAGAATATCTTTAATTCAAGGACTATTAAATACTAAGAACACGGTTATTTGAAAGTTAATGTTTCGTCGAGCCGAGAAACACGTTTGAGATCTTAGTTAGTGCCTAGCTGGCTTAGGGATGTTGCGTACAAGATATTTGAGATACGGAATTATGGATTTAGGAATATTACTATAAAATCATAGGGTAAATTTCGTATAAAAAGACACAGACAGACAGGTTTGTTATTTTAGATTAAGACTGATTAACACTGTCACTGCCATTTGCGCGTCTGTTGGCAGTCGAAAAACTACAAGTGATAGCGTTATTGAGATTACTTTTTTAAACGATTTCAGTATGGATTGTGATTTGTGAATATCGAAATATCGCCGCATTTACGCGTCTCATATTACACGTTTATTTTTCGGATATCTCATAGTCTCGGTTACAATACGGATAACATTAACATACCTGATGTAAATATGCATACGTGCATAATCATAGTCAGCTGAACATTACTGGTAGGATATAGTTATGCGCGTGACCAACACATAAATACCAGAAACTTACTCATTAGCTCATTAGATGATAGGCGGAGAATACTTAGTGACACCTTAGAGATATTTTACTTAGTGACACCTGGTACCTTAATAATAACAAGTATCAGACATCACATACAATGTATCAGAATCAACGAATATACATACATTACGGCTAGCTGTTAACAAAAACAGGAAATTTTGAAATGCGGCGGGTCAACGATAAGCCAGATTGAATGCGGCTGAATAAAAAACGGCCGGAATATATTCGGCGTCCTACGTATAGATTTATAACACTCCTGGCGCTGACATAGCTAATACAATAAATTTTGTACCGGTAATATGAATAGAAATTAATACGACTGACGCGATTACATGGCATGTTTTTTTTTAATAATAGGCTAATGCTTGACCTCGATCGCACCTGATGGCATGCGTCGATAAGATCTAAGATGTTACGCGTTTGCCTAGAAGGTACCTGTGCCCTCTTGTTTCAAGATCTCCTATTTATAATGATCAGGGACACACTTCGGCAAATATTTCTTTAGCTGTCCGAATTAGAAACGAAGAAGCGAAACGCATCGTGCAAGCAAGATTATATTTAATGCTACGCTCATCAGTTGTAGGTATCTCAATGCTCAAATTTTCTTGAAGAAGCTTAAAATGTTCAATCAAAATTTGTAACGGTCTAGCCGAGTAAAAAATGTTATGATTCCCGTCGCAGTTATCGACATACTTGCGTACGTGTTTCATTGTTGTGACCAGTGATTGTAGATTGTAGACAGTGTTATACAAATCGCCCCAGCCTTTGTTAATGTTGCCAACGTTACATTAGGCACTAACTGCTGCAATCCGAGACGTCATTTAACTTTAATAATAATATTCATTGTTGTTCATAGAACTTGTGATACTAAAATCTATAGCTATAATGACAATTATCAAATGAATGATTTGTGTTAAAGACAACTTAATTTTAATTAGTGTATAACAATATATTAATTATAATTTTACGCAGCAATAATAATTTCCGACTTGGGGCGGCAAATGTGTAAATTCGCTACTGCCAGGAGGTTAGCACGTTGTACATAAAGTTAATGTTACTTAATTTTCAAAAATATTTGTTATTGAATGAGAATTGAACCGGATAAAATTAAGATATTGGTGTTACAGGTGTCTAAGGGCGGCGGCAATTGCTTACCACCAGGTGATCCGTATGCTCGTCGGCCGTCAATCTAATAAAAAAATCCAAACTTGCATAGAAAATAAAACATATTGGTAATTTTTTTTATTGCTTTGTTATGGGTAATTTAGCGTTCTTGGCACTGGCAACACTGGCGGCCTATTGGCATGCTGCCTGCGTGCGCGCACCTACAAGTTGGTAATGCCTATTTGAGGTGCGAATGAGGTGTTACAATGTCGCGTTACAAGTAGGCTTAGAAAAAAATGCCAACCAGTTCGTTTACCTACCTAAACTAAAAAACTAAGAAAAACCTACATTGAAAACAGTCCATAGATAACAAAACTATGTCGTGTGGTCAATAGCAAGTTGCGACTCATCGACTCATGTATGAGAGATTGCATCGAGAGCTATCGTTTTGGACCTTGTTCCAGGCCTTGGTGGACTAGTTATAACATAACACAATAATAATCACAATGTAGCTATTGCCGACTCACTTTCGTAACCCTTAAACAAGGAAAACAGACCAACTGAATCATGTTCTGGTACATACTCGTACATACATGGTCAAGTCATGATCTCAAAAATTCTGTGGTCCACTAATTTATGAGGACTATCTGACTCTCTGGCCCGTTACCAGCACTGATTGGGCACACAAACGTGCATGATTGGGCAGAACTGGCACAGGACCGACATAATTGGCGAACTTTGATGTCAAAGCCCAAAAACCACCTTGGTCGCTGAGCCAGCGAAGTAAGTTATTATCTGGCCCCTAATCGTAATACATTTAAATACATTTGTATGTATTTAAATGTATAGTTTTCGTGCGATATTATCACAGGCACGAGGATTGAGGGTCTGAAACGTGCCGGTTTCCTTACAATATTTTTATTGATTAAGTTCTATAATTCGATGAAAACTGTCTTACAATGTTTGATAGATAACGAGAGATTTAATTGGGAAATTTTAATTTAATAAACATGGTGAAAGTTGTTCAGGTGACAACTTTAAACGTTCATTTGCTAGTCCATTAAATAAATTGGAAGCAATTCATTTTAAATTTGTAATGACCCGTCAAAGAGGCGGATATCTAAAAGACTGACATGTTCTATGTAATAAGGCTGAAATCAACAAAAATAATAAATCAAAGATAAAAGTATAGGAAGTGGGAAATGATAGTGTCGTTGAAGAACTGGTCGTGCAGAGCCAATCTGGTTATGAGACATTAGGGTTGCCCGATTTTGGAACTGAAGAGCTGACCTACATCTAAGTTTTTTTGTAAAAAGACAACCCCTCTAAGTACTTTACCTCTAGATTCTAATGTAACAGTAATACCTATAATTTATTTATTTTTTCTTAGAATATAAATAGGCCGTGACTCTATTTCTATATTGGAGGCATTTGCCCTGTAATGGGACACTACATATTATAGGCTGATTCTTTACTTATACATAGGCCAATGCTGATTGAAAGTAACAATGAGGTCTAGAGATGACACGCGGTTGCCTAGAAGATTCCTGTTTACTCTTGCATTAAAACATTATCGAATTATAGTGATCGGGAAAAACAAGTAGCTGCTTAGCTTATTTAGTGTTTCTTTATAAATACTTAAGATAAATCATATCAACATGGGACCATACAGAATCTTCAAGAGTTTGTAAACTAGCAAGCTTATATTGATGTGTACACAAGTAGACCTTAGAGTTAAAACAATACAATATTTAAAATTGGCCTTTAAGAAGCTTGAAAAGCTACACCGGACAGAAAAAAGCTAGGGTAGACACCGTCTAATTTACATACACGCAAGGAAAGCTTGAAAGTGTCCGGTCTCAACACAACGTCTGTCAACCCTAAGAGAGGTGGACACCGATTAATATAACCACAGAGTAATGAGATACTATATAATTTTAGATTATGGCAGATTAATATGGCTAGGTTTGCAGAGATTGTGGACATTTATCGAGTAACGGGAGGACACTGGCCTTTGCCTTGGTCCTATCAACTCACATGGTATTTACGACTTTTATGATTTTAATGAAAACCAATCATCATTTACTCTATCTACTCTAAAACGAAATTAGATTGGTGTTTGATAAATTCCTACCAACATAAACGAATCAATTTTCCTTAACAATTTTTTTTATTTAAATATTCCATTCAGGGACAGCCGTTTTCCATACTGGTTTCATTTAGCATTCAGGACGATAACTAACGGAGCAAGACGTTTTATAGAATTTTGATTTCTATGTTAATGTATGTAGCACATAAAATCTTTTTCCCAGAACCATTGAAGCTTAGTTATACCCAGTAGCGTAGCGTATTGAGTGATGGTCTGGGCCGAGCGGTGGCGTTTGAGAGCGCGGCAAAATCCGCTTAATCCTCGGGCGTCAAGAAAGAAAAGAGGGGAGAGAGTGGCATCAAATACCACTACGCTATTGCATATATTTTTGGATAAAGGGCCAGCCAAATCCCGGGCCGATACCCACGCTATGCCACGCTACTGGCCTTACCCTCCAATAATGCTATGATAATTTGACCTCTTTTGTATCTGACAAGGATCAAGGTCTGCACGTGTCAGCCGGTGGACATAAATTTTGTATTTATGTTAAAAATGTAGACATATCAAATGTAGGAGACTTTGTAGGAAAAATATTTAGTTTTATTATATTAATTAATACCTTGTTTAGGTATTGATTCCACTCACGTCTTACCTACTCTTACAAAGCTATCCTCTCGTGTAGCAAATTCTGAGAGATTTTGAGCTTCTCAAAAGGTGCATAATATTTTTTACACTAGCTCGGCAGTGAGGGAAGATTTTACGAGAAAACCTACACGTCTCGGAAATAATTCCGCGCGTATGTAACTCTCGATCTAAATGAATTTTTGTGCTTTGAAGACTTAACGTTTTTGATGATTTTGTAATTCGAAAGATGAAGAGAGTGGCAATATAAGCCTCTTATCAAGTAAATCTGATATTAAACCGTATATTTACTTAAGCAAAGACGAGATTGCAACTCGATCATTCATCGTATCGTGTCTCACAATTGTCGTCATTAAGTTGCAAGCAGCAGTCTTACTTTAGTACTGAAATTGGCAAAAGGCCAGCTGTATTTCCTTTGTGACATTTCGCAAGTACAGTCCCGTGCATTAACATGTATGAAGTCCTTCCACTTAAAAACCCTTTACGAGTCTAATACATACTAAGTGTATGTGTCAACAAACGTCTCTGTTAATGTAACATAATATTGTACGTACTGTGTTATACACAACATTTCAAATAGTAAAAGTTCTCAACAAAGAATAAAAATATCTAAATTTTAACTACATGTACTATTAAGTATTCTGTGCTCAAAGTTATTAATTATACTTCTTACACAGACGCGTAGACGCAAAGTTAAGTCTTAACATTCTTAAATAACAACTCTAAAGTCATTTCGAAAACAACTCTTTCCTAAATTGTTTTTAAAACAACGTGTTCTTGTTGACGTGAAAGTCATTTCCCATCTCACAATCCCAAACGAGATATTTATATTAAGAGCTATCTTAAACTAAATTATCTTACACAAAAGATACATTGACGTACAAATTGAAAATACCATCGAGACCCACGCAAACAGTAGCAGAAACGTCATTACCAATAAACGAATCGCTTTTTAACCGACTTCTTCTACAACCGGTCGGAACCGAGTATCTTGCGGAGGTACGCCGCGCAATTACCAGTTCGCGGGCCTCGGCAACCGTTACTCGGGAAAAAACATGTAGGATCCATTCAGACCTTATTCGGTGTAGACGCGTGTGGTTCCCGAGTGAGTAGTTCAAATGTACCAGTTCACTTTACCCGGTCTTGTCAACCACTCTTTGCCCCATGTAGTTCAGCAATTCGTCTACGAGTAGTTCAGTTGACGTAAAACTCCATTAGCCCAAGTTTATCAATGCTCGATCAAGCAGCATCTGTTTTTCTATTTATGAATTTAATCTTAAATGAATAATTATAAAGTACTCAATGGATTGGCAACAGATTGTCTGTAAAAATGGCCTGTCAAGTTCAGTTAAATTCAATTAGTAGTTCCATCAATATCATTGAGTCACTCTATCATTTTACACTAATTCAATCGAGTGTTTCACTTAGATACCAAAGAAAACTTTACTCAAAATTTGCATGCCAAGTTTGGCAAAATATGAGAAACTTACAATTATTTTTAAGAACCCCTGTATACCATATTTTATGCAAATAAAGTTATTATATTCTATTCTAAAAGACTTCAAAATAGGTAGAAGTTCAATATGTGACAGCATATTTGTGTGGGACTCGACCAAAGAAAACAGGGTTCAAGGGTATCAAATCTTCTTTATTTTAATTAAAATCCTAAGCTCGCAAATTCACCCGTCTTTTGTCGTCTTTCACCCACAGTAAACTCACTCGTTCTCTCCGGTCATTCATTCTCCTTTCATTCATACTCCGTTCCATTCTACTCGTCTTACATTCCGTTTCACTCTTCCATAATCCCAGATTTGTTTGTTTTAAATATTGCTTACTTATGTTCAACAATTTTCAGTGAACTGTTGAGCGCAAGTCTATTTCTCTACATATTGCTTGCACGAGCCCTATAGGGCAATAGGCTGGGAGTCTGTCAGATGCCCATTAGCAAATTGGGATAACAACTCGAGATGCCAGGGTATAACGGCTGATGTGACATACGGTACTACTTATACTTACTCTGAGACAAGTTCATGATGGTTTATATGGCTTATTAGTTTTCTATTGAATCGAAATAGTCTGGGTTTCGATTAGAAAAAGTTTAGAACAGCACATAATATTGCTATACAATGTGCAACTCTGAAAAACTATTAGGATGCTCAATATTGCTCCCGTGAGCTTTTATCTATTTTATTTTATTCTATTTTTTGTATGTTTACAGGTCATGAAAAAGACTTGATGTATGACATGTTGCAAAATTTCTTCGTCTTTCTCTCTACTTTTTCTGAATGTTTTTTATTACAATTATAAATTATTTATTATCCGAAGATCTTATTCTTGATTTTCGATTCTCGGTGGCATCCAAGTTGATTCAGACTCTGGAGTCTTTTCCGCTCTCTTTTGGAAAAAAATTACTGGTACGTACAAAAATACTGCAATATCAAAAACAACTGACGATAGTAATTCTCGTCCCAAAAATAATTGTTACCATTTTATTCTGACGCTATCATTAATTATTCAGTTCTGTCATCTTACTCTGTACTGCAATAAATGTCATTATTATGTACCCACCGCAAATTGCGAAATGTTCAGCCGAGTGAAAGCTTGACGTTTTAGCCTTTGGCAAAATGGCACCGACTCCAGCGCAGATGGGCCGATGAAATTCACATCTAAACATGGTTTGTGCTATTAAACTTACTATCTGTTTGATGAAGATAAATGTAATGTTACTTATTTTACCGCACGACGACGACCTTTTGGCGTTTACAGTAGGATATTATAACTACAACAAGTTTTCGAATCATCATTTAAGCCAATAGACGTCCACTGCTGGACGTAGGCCTCCCCCAAAGTTCTCCACACAGATCGGTCCACCTCGTGGTCTTCGAATAGGAATTTCTAAGTTTTTATATTTTACAGTAGAAAATTTGTAAAGAAAAAAAATTAAACTCTTTCTAATGACGTAGAAATTGCGTTCATAGATACATGACGAAGTCAAATCTTATCTACCCTAATTGGGCTTGGAGGGCTATATTGTGGTTCCTACTTATTACTAAACGAGATTTATTTTTAAACTTTATTGGGGTGTTTCTTATAGGTACTGATTGTAGTTATAATAGTTACGTCGTATCAAACATACAATCGAAAGCTGCACAACCTCGTTCACACATCAATTGATCAGGGTGACGATCCGACGCGTCGATTTAAATCGATTCTGCAATCGATTCGTCGAGTGCAACGGGACCGAGCTCGTGGGATTGAGAGACAATCGATATAAAAAGCATGCGAAGTGAGACGAGAGGTAACGGCCCGATGGTACTTGGAATGGTTAGGTGGAATGATAGAAGTACTCGTATTCGTAACGTAACTACCTCCATATATAGAGAGCCCGTCTACCCGTCTGCCACCTATCTTATAAAAACTCGTAGCAAGGCAGAACATTTCTCCGAGGACCTTTATGGTGCACACGTGGATTAAAGACCCAACCCAAGCGACCAAGGACTCCATCTTAGAAATCTAGTCATTGCTCCTATGATAGGATTAGACATAATAATCACCAGGCTTGCATTATGCGGATTTGGTCACAGACCTGAGCTCTTCGAAAAAATCGGAAGATACTTTTTGCTTCACTCGGGACCCCGAGATCACGGACTGGTATATAAACCACTAGACTAAACTGGCGTTGATTATAAAAAAAATATTTATTACCCGCGGATTAAAGGTTACCAAAACAGTATTGAACATATTTATGAACACGAGCGTCCGGAATAAGTATGACAACCCTTCCGAGAAGAATACGGCTTAGCCGAGGCTGGAGATGTTTCTATCTCTGCAGTACCCAGGTTAAATACCTGCTTAGACTACGCAAATTGTTAGTTAATTCCATTATAATGTGTAGTTTCAGTGTACGTAGATTTAGAAAATTGCATGGCTAAATGACACAGATTTGCCCGTATCAAGCCATTAGCAAGGTTTGTTAGCGGCTATTGTTTAAAAGGTGACACTATCAAACGTCTCTAGCTCAAATGAACCGTGTTACCCGTGATTTTATGGGCTGATTAATGTTTGTCCAATGTCCACGCCTCGTTGTTTTTACCTATAAGAAGTGATAGGAGACTTCCAATCTTCGATAGGTGAATGAGAAATCATACTGATTTTACAAGGTCGTCATAAGGATTCGGAATTGTGCTCGATGCTTTTTTGACGGGCTAAATATATTTCCATTCACACAAGCTATTGGAATTGATGATGTTGCAGTATGGTTGTGTGCACGAAATCCGCGGTCCTGTGCCGCCCGCATTCACTAAATCGTCAGTTACCTCCTCTCATACCTCCTTGCGTGATCGTGTGAGAAATGATGATATTCAAAGGATAAGATCGCAAACATAGCCAAGAATTGGGCGGCTCAAGTGGCAATGGGTCGGGCACATTGCGAGGAGAACAGACGGCCGTTGGGGCGGTAAGGTTCTTGAGTGGATGCGTACAAGAAGTCGCAGCCGTAGCAAGCCAACACAAGATGAGTATCATACTGTCATATTATTGTACCTATGCATCGCCGCTATCGTGCCTGCAGCCTTAGAAGGCGTAATGGATGAAGTTGTAAAGAGGTGTACTAAAAAAACGAATACTGAAGTACAGACTGCGTCAAGCCGAGTTACCCCCCGCAGAGCTAAAATAGCACTTGTTTCTCAAACAGGACGGTCCAAATTCCAAAAAGGATAGTTAACTGTACGTGACACCGTGTGTCGCCATTGTTGCTATGATTTTATCTTAGTATTTAGTGAAGCCTCCAACCAAGGTCTTAATTATTTCCGAAGAATTGCGTGAGGTGCGACGCCAAACATAACAATGTGTTATTATAGTTGAGTCGCAAAATGAGACTGTAGATCGAAACAGGAAGCGCTCTTTACGGCGATTACCTGCAAATAAGACCTTTCGAGACAGAAGGTATGTGATAACTTGATGGTGACTTCGCAAGTTTCTTAATGTGGATCCTAACCGAACGCTACTAAATGCAAGGACTGTTGGCGCTCGATGACTCTGTTTAAAACACCAAACTAACAGAAAGATAATAAAATAATCAATCAATGGATACATAATACATTTCTATATTTTTTTTCCTAACTATCCATTATTGGTATCTATCTAATGTGTTATTTTCCAAACATCTCTGTCGTCTGTGTTCTATCCTACATTCTTATCTATTATTTATTTTTCTTTACACAAACCATCTTGACCAATACTGTACATTCAACTCGTTTTTTAAATCAAATTCCCAAGAAGAAATTCGTAAATCTAAAGCTGATATGAAAGATTAAACTTTTGTCTTCAATTTTAATTCCAGGTCATAAGGGATTAACATCACCTGTGTCATGGTTGTCGACTTGCTGAGATGAAACATACAGTTGAAAGTTTGCGGTTAGAAGCAGCAAGAATAAGATTTTCAAGTTTGGTAAGCATTTAAAACTAAAACTCGCAACTACAATGAACAGTTATACCGAGCTACTTAGAATTTGATGGTTCCCTACTTCTTTTTATAAAGAACATCGTTCCTCATTCATGTATGCAGCGTGTTATTGTTGACTTACACGTAACAAGAATCTACCTTTACCTTAATCGAATTTGCATAATGGACAGCAATTTTTCTAAAGATTTCGTTGAACACAATAGAGCAATAATGTCGTTGTTTATAAATAGCCATGGCAAGAGTCAAATAGCGTTTATGTATGGTAATATTTATGTACGGTCCGTTCTAAGAAGCAAGCGACTGTGAATATCATCCATTGTTTACCATCTGGGACGGCATAAAACAAACTTTGAGCACTTATGCTTCGGCTCGATACGTTGTGGATAAGGCTGCACTGAATCTCACACTTGTTGACAATGCATGGAAAGCTGTATGTGATTGGAGTCAGCAAAATTGAAACCTAAACTTAAACAAGACCCTAGTTATTGCATGCCGTATCAAAACACTAGAATATTGAAATCAATCACATAGTAGCGTAAAAAATAATAATTACAAACCATAAGACTATGACATAACTATAGAAAATTATAATGTATGCAAAATGCTTAAAGATTTTAGTCAATACAGTATAGAAGTACTTAAATGTATGTGTGGAGCATCATCATGACATCACTTACTCTTTATAGTCAACGTAAGAACCCAAGTGCATCGCTTTTTCTAAGAGTCCCATACTAAGCAAGGCACGAGATTCCAGGCAAGCGCCATTTATGCGACTGCGAGTTCCTAAAATAAGCAAATCAATCTGGATGCAGACCATAAAGGCCCTTTACAGCACCATGGTGAATTCAAAAGGCAATCGCTACATACTCTTGCGCGTGAGTCGAATTCCGTACCGCTCACAGAAAATAGACGATCACCTCCAATAACAACTCTAAGCCTATAGTCTTAAAGTTAATATTTCGCTGATCAGTGGCGCCAATTATTTTGAAACGTAAAGATGTACCAATCTGATTTTACCTCGCTTTTCCTATCGACCAATCGGGCAGCGCTCCTTAATTATTCCGACCAATGACATTTAAGGATTCCCTTTTTGAATTCTGTACGTTATTTAGAATAGTATTGAGACAGCCGGGCTCCGTATACTGCATTCCAATATTTGCATAATGCTTAGCATTCGTAGAGTTTATAGAATATGTATCTACTACTAACGAGAACCGCATACATATTCAAGGATTTCGAGTCTAAATCTATTTAAATTTCAACTATCACTCTTTTGCGTGACAAGTTCATTCATGGAGATTTTACTAATTTTTATTTGACTTGATCTTAAATCATGACATTCGATTTATACTATAACGGTTTTAAGTGATGGCGTATCTTTTAATGTCAAAATTAACTACATATTATTATGTACATTATTCTTACACCTATGTATGGTCTTGCTATAATATTTCATACATGTGCTGCGTATGTATGGATGATGTGTATTAGTTTCGACATAAGTACCCAATCAAAAATGTATTAGCAGTAGGTTATTTTTTCATTGACTTTATACATTTTCAGAAGTGAATTGGTTGGTAAAAAAAAACTCGTATTCAGGAACTGTATTTTATTAACAGAGCAGTTATCGAACTATGACGACGCAGTTCAAAGTAATCTAATTTATTTGATATAACTACTAGAGCGGTTTTAGAAATGATTCCGCTTAATTGACCGGTATAATTGTGCAATGAGAGTCAATTTGAATAACAAACCCGCCAGTCTTTCGAGTGACGGTGCTTTCGAGTCGGACGTCCGGGCGGCCGGACACCGCGAAAGCGGCTATAAGTGTCCGGCCTCTGAGCTAACAGGGCTACCAAATAGATATATAGACAACGTTTATTGGCCACAAAAGCAAATTACGTAACAAAATAAAATAATTACAGTATAGTATCGTCAATAGTAATACGATAATACTATCGTTGTAATACTACAATGGTGATATTTTGCGGCCAACAAGGCACAACCTCAGCATATAAATCATCATTATAATATTATCATTTTGTTATTTACGTACTTACATACACATGTATCGCATTGTTAGATTGAAAGCGACCAAACAAAACCCTTTTGCAATTTTACCCTGCACCCTTATCCTAGTTGTGACTCTTTTACACAACTTAAAGTCGCGTAGCATACCCGGTTCCTGCCATAATCATAAGATAGGTCACTGTTTATTGACAAGGTTATAGTTTAAACCTTATTAGATCGGTTTATTGTAAAATCGAGTTTTACAGGTATTTTGAGTTAGTTCACTTCTATTCTAAGGATGCAGTATCTCTCCCTCATATTAGCGTGTAATTCTTGAATACGTCCCCTGAATCTCTTAATGTTTCTTTTTTCTGACTCAGCATCTTAAGAGTAATGTTGTATTTACTTACTATAGGTCCTCTACCTTTTGAGCAGTAAATTTAAAAAATACATTTCAAAAGGTAGGGAGCAGATGGGGGCTCTTTAAGCACACTATCTACTTTTTGCAAGCCCTGGCAGTAAATTAACTTTTTAATCCCTAAATTCTAGCACTTTCGTACAGCCACGCGAGGTTCCGTCCTCAACCACTGTAGACGGGCCTGTCATAATTATAGGAAGTCAATGGGCGGAGCGGCCAAGACTCGACAATGCTCGGTGTGGCCGTCTATACTAGTTCGACTTAACACTTCTGCGTGCGCCCGCGCCGTCTCACAAGATTATAGTGCATTGCTCCTGCTTCCTCGGCGCATCAATGAAAGTGTCTCCGCAATACAATGCTGGGCGTGTATTGAGGATCTTTAGCGTTACAGGAAGACGCGTCGCATTGTACGACGCAACGGAAACTGGATGAAAGAATAGGCCGCAGTTTGGTTCCTCACATAAGTTTAATAGGTCACAGACACGTTGCAATTGTATTGGAGATTGCCAGACCTATGGCAATTCAATTAGAATTACTCTTTAATTCGATTCAATTTCTTTGATGCTTTCTCATATGTGGTACAGTGGTTTTGAATGATTTTAGTTTCAATATCGACTCCGTCGGGCTCTGCAAAACCAATTTGGAAAGAGTTTAGGAGTTTGAACTGAGATGTTAATGTCCAAACTAAGAGCTCACTTTAATTTAGCACAAACGTTCTTATGTCGATATGTTTGGCAATGAAAGAATAATAATTCAGGTCTGAAAGGGCTAATATCACCTTCGCTAACTGTTTCTGAGCGGTTTACTTTTATTTTAATCCTTAACGATAAAAAAATATGATTTTCATATTTCGTCTAGTAGTTTAATTCAAGAAATGTATAAGTAATAATTTCATTGTATTTTATTTTTGTACTCTAATGTGTATTAAGTAGGTAGTAGAGTTGAGAGACACTGTCTAGGTATTATCATTATAAAAATAAACAACGGTATTACTTGAAAATTAACAAAACCCAGTTATTGGTACTACTCTAAATAAAACCACATCACTTTCACACAGTAAACGCGAAAAAATCGTATACTTATCGAATTAATTCGGCCGCGACACAATAATAATATGAAATGTTAATTTCTTTGAATAAAAAGCGCTCCGCGTCTGAAAATGGGCGACGCAAGATGGCGCGGGCGGTTCCCACGCATGCGCTCTGGGAACGTACTCGTACGCGCACATGTGCCGCGCGGGAAAAAATCGTGTTTTTTTTTCCACTCGACGATTCAAAATTCGTGTCAAGAACAAATAAACTGTGTTATTAGTTGTTACACGGTTGTGATGAATTTAATATGGCCGCCATGTTTCAGTTATGAAGGGATAATAAACAAGGATTGACCCTGTTTTGGTTGGTTTTATATTTTTTGATTCTTTATTCTCGAGTATGTTAATATGTTATAAGTAAATTGGTTTGAAAAATCTTTATGCTTGGTAAGACACTCCTTAATGAAGATATTATACCTACGAAGAAGGTAGAATAGCTGTATGGGCAAAAATTTTTATTTAATTAACAGTTTCCAATTTAATGGAATTCCTCTCGAGCGGATGCAAATTCTAAATTAGTTTACTAAAATACTTCGATATTTACATCATTTACGACAGTCGTAAAGCAACATTTAGTATCAGTTTCACGAGTACGAGTCCCGCCCGGATATCGAACCGGCACCGTTACGCCAACCTGTTCTGCTGGCTCTGCGAACTAGCCGAGATGTAGCCCGTACAAATTATTTCTGTATCGTGTAGTAGTTTTTGTATTGCAACGGAGGATATTAGGCTCAATGATAAGGTTATGTAATAAGAAAGTACGTATCCTTTATATTAACATACATTTGCTTTGTAGCTCTATTACGTTTGTAAGGTTAGAGTAGGTTTCAAAATAAAGTTACTTATTTATATGGACTAGGCTTATTTACCTAAACAACTTGTACCGAAAAGTATCTCAAATTGATTTCCCATGAAAAAAAAAGCGTGGGCTAAAATACCATTCAAGAATACTCTTTCTTGTACACTTATCAAGCTTTCAACTTTTTGTCCACACTGGCAAAACATAAAAACAAGAACGGATGAGAATGCCATTTAAAAATTAAAAAGAAATTCTCTTAATTATCCAAATGTGGAAGAGTGGAGAGGTCGGATGGAACAAAAAAAAATCTCAAATTCTCAAGGGATCTAGGAGAGTGACGTAGTAGATGCGTAGAAAAAGTTTTTGGTTTTTACCACGTGGCGACCCGCATGCTATCGGAGATTTAATAACGAGCATCTGTGGCCGTTCTCGCGGCAGATAGCACACAATCACGATGAATTAACCAAACACAGCTTGTTTCAATTTAATAATCGTGTCTTTGGTGATATTTGAATCTTCATTCTATTCTACGTTTGACCTTTTGGCCAATTTACGAGTACGTAGGTACCACAGAGTAATTTTATGTAGGTACTTAAGAAACATATTACAATTTATTGCTTTAAAATTGTCTAAGAATTTTTAGGAGTATGTGCAGAACATACAGAAACAATTTAGAAGATAGTATAAATATAAGTGACAATTCAGTTTATCAACTAATCACGTAAAATACTCGTATATTTTATTAATGATAAAAATAATCGACACCAGATGCGACAGTAAGTGGAACATTAAAACAACCAATTGAATCAAGTTAAAAAGAAGTGTGTTATATTGATACAAGCAGTTCATTGGACAAGTCGTTGCCACATTCACGTATTTTCATTATCAATCAACGAAACTGCAATGGTATAAGTACCTTTTTAATAAACAATATATCAATTTATTATCACCTCAAACTAACTTCTTCTTGCCGAAAGTTCTGTATAAACTTTAAAATTCCGTCTCCTAGTATCCAGTGGTATTTGAGGAGTGGCATTCAGCCGAACAACCCGACCATATCTGGGAGACTATTGTCGAGCCATCTTCTTATACCAACCAGTAACGTCTTAAATTGAGCAGGTTACTACCAGCGGGTCAGTATCAATTGACCCGCCCTGGCAGCTGTTCGGGACAGACGGTTTTCAAGAGTCTTTTATATAAATAAACGTAATTTATTTGTTTCTAAATGACTTTCTACAATATTTCAATCGATTGACTTATTTCAAATTAAGTTGGTGATTGAAAACTTGTTTCTACTTAAGGGCAGAATTTGTTTACTTATTTAAATTTTAATTGAACTTCATTTGGCATTATAATATAATCTACATCTTGGCTGTTCATCTGCCGATCCGATTTTGATCCAAGTGACCACGTCTATCGAAAGAATATTAAGGAACTTGTAGTTTGAAAGCTGTTTCTTCAAGGATGAATGGTTTAAAATTAGTGCAGTTTGAAACCTCTTCATTTTTGTCAGGTAGGTTGTAAGCACATTGACTCCAAGAGCATGGTACTTATTAGACATCGACTATAGAGCCTAAATTTCAGTCTTAAGAAAATTTATTCCGGAAAGATGATGTTAGTCATTCACATTGAAAATGGTTATGCAAGATCGTAGAGCTCGCACTTTGGATGACAAATGTTGCGTGACTGACTACAAATTGAATTCAGTGAGCGTTTGACATATCCGATCGCCATGGAGTTTCGGTCAACGCCTGCGACCCTTTATAAATGGCATTAAATAAAGTGTGTTTTTATCGAAGTTTAAGAGGCCTACTTATTACTTAAAACCCTAGAAAATTTTAAGTAGTAGAATATGAAGCTATGTCTCTTCTAAATGCAAACTAGGTTTCTTACCTATTATATCAACTTATTGATGAAACGATGTTTATTTTGAAATGCAACGTAGGGCATTTGAGTGTCTTAGGAAGGAAGAAATCCGTTTGACTGTTTGAAAGCAGTGCTATAGTTTGTTCATAGAGTCACAACTAAACACTTGACACTATTACATCAGTTACCTACTAACGAATCATCAATCGAAATCATCAATGGAGGCGAGTCGGATCGAACCGATGCCCACCAGATATGATAACGAATAAGTATTGGTCATTGTAGTGGCAATGTTTTTGAATCATCACAGTGTCAATTGGCAGAGTTCAAGACTGAGAGTACGTCACCGGATGCGGGTTAATTAGGTCTCAACGTGCCATAAGGATTTGATGGAGACACGCGGAAGATACTCCTATCATTTGCACCTTTGCGATAGAACCATCTTATCACATTATGGTTTTGCAATAAACGATTGAGTATTGACATCGTAGCTTAGTTACCAACTTGTGTAGTTACTTATAAAAATAACCACCACAACATCAAATGCCATACACACCAATCCTCTTTATTATAAATGATGACCCTCCACACGATAGCAAAGCTTCCGCTTCATACGAGCCACCAAAATTACCGCTAAATAAAGAAAATAGATTTAATTTAAGCCCTGGCCTAGTCTGACCGTCTGGCCATTACACCACACCGCCGGTTCACTGCAGGAGGGTTAGACCCAAAAAGCCTGACGTCCTATGGGATAATAGGCGTGACGCCCAAAGACCGTGTGAACTGGAAAGGCATAGCTAGAGAAAGCGGATTCCAGATGCCAAAGAGACAGCTTTAGACGTAACTGGAAATAACACTAGATTATTACTGTATACGGGAAAGTAGAGAGCAACCCCAGGGTTGATCACCTAGCCGATAGACTGACTAAATAACCGCAATAAAGGGACTCTCACATTCGTGGTATTAAGCACTCTTTGTGAAAAGCCGAAGACTGGATTTGACTGGATCAAGTGGATGTAGAATATTAAGGAGATCAACAACAATAGTTCAATCAGTTACCTGCACTAATGAAGAATCAGACTTTGATGCTGATGATTTATTAAACTTTGATAAAAATGATAGGTTTCAATTGGAATTATTGTCTCTATATAATACTAAGCACCATAAAATAACCGGTGAAGTTACATCTTCACTACATGCCTGGACTAGCAATAGGTTCCATTAGCGTTTTTATGCAGGATCCCTAAGGAATGTTGACGTAACAACTGCGTTCCATAAAAGTGTTATAAACTTAGCAAGCAGGTGTTTCGAGTGTTAGTTCCCGCTAGGATGGTCACTAAGCTATTAGCACCTGCTGACAGAGGCCATAATTGAGAAATTTTTAAGTTACGAATTTAGATCTCGTGTTCATAGTTTCAGGTCTAGTTGTAAAATGTTTTCTATGACCACCCAAGCTAGTAATATGAATACGCACAGATTTGAAAAAGTTTGAATCCAGAAGTGCATGCTCGAATTAGAGCATACTACCTCTCTTTAATAAGGTCCCACGTTCTTATCTACTGAGATACCGTCGTTGCCCGTCTCGTCTCGTCTGGTTTTTTATTCTTCTATCCACTCAAAAGGCCACTTCGAACACATCCACGCCGCGCGTTAATTTTGCTTGGGCCTCGCTCGGAGTGCGGTGCTTAGCAAAAAAATATATGAAAAATAATGGATACCGAACCGAGAGGCCTTCTTTCGGGAGCAGGCGAGCGTGACGGCGCTATTGGACGCGACCCGCTGTGAACTGAGTGGGTTTACACGATGCGGTTGTCATTACCAGTGAGGAGCATGTTGATTGTATAGAGCCTTTGATTTGACGATTTCCAAAATTTTAGACTTGACACTTGATCAGTTTCTCATCTCTAAGTTGAGTCACTACAGTATCAGTGCTGTGGAAATAGACCTACATGGATATCCGCAGTTTTGACGTGCTTAGCACGGCCTTTCACAGGTAGTCCTTTAATTCAGCCAGCGCCCTCCGCTATGCCCAAACGCTCATCGATTCTTAAACATGTCCCATTGCCACCTAATCAAACCGATTCACTACTACGTCGGTCACTTTGGTATTTTGTCATACAACCTCAGTCGTTACTTGTAAATTCATTAACCGATTACCAGTCTGAGATACGGGTAGGCTCTTTCCCGACAACATTATCTCTTTTACATTTAATGCTGTTGGTTTTCATTGAGAAAAGTGAAAGCAGATGACGAAATGCCTAGAGCTAACCTTGAAGTAGTTTAGTGACAAAAATATTCCAATCTGATAAGATTTGAATATCTACGTGACTCCCTCCTCTTCATTAAGTTAACCTATGAAAAACAACAACTCCGAATACTTAGGTTCCATTACTCTTGGATACGTCTCGTAGCTTAACTGACAAAAAAACATCTCAGAAAAAAACATAAAGCGATAAATGTAATAAGTTAATATAGCAACATAAGGCGATAAATGTAATAAGTTATCCGAGAACTGTGGTCAAATCAAAATTGTAAAAAAAACATTTATTAATAATTTTATCTTATTGATTTTTTTAAAACAATTCTGGTATTCTATGCAAACGCTAATTCAAGCAAAATGGTTCTAAAATGATAATCTCTCCTGAACTGGCACTGGCTAATATTTTCTAAACGGCGACGAGTGAAAATGATAATTTGAAGCAAAAACAGTTTGTAACCAACATTTGCTATGCCCTCCCACCAAGCACCGCTAATTATATTGACACTTTTTTATTTTAACACGCGCACATATTGCGTAGTTGTATTTGTTATAGTAGATGGTTCACCGCGCATTTAGCTACATAGTACGCCATATGTAGATATGTTTACAGCGATTTTACACATGGTCGGGGAGTCATTAGATACTTAATCACGCACCGCCTTGTGTCTAGTTAATGTTACTAATAGCTTGAGTCCATCGAAGAGGCTCGTGGAAAAGAAATATAACCCTTTATTTAAGGCTGGGGAAAAGATTTTCTTTAGTCGCTTCATTGATATCTAATAAATAAAATAAATAAATAAATTGAAACAACATCACATACATGGAACTATGGAAACCATAAACAACGAAGGAACTACAAACACCCAGACCCAAGACAAATATCTGTTTCATCAACAAACATTTGTCTTGATGCGGGAATCGAACCCGCGACTCCTTACATCTCAACCGGCGCTCAAACCACTACGCCAAATGGGTCGTCAAATAAATAAGGTTAAATAAAGTTTTCGGAGGTGGAAATGTCAAAATTTCATCTTTCCAATTTCTATACAAAGTCGGTGACTTGGTCATTTTGCAAGAATTTCGAAAAGTAGCGAACATTTGTTAAGAATGGTTGATAGAAAAGGAGTGTCAATGTTCATAGATACACTCTGTGTAGTGACGAAAATGGAAAGACAAAGTAATTTTGAATCAAAAATATACATAGAAATAGTAACAAATACTATTAATAAACAAATCTGTTACTACAGCAATTGTAGTTCATTAGACCAAGACCCCACATCGAATGCCCATAGGCCGTAACCATAACTGCCTAGTCTGCTTATGAACTAAATAAATAAAGCAGCTCAACCATTCGTAATTATGATTGAATGGTTACCTCATGCAATTTACACCTGTGACAAGAAGAACGTAGACCATAGAACAAATATTAGGGCTTCTAATAAAGTGGGACGCCTGGCCGTTCCGGTGTACACCAGTGATTGCCTCATTACATGTGTGCGGGACACTTGAACCGTTGTGATGATAAATGTCATAGGACTGATTACTAGCTGTATGGCAATTTAAAGAAATTGTTTTGGGGAACTTTTGGTAGGGGTGTCATCTTTGTTCACCTTCCTAAGTTTAAGGGTCGGGACGGATAAATGTTCTTCCGTATGTCCCGGTAATTTGCCATGTCCCATCAGTCCCATCCATAATCCATTTTTCTTGGCTGGCCTCTCGTTGTCACTCAATAGCGAGACTTATCATGTTATTGGCCAAATTCTTACATGGCCTTTATTTTAGTATTTTTTTCTTTAACGACATATTTCATGTTTTGTGCGTTCTTTTCTTTTTATTATTTGAAAAAAAAAGTACTTTTTCTTGCGATATTCATTGGGACTTCTAACAAAAATTTCAAATCCTACGTACATAGAAGAAATGATCAAATAGTAGTATTACTACAAGTGTTTTTCTTTTCTTACTTTTCAATCTGTAAGGCTATTTTAAAATAATTAAATTATATTATTCGATATACTTTAAGGTCTGCTTCTAATTGAATAACATCTTGCAATTGCCACATAATAAACAATATGAATAAGTCTCGATCTGCGTACACACACGAAAAGTTAGCCGCTAATAAGACACGACACCCTGCGCAAGCGCAAGCTACCCACAGAGCCATCCAACCTCGAAGGGACACCTTATCCTACCACCATCAGCCAGCCCTAGTGTCATCTTCGTTAGACGCCACGGTTGACTTGCCAGTTACGCCACATACGACTTATAATTATTTTTACTGTAGTAACAATACAGGAACGTTCATTGTTTATGTAGCCCTTAAAAACTATGCATACGGCGTTTCCAAAACGGACAGTTTTTTGTTTGTTTACAAACTAAATAGGAGCGAGAAGGACATAAGTCTATGCCCAAAAGCATTTAGGTGCGTGCCCTCTGGTATAAAAGTAGAAATGTCACATACCTCGTAAACAAATAGCAAATTACATTAAATGCCTAATCACACTGTAACAAGTGATTACGTGATTGAAATTCGTCAACTCGACGTGAAAGCGTCCCTAATAGAGAAACAAAGCGAAGCCCTCGGTGCTAGTGGTGCGACTCGACTTCACATTCCTCGAGTGACATCGAGAAAAAATTTACTCGAGTCAAGAATTCAACTGGATAACTTCCCAAATTCTTAATCAAGGTCCAAGTGCCAAGAAAAAATCCAAGGGCTCGGAAGCAACGGCTTTAGGATGCAACTAGGGACGACACGCTGAAATATGTAACTAAGTACATGCTTAAGATCGTGCGAAGTAGTGGAGTAACTACAGAAAGCAGACCGAAGAGCAACTTGGGACGCGACTGGGAAGAAACGCTAAGATTATGGATGTTTTAAAAAATAACTACAAGTGAAATTTTACAGTGACTCGAATGACTAGAATAACAAAGTTAAGCTCTGTTCCCATCACTACTCAGTGCCTTTTACGATGTTATTGTTTCGACTTTTTCTGACGCTACAATTCTTTGTTCAATGTGAAGATTAGGTAGGTACCTACATACTCTTTCTGCTTTGTGAATATGTCTGATCTATGAATGGGATAAGCTTGATGGTACAATAGTACAAATATAAGTAATAAACTATGAATAATATTGTATGGTAACTAAATCTGGTGAAATTGGTCTTAGTATTTTTTTGACTTTCTATTTCCTATACATATATTCCGATCTACACTAACTATTGTGTAAAGTAAGGGCAAAGTTTATTTATGATGTCATGAAAAAGTCATGTTGATAAAAAAAACATTAAGCTACCTTAATAATCTCACTATTGCAGTTGCAACTTAATGATTTGCACATAATTCTGTTCAACAAATATTTATTTGTTTAGGTAGTACCACGAGGCGAACAATTGTCATCACTATTATAATATAGGCCGCTTATCTAAATGTTGGTCATGGGCGCACGGTGCTATGGTGCGGACGGTTTTAGGAGCCCGCGTGAGATACAAAAACCGATTCTGTTTTGACGTATAACTGGAACTAAAACACGGAAACATTTTTTTTTATGTGATAGGTAGCAGACGAGCAGGCGGATCACCTGATGGTAAGCAATGCCGCCGCTCATGGACACCTGCAACACCAATAGAGTTAGAAGTGCGCTGCCAACCTTTTATCCCCTTCCCCCCCGGGTGGGCCTCCGGTACCCTCATTCACTCGGCGAAACATAGCACAGGGGCTGCTTCACGCCGGTTTTCTGTGAGGCAGTGGTATCACTCCGGTCGAGCCGGCCCATTCATGCCGAAGCGTGCCTATCCCACAATTGTCTTGATTGATTGTAAAAACATAGCTGCTAACGCAGGAGTGTCTAAATCAGTACCAAAGAAAAACCGCACTTTGAGAAATAAAACTAGATGTTTGTAGAAATTGAAAAAGGATTGAAACTGCCCTGTGCTGGACCACATCTACTTTGTATCGGTAACACAGATACTTGTATTGACTGACCAATATTTTAATGGTGGTACTACATACGCTCTTGTACTCCTTTAAATTCTTTAAAGTAGAATATTTGATAGTATCTTTGCAATATTTAAGGACCATGTCTGTAATCGTAAATTTTACTGTAATTTCCTTAAGAAGCTTCGAAATTGCAGCACTGTTATCGGAATTGTTTTTCATTGCTTCGAACCGCATCTATCTCTATGGTTTACTAATCAGCCACAAATATCCTATAAATTATTTAAAACTTAACTATCGTAGATATGTATAAGTTTTTAGTACATAAAATGTTTAGTATAAAGAACGTTAAAAGCGTAAGCTCGGGTTACACTTGACGGATTTTTTGTTCTTTAAAGCATTAACCTCATTCGCGACACGCGAGTTCTCGACTGATTTTTTCATTAGTTTCAATTGTTAAAATACTGCTTACGCCGTCCTCTCTGGACAGGCCTGTTATTTTTTCAATCTTAGAAGAATTTCAGGGAATAGTTTTATTCCAAAACCAGGCATGATTTTTTAGGCCGTTTACCGATTCAAAAATCGAAACAATCAGCAACGCATTATTTCTGTTACATTTAACACAGCAATAATATTAATAGATTACATAACACCTTATCGACTAACTATGCCTTTTGTTACTACCTTGTTATTGTCTGTGAACAAGGAGACATTGTCTTTATGTTCATAAGCTTAAATAGGCACTACACTTTCGACACAGTACATACTTATAAAATATGTTTATAATACTCTATACAATGATTCTGTTTCTGAAACAGTTAGTACTACTAAACTTAAAGAAGAGAATCTTCTATTCTACAAAAGAACTAATGAAATCGCAGAATAGGGAAGTCCTTAAAAGTTGGCCTAAATTCGAAATCCCGCTGCCCATCGATATCAACAGAAGATGTTTAGAATTGAGCAAGAAATCGTATCTTAAAATCTTCCCACGGTCACAAAAGATTTGGTAATTAGATAAGTTTTACAAACATGCTTTGTTTTGTCGTTGTTTCAGCAAATGGGCCGAAAAGGGTCAATGATCCGTAATCGTTTATACGAATTACAAAATTACAAATGAAACGCTCTTTTATAAGAAAACCTGTCGACACATGTCCATGTGTGTCAAAAGTCCTAAAGTTAATAAGATTTTAGTAATATTTTACTCTGAAGTTGGGAGTATGGTAATTGAAAAATGTTTGCATCACACTTAGAGTATGTTTTTTGGCCATAACACTGTTGTAAGGGAAGATATGGCATGACGTGGTATCGAGCCTCTGTTAGGAGACGTAACGCTCCGCTGACTACGTCACGGCCTGCCGAACTTCCCCCTCTCCGCCCAGTCGGGAATCTTCGACGGTCTTCGGCCGCCCTCGGGCATCTCCGACTCCTAGCAGTTCCCAATCCTTACTTGCGCACGCGGCGCTGACTCAACTAATTATTGAGATCTATGGATGTAATGATATCACAGGCTTGTCATTGTTTTATTTTGTTGTAATTGACCCTTATGGTATGACTCATGCTGATACTGTTTGACAATCTCGATCAGCGACTGCTTAAATTTCGGTTCATTCAAATGCTAATGTAATTGAATATATCTATTTACTTTTTAAACAGATGAACTACTTTTGTTATCTCTGCCGAATTAATTATTTGTACAAGAAAAATACATACGTATCTGCTTGTTACGGACTACGTGTGGCTTGTAGAATTTAAGTTGTGTGACGTCGTGCGACGCCAGGATAGATAAAAGCTAATCATAAATAGTTGTTGAGAGTTATCTATCCTGCTTATCTGCCTAAGGCATTCTCATAATCTAAGGTTATAGGTTAAACATGTGTGTATTATCTGGCGAATGTAAACACGATAAAAGACGAGAGGATTAACCGACGATGCACTTGTTTGGACGATCGAAGCGTTAAATATATGTAGGTAGTACAGATAGACAAATAAATACTAACGAGTTAATAATAATATAAACAGTCAATGTTACTTAATAACAAACCGTGGCGTAAGAATAATTTTGAGTTTAATCGTTTTAAAAACCCATTTACCGAGTTTACTTTTAGTTTTAGAGGATATTATAGATAATCTGCTTTTATTGTTCAAGCTATGTGCAGTAAATTGATTTATGGATATGTAGTTTTTTGCATTGATATTTACAATATATGTACATACCTAACTGATGGATTTATGATATTACTTTAATAATAAAATTAATTTAATTGATAACCTAAAAAGAGTGCTATTAATTAACTGCGATTACAAATACAAAATTAATGATTCCATTAAGAACAGTTACATAATTTATGGTTTTTTACTTTTAATTTTTAGAGTGCGGTTACGAAGGCCTTATTCCACCACTTCCCGGCAAAGTTTCAGATAGGTAATCATACGTTAATCAACCAATCACTTATGTAAGTCGAAAAAATATCTTGAAGTTACAAATCTAACCCTAGCATATAAACAGTAGCAGCCATTAGTATTCTCTTTTTACTTAGGCACTTGTTATGCTGACTCTACCTAGACGTCTGAGGTTCTGCTGTGTTGGTTGTTGCAAAATATTAGCTACAAAATGTTGGCACTGCGTAATATTAATGCTTATCTTAATATCGTAGTAGATAGAGAGTTAGGTACATTAGCTTTTTAATACATCTTAAAACTGTGTTAAAACCCTTATACATAAGCTTATACTATCAAATGGAATAAGTTATTATGTTAAGTCGAATTCTTCGAATTCATACGAGTAACTCGTGAATACCCAGACATCACCACTGGGTCTCGCTACAAAAGGTATAAAAAGGTTCCGCATGACGTTGAAGGGATGTCAAGCGTGTCCGGGGCCCAGTACGGGTTTAGGTCGGGGCGGTCCACGGTAGACGCCCTGACCCGCCTTCGGAACGAGACCCGCCAGGCCGCGTCTCGCAACCAGGGTGTCGTAGCCGTTAGCTACGACATCCGGAATGCGTTTAACACGCTCCCCCACCCGGTCATACTGGAGGCACTCGAGCATTTCCGAGTGCCCCAATACCTCAAACTCCTCATCAAGGACTACCTCGAGGGGAGAGAGGTCATATATGCGGACTGGGATGGGGAGATCCAGCGCCGACCGGTCGAGCTAGGCGTTCCACAGGGGTCGGTTCTCGGACCACTTCTGTGGAATATCGGGTACGACTGGGTCCTCCGCGGCGTACTCCTCCCGGGAATGAGTGTCATCTGCTATGCAGATGACACCCTGGTCACTTCCCGGGGGTCGACGTACCGGGACGCCGCTCGCGTGGCGTCCCACGGCGGCGACCTAGTCGTATCCCGAATGCGCCTCCTTGGCCTCGAGGTGGCGCTGGAGAAAACTGAGGCCCTTTACTTTCCCAAAGGGCCTCGGGAACCGTTCCCCCACGGTGCGCATATCACTGTGGGGGGGCACCAGGTTGAGGTGAAGGCCGAGATGCGCTATCTCGGCCTCACCTTAGACTCGCGGTGGCAGTTTGGCCCGCACTTTCGCGGGCTGCTACCGCGACTCTTAAAGGCAGCAGACACGCTGACGTGGATGCTGCCCAACCTGGGGGGCCCAGGCTCGAGGTGTCGGCGTCTTTACGCCGGCATCTTGCGTTCCATGGCGCTCTACGGTGCGCCAGTCTGGGCCGACTCCCTGGCGGGACGGGACAACATTCCCCTCCTGCGGGGGCCTCAGCGGGTGATGGCGCAGCGGGTCGCTCGAGCTTACCGAACGGTAGGTTTCGATGCGTCCTGCTTACTCGCTGAGACCCCTCCTTGGGAGTTGGAAGCCGTGGTGTTGGCCGCCGTCTACCAATGGACGGCGGCCAAGAGGGCAGAAGAGGAACGCTTCTGCCCCGTCGAGAGGGAGGCCGTTCGTAGGGAGGCTCGGAAAGAGCCTCCTGAGGCGATGGTCTGAGGACCTCGCCTCCGCCCGATACGGCCGAAGGACCCTCGATGCGCTCGCCCCGGTCCTGGACCGGTGGCTTGAGCGTCACCACGGCTCCGTCTCCTTCCGTATGGTGCAGGTACTGACCGGACACGGATGCTTCGGTCACTACCTGCACCGGATCAAACGGGAGGAGACGCCTTCCTGCCATGCGTGCGGCGCTGCGGAGGACACGGCACAACACACCCTAGCGGAGTGTGTGTCGTGGTCTCCGCAGCGTCTGGCGCTGGTCGCGAGGGTCGGCCAGGACCTCTCTCTCTCTAGCATAGTGAGAGCTATGCTAGCGAGTGAAGAGGCTTGGAAGGCCTTCGCTGACTATTGCGAGCACGTAATGGCAGAGAAGGAGGCGGCGGAGCGCGTGCGAGAGGCGGATCCTCTCGCCAGCGCGCTCCGAAGGGCAAGGAGGGGGAGGAGACGCCGAACAGATGCGCGTCTCCCTCCTCTCCGCAGAGGGAGCCCGCCGGTGCGTGGTGTGGGGACACCAGCACTGGCATTGCACGGGCTCCCTCCGCAGCCTGGTAGGGACGGCTCAGTTTTCCCGGCCGTCCCTACTCCCTCTCCCGGCCAAGCCGGGGGAGGAACCGCCTGGCCCGCCGTGTAGGCGGGCACCGCCCGGGGAGGGTTGTGGTGCCCGTATGGGTAATAGGTTCGTCCTACAGCCCACGACGCCTCCCCATTCAAGGGCGATGAGGGAAAACCGCTGGGGTTTAGTCGGTATGCCTCTGGCCGGCTTCTCGTTAGGAGAAGCCCCCGCCAGAGGAGAGCCCGACATAACCCGCCTGCTCCCCAGTAGGCGGGTATGCATAAGGCGCCGCCGTTAGGCGGCGACGTCGGCCCATTGCACTCCGGGTCGGCGGCATTCCCCAGCGAAACCAAAAAAAAAAAAAAAAAAAAAAGGGATGTCAAGCGTGCCAGTAACCTCAATAAAATGGATGCGATAGACCGCGCGAAGTCGAGAAGATATAGAAAGAATTGATGTCTTCTAAAAGACAAAAGCGTCGAAAAAAGAGAAAACATAAATACATATTATACTAGCGGCCGCCCGCGACCTCGTCCGCGTGGAATAGTATTTTTTTACCCCCCCCTTTTAACCCCTTACAACCCCTTTTTCGCAATAAAAAGTAGCCTATGTTCTTTCTCAGGGTCTAGATCATCTGTATACCAAATTTCATTTAAATCCGTTCAGTAGTTTTGGCGTGAAAGAGTAACAGACAGACAGACAGACAGAGTTACTTTCGCATTTATAATATTAGTTAGGATGTAATACCCAGACAAACAACATGTGTTAAGTTGTCCCGAAAGGGAGTCCAACCTACAAATGTATGATGTACTAGTATTTGAACTAGCGTAAATGAAATAGGGCTAATCAACTTTCTACATTATAATTTTATTTCTAAACTTTATTTAGATTAACTTGTTAAGCGTTTCGTACTGCCTTCGTCTAATTGTCAATAAACTCAAAGTTTACAGTAATAAAAATTATTTAATTATAGTTGTAATTAATGCGTAATTACTGCTATGGGCATTTAAAGAAGCCAGTGTAAAGAGTGTGGAAACTGTGGCAGCGTTCCAGCAGGCCAATTTGATGGCCATGTCGAATTACAATGGGAGGTATTCCTCATGATGAGTTCAGTTTAGTTCTCTGCTTTACATCTTATTATGTACATATTACCTTTTGATATTTTTTGTGTGATTGTACTTTTGATACAAGTTGTTGTCGCTTGTTTTACTACGCAATGCTATCGCACGTCAAGAATCCGCTAGGTAGCGTACGTTTCGACTGAGGTCCAACTTCGACGTCATTGGTTGTTTAATCAAACATCAAAAATAACCAATCACCGTGTAGTCCTCAGTCTACAGACACGCCATCTAGCGGATTTTTGACACGCGACAGTCCCCATTTGGAGGTACGAGTTACACATTGAATTGTAGTTAACCTGAAATGTGTGGGTTTATATACAAATCGCTATATCACCACTGCGGTGCTAGTTTTTGACGTATATGTATGTAGGTGCAAATGTGTAGAGGAGCGAACTGAGTGGCAATGTTAATAGTTTAATTGATCCGACCATGGGAACGGCGATACGGCATGGCTCCTAGCAAAAATGCCGTCATATAAGGTAACTTCGACGTTCGAATCAAAACATACAAAAACAAACAACACTAATGTTAAAAAAATCGTGTAATCAAGCATTTCCTATTTAAAGCAATATACATTTGCATATTACAGGCACAAGACCAATCTGTGTGGAAGATCTGTCTCATAGTG
The DNA here is from genome assembly GCA_014851415.1 of Cnaphalocrocis medinalis. NCBI lineage: Eukaryota > Metazoa > Arthropoda > Insecta > Lepidoptera > Crambidae > Cnaphalocrocis > Cnaphalocrocis medinalis. The sequence continues at coordinate 15,573,413 of CM026273.1, read as the reverse complement.
GACGTGTTTTTCAGAAAAATGATAATGATGTTGACATTTTTATTTCAAAAATTATATACTAAAGTAATACAATCTTACTCATTTCTTCTTTTTTTAACATTTCATACATTGACCTTACTCCGTACTAAGTAGCTAATAAGATATCATAGATATTTTTTATTTGTTAAATTACCAAGTGGAGCTATTTTGCATACCTACCTATTTGCATGAAAGTAGAAAGACGAAGGCGTCCGTTCAAAACAAGATTTGTATTAAGTACTTAATGGCACTAATTATTATTATAGGTATTAGAATTTATGTTACTATAAAAATTATAAGCTTTAGACGGAAGCCATAAAGAAGCACAGCATGCTTAATTAGTAATAGAAGGACATATTAATATGACAAATATTTTTTATTAGAAACCTACCGTTGAGCCTTATGACTTATGAAATAAAATTCAACATTGTGCAGATCATTGTGTGGCTGTTTGTACATGGTATCTTGTTACTTTGTATATAGGTAAAATAGCTATTTACTGTTGATAATACCGTGCCAGCCATGAAATTATGAACTTAATTTTTTATTGTTCTTTTTTATACATAAATATGAAATATGAGTACTTTATCTAGTTAGCGAGACTCGTTTTTGCCCTTGGCTTCGCTTGCTCCGCGTACTATTGTTTGTAGCAATTAACAGGCGACTAAAGTGATTTTATCTGTATGGGAAAACGGCGAAGAGTGTCTATGGCACTCCGTAAACATGCATCGTATTTTATTAGAGTTCAATTGTTAAAGTTGTAGTACGTGGATTTCGACTTCACTATTATTCTAACTACCTATATCATTAGTTTATGCTATATCTAACTATAGTATTCCAGGTATGAAAATAACATAGGGATGTTCACATAGAGATTTCATTTCTACTCTGGCAGTCCTCAAACCAATAATATAATCATATGACCTCCAAAATAGACATCAGAGTTTAGAAATTTACCGTGTGTATGTGTATAGATGACCTCTTCTATACAAATAAAAATATAGTATATTTTATAATTTTTTAAGTAACACACTTTCGGACGAGTATCATTTTCAAGACTGCCATGGTAATGACATCTTTATGTGAATGACTCCAAAACACTTATTGTTTGTTTGTGCATATTTATTTACATAATTTACAAATAATAATAACATATTAAGTACTTATAGTGTACAGTATTTAAAAACAAAATTAACTGTCTTGAAATTGAGTACCTACTAATTTCATCGAATATTTTTTTTGCGTTATTCTAAGACTACACTTTCATGATATGCACCTTTAGAGTATTTATCTTTACTTAAGTATGCACCCCGCCTGTGTTGTCAAGTTCACTACTATTTTCGAAGAAGAGGAGACGTACAGTCAGTCACCTGCAATAAAATGTATACACCTCAGCTCTTAAGCCAGAACCATAAGACTCACATTTGAATGAGGTTGTATACTTAGTAGTGCACGTGACTGCTCCAGGAATGAGGACCTTGGGCACCGAAGCATCCAGCTCGGGACGTAATCGGGTTCAACGCAAAGATGATGATGAAAATATATTATTTTAAATATCTTTTATTCATCACAAGTACTGGACCAAACAAGCCCTCTTAATTATACCATAAAAAGACGTCCTGGTAAGCCTTTTAATAATGTGTAATTGTTTTGTTCTCGTAGTTAGCTGAAGGCTTGACTTGTCTTGAAAAGATGCATATCTAGCTGTCCACAACCTTGCATAGTGCAGTTACCGGACGAACAATATACTTATTAAAATAAAATGAACACGAAGCGAGAACACGCGGGTTTTTTTTAGATAAAACCTGATAAACGATAGAGAATATATAAAATCATCGTCGAATGTATAGACAGCCACACATGATCAGAATTTTAGACAAGAACATAATAACAAAAATTAATTATGCCATTTCGCTTTGCTTAATGCTATTATTAATACTTAACTTTAGGTTATGTATTATCAAATTTTGCAGTACGACACAGACGTCCCATTAAGCATTCTGAACAATATTTGTTTGCTCTACGACTTTTGGAAATTGGTTGAAAATATTTTCCACTCACCACATAAACAATTTTGAACTTGGTGAACAATTCATGTGACGGACCGATTTTTAAAAAATGGTTTTCCGAAGGTCATAAAACAAATTGTTCAGAATAATTGATAGGTGGTATAATTGTTAACCGATAACTTCTGAATTAGAAAAGGTGTTTAAATACTTTAATATTTTTTTGGATATCACCTATACCCAAAATATCCATTTACAGATAAGATAGATGTTTATCAAATTCTTTGAAGTAATTGAGACATGTGATATTGCAGTTCAGTTTGCGAAATTAACAACATAAATTTAAAAGAACAACGCCATTTTTCACTAACGGATATTTGAACAGATGTTATAGGATAAAAACACTGTAGTGTTTACATAAACAAAAACGATCGGACAGAATAGTGTGTCAGTATAGTATTTAATCTAAGTACTATCTATTTCTATTTATCGTATTTCATCTTCATATCTCTCACCTAATGTACCTATTAATATCATTTAAATATTTTGAAAGGAGGATTTAGAGGGTCAAATTTCCAGACAGCGTAATTACTAGAATTCGATAGTCCTGAAAATAATAATATATCTTCCTATTATATGTCAAAAGAGTCTTTATAACCAATGGGGTGACCATACCCTATGACATAAACGGCAGTGACGCTATCAATTAATTTCATGACTTTATCGAGACATTATAGTCATTGCCTTAAATACTATTGTTAATCGTCCTACTGGTCAGAATTATAACTATCCTTAAGTTGTACTTATTGAAGCACTATGTTTGTACAGAGAAAAATAAACAATTTTATTAATCACGAGAGACAAAACTAAAAAGAGCGCTATGCAAACTAAGTAAGGGAGTACCAAAATGAAGCCGTCACAATGCCGAGGTTATCGTCGGAACAATGCCGTATTTTGTCAACAATACCAACTTTCGGGCTATTGTGCGTCTACAAAGTAATCGGCGAATCATTGCCAGGAGACTTCGTTCGACTCGTATGCCACTTATGATATTAGCAGGTTAGGAGATCATCATCATCATCATCATTTCAGCCAATAGACGTCCACTGCTGGACATAGGCCTCCCCCAAAGTTCTCCACACAGATCGGTCCTGTGCCACCCGCATCCAATGGACTCCCGCGACCTTTACCAGATCGTCGGTCCACCTGGTGGGAGGCCTGCCACGACTGCGGCCTCCTGCGTGTGGCCTCCACTCAAGGACCTTCCACCCCAACGGCCGTCTGTTCTCCTCGCAATGTGCCCTGCCCATTGCCACTTCAGCCACGCAATTCTTTGGGCTATGTCCGTGACCTTAGGAGATAACCCTCGGAAAATGTTGTGGTCCCAGGTAAGTCGGCCAATCGTGATTCGCACTACGGAGTCGCTCATGATGATGACTCATTGAATAACTACTTTTTGGTGCAACAATAACACTTTTTCACTTTGGTATACTCAGGAGCACGTTCTACATCATTATCCACTACAGACTAGTCTACTCGTATATTGATATAGAACAAGTCTATTAGGGTTGAGAGAATGCGCATCGTTCCCATAACGGCGGATCTTGAACTCATGTAGTCGCATTCGGAGTGAATCTTCCTGACTATGTAAGGGTTGTGAACTTTATTCAAATTGTAAGCCTTGCAAAGCACGATGCCCAAAAATGGCCATAGCACGCCCATAAAAAAGATTTTGGTTAAAAATTATGTTTTTAATTATTTTTAATGGTCAACATATTCGTTTTACCCCTAAAGTCCAAAATAATTTATCATACTAAATAAGTTTTGAATTGACCCCACTATAGTCGAGCCGTTGTATCATGCCCGATTTGACAATACCTTTTTTTTAATTTTGCACTTATCCTTGTTATGAGGAACACATTTCGCGAATCATAAAGAACTACTTTTAAATCATAAAGTTCTTTATGATTCGCGAAATGTGTTCCTCATAACAAGGATAAGTGCAAAATTTAAAAAAAGGTATTGTCAAATCGGGCATGATACAACGGCCCGACTATAACACAGGAATCATTCTTTTCCTGGAAGTGCAGAGCCGAGTTGCCATTTTAGAGCCAAACGTCAATTAAGTCGATTCTTATCGATTAGAGTACGCACCACCACTCAAGGGGGCGGATTTTTAAGGATCTAAACAAAAGTACCTAAGGACGGCGGTCCTTAGGTATATTAGGCGTTATTTTCTTTATTTATTCAAAATAGAACAATTAATAGCAGCTCATAATTTCCCAAATGTCAACATTCCAAACGTCAATAGCAGCCTAACTGCTGTGTTTTTTCAGTGAGTGAGGGTACCGGAGACTCAGCGGGGTTTACCATACTTGAGAAAGAGAGAGAGGTTACCGTCTTTCGCGCTTTTTTATCCAGTGTCGTGACAGATTCCTTGCTTCACGCTTGCGGGCCAGTAGCGGGCGATGCCAACGGATAGGATACCCTGGGATACCCTGAGGATACTTAATCCGTTGTCTACCGTTGGCTACCATTTTGTTTACCACCAGGCCGAATGGAGTCAATAAAAATAAAAAATAATAATAAATAAATATCCCAGGACACCAATTAGGTACACAAAAAACAATATGAATGTATTTTTTTTAATAATTTGAAATAATCGATATTGATTACTGTTTCACTTATTCAATAGGTATCGATTGTTATATTTGCAGTAGCAACTCCACTTACAATACGTCAAACGTCATTTTACGTAAATTCACGTTAGCTCTCGAGTTTTGAACTGTTGAAATTGAGTATAATATTTTTATTAAGTAAAACAACGAATTTGCATAAAAATGGACTCCAGTGATCGATCTAATCTTGAAGACCTCGGCTTGAACATGGATTCCGCTTCCGCTTCCTCCGCAACCACTCGCCCGCCATTATCGTTGAGGTACAAAATCTCATTCAAAGATTGATTAATCAGTGGTAAATAATTATCGTAATATCTTTTGATTGTTTAACAATTTACAGTGGACAATATGATTGTATTATATGGGCTTTTTCATTGCAACAGGTATTAACAAGAGACGACATTAAAGTATTAAGGTATTAACAAGAATTATTCTTGCTGGACAGCAGCTTGGAGTGAAATAAGACAGCCTACTTCTGCAGATCAACAAAGTGCACCAATTGTTGGTCATACACATGTATGCATCTCCTGTGGACGGTAGCTTTTACGAAGAAGATCACACACATTGACAAATACCACACCTCGTGTGGATGGTATTAGACAAGATATTAGTCGTCAAATTGCACCTCGTGAGGTAAGTTTTTGACTTTATTAAGGTTGCATTTATTTGTGTTGATAAATCTGATCGGTGTTGATCTTGATCAACAGTAATAATACAGGTTGTGCAGCAATACAACAAAACTGTTGCAATTGTATTGTAGGCCGTCGAACTGTGGGATGCTGTGCCCACGTCTTGTCGGTGATCTGGTATTTGGGATGGGCTCGCCATGAAAGTAATATAGCAGTACCTGCGCAATTTCTGGATGACGTCTTGATTGTTTATGACGATGAATAAAGAACGTTTTTTAAATGAATTTCCGACTTTTACTTATCTGATGATTACCTCACAACAATAATTACATTATATACTATATTTTACGCATAAAATTATTGGTGTGCGCTTTTCAGCCAAAACTGTTCTGAACTTTGGGCATTCCCCTTTACGTGTAACAAACTCTTGCATAAGGCTTAGTACTCGTATCTGTGTTATTCTACAGTCGGTTGCAGAAAGATTTAAAATTCATGTCCATGGAACTTTGCTTCATACTTTTTTTTATAAAGGAGTTACCATCCCGTAGAGCAAGCTAACCATTGATGGACTACAATACAATGGTGGACCATATTTTTTATTTGGGACAGTTCTAGTATTACACGTAAAGATCGAGGAGGGGGAGAGGTTCTAAAAAAAATAACGGCTACTTTCAGAAATGATGAAAAAGCAATGTTGGAAATAGTTGTACCTGGAAATAGGATTTTGCCTTTAGATGACGAACGAAAAATATTTTTTTTTTACCTTGTCCAATATATCCAGATGTAAGTAGTTAGGTACTCGTATATCAAGATATCTGCTTTAATTACTCAGATTGCAAGTAAAGGTGGACTTTAAATATTATTGAAAGAACTTCAGATTCGCCGTATTGTTGAACAGAAAGGGTAAGAAACAAAACACATGTGAACATAACCAAGGTAAAAGGCATGACTCACACCTTGAAGCATGAATGACCCGCAATTACCTTGTTCAAAAAAATCTGTCTTTCCGTTATGAATGACTAATTACGATCTATTTAAAGACCTATCAGAGTAAAACTAGTACGTTTTCCTTAAAATCTGGATGTAATACAACTAAATTCCCATAGTGGGATGACATAATCCCCTTTGATAAGCGCCGTTACTGTACTGACTTATGAAATCATCAGTACTCTCAGTGAATCCATTAGGTATTAAAATTAGTTCATGTGCTGTTAAAAGAGGGTCTTATCTAATGATTCCAAGGTTCAGATTCGGGTGGCAGTGTGGAGTAATTAAGATCGCGAGTTATGGGAGTTACAAAGCGCTGATGCGAGCGCCGACTGCAAAAACAATTTGCGGAGTTTTTACAGCACCGATATGAGGGAGCGAAGGTGGGAGAAACATCTCGTTTAACACACCAGTTCATTGTTCTTGGCTTCTCTGGGTATCTTCCTTGTGTTCCTTGTATTTTCCGACAGTAAGAGACTCCGTCCTAAATTCCGCGTCGCGAGCTTTTATGTCATTATATTTACTTAACTATTTGCTGGAGAGATGATCCGCTTAGTTAAAGTTGTGACATAGTCTCACCGTTGTGGTTGCTGGCGAGTGAATTTTGAAACAGAAATGTTACTACTCAAAAATCAAAATAATTGGCTTGCGCTTAAACCGGTCACTATTAGCGTCGCTAGGGCGCGTAAGGCGTAAGGCGCACAATTTGATTGGTCTATGAAAGACGGCTCTTACGAACTGTCTAGTCACAGATTCGGAACCGGATATATCGAAACGGATGTTCTGTCTTTTCGAAACTACCCCATAAACTAAGTGTCGTGCACGTATCCGCCCGCTACCAGAGTGGGGTAAAAAAACCGAACACTTGTGCACGTATTCATTGCGATGTGTCCTGGGGTGAGCGCTATTTTTTCGAGACAACCCATCTAAGCATCCGTCTCATTGAACACAGGAAGGTTGGATGTAGGGATCGGTTTTTGTTTCACACACAAAAACCACGTATGAGAGTGCACATGCGCATGCGCATTTGATAATGTATTATCAGTGGTGGGATTGACTCCCATGTCTAATCTAATCATTTTAATAAATAACCAAAATGCAACATCAAATACCCACTTTGTCCCAGTCCTATACTGAGGCTTGTACCTTGTACTGTAGAAACAAGAATCAACGAAGGAAAAAGAAAATTGAATATCAAGACAAGAACTTCAACATATCAAAGACATCGCATTCGCTGCTCTATTAACTAGCAGACATCAATATCGATTTGGATTTTCTCACGATGCCTTTCATCATTCTGTTGGGAAGACAAGAACCTATGCCTCTTTACAATTAATGAATAATTCTAGTTGATAACGTTACCGTTGTATTCAATTAATCTTGAGAATCTTTTGGATGCGGTTGGTTAGTTCATTAGTCATTAAGTTATCATTATTTCCCGCTTTTTAACTGTTTCAAGTTGGTTTTGATATGGCTCTACCATATCAACATGACATTCATTATCCTGGTGTCAACTTAAGGTTTTTGACATATTTTTAATTGAATTTTTAGCCTTTTGAGATTCGTATCTTTGTGATAGAACGTGGATACTTTGTTAGTCCATGAAATGTTAGTAGTCTCCTTTAAGAAATTGCAGATACGCAGTATTGACAGTGTATATTTACAAGCGGTATTTAAGTATCACCGACTTGCCAGTCTTAGTCAACATGATGTCCACCACTTTTGGAATTATATGCTCCCCCCGTATAATATTCAGTAAACCTGTTCAGATACGTGTTTTTCCTAGTTTTCTCTTCCGCTGAGCAATTAGCTCGGCTCGCCGGGGCTAGATCCACTGGTTGCTTTTACCCACTCATTATGGAAGTTGTTTGAAGGGAATGTCATGAGATTTCTCCTAAGAACGCTAATGCTGCAAATCTTTGAAGGAAACTACGTGAGGTCAGTAGAAATAGTACTGTTAGGACTTCTTAGAATATAATACTTGATCGAATATAACTTTGTCGTAGTATAATTACGAGTATAGTTTCGTTATGTAATTATGTAAGTGGTATCGAAGCAAAATTCGTGTTTCACAACTTCTCTTAATGCATTCAAGAGAATTGAAATTTGACGTTATCATCTGCTGAGCCTGGACTTTATGATGTCTTTGATGCCAATAAAAATGGTGATATCAGCAATTCAGAATATTAGCAAAACACGCCTAAAATAAAACCATAAGCGATAATTAAACAATATACTATCAAAATCAGTAAACACATATAAACATAAACAATATAAAAAGAGGCTGATCCATCCGTCGATACTCAAAATCATCAATTTAATACAATCTAGTAGTTAGTCAATCTAGTAGCTCTTTACTATGTATGTGAAGTAAATACGCAGAAATGCCACCGTATAGTAGTACTCAAAGTTACAACCCTAGTTTGAGATCAGATGAGCATGTGAATTACCAACTTCATTTTTGTATTTAGTTCTAATGTTGTTATGAAATTTGATACACTTGCAAACAGTTTTGCTAAGCAAGCAATGAGTCAGTATGCAGCTTCGGGGAAAGGCAAGTGGTTACTTGAGAATCCCTATGATAACAATAGATAAGAGCGACTTGCACTTGAATATCTTATAATTTTAGTATATCTTGTTTACGGAATGGCTTATCGTTTTACGGTTTCCAGAGAACTACCAATGTTTTTCACATACTGGGTTAATTCCAGAACCTACAGTGATTTACCTGGGTAGGACCCAATAGGAATTTTCTTCTTTCTTTCTAATGGATCCTAACTCTTTGAATAAACCTACATTTTGAATGGGTAAAGATGATGACCTATTAGACTTTCGGTTTGAAATCGATAAAGAGATTAATAACTTCAGTAAAATATTAGTTCCATCAGAAATATGAACTGGTAATGTTTGCTAAAGGTTACAAAATTGACCTGGAAGTACCTCTTGGACAATATTTTTGTATTAAACTACAAATTCGATAAGTTACACAGCAAGTAACACACTTTTAACCATGTTTTCAGTGATAAGATTAACCAAAAAATTCTATTTATGTGGAATTTCGTTAGTCCATTTGATATCACTAATTAATACATAAAACATGTTTGTTACACTAACTTTTGATAATCATTATAATTGAAAATTTACTTCATTAGTCGAGGAAAAATGCTGCATAGGTTTAATTGATGAGATCATAAAACTGAGGTACTTATGATTTTACACTTCAATATAAAAAGCATTTATATTTAAAAACTGTTCATACAATGACATCAGAACTAAAGTTCAAAGTATACTTACATTCCACAATTTGTACTATAATAAGTCAGTTCTATATTAAGAGCACTAAGGGTAACCGCAAGTTTAAATGATATACATATAATTTCTACGGTTGCTAAGTATATAACAATGTTATTGTTGTGTTAACAAAACGCGCTACGCAAATAGGTGTCTAAGCTAAACAAAACAGAGTAGGTATTTAACCCCCGACGCGAAAAAGACGGAGTGGAATCTACTAAGTACATATTTAATTTGCTTGTACGAAATGCCCATAAATTTGACACGTAACGTAGGTTAGTACTTTTGCAGGTATAAACTCACCATAAGCTTTTATATTTGTCAATTCTCCTCAATACCATATTGAATCGCATTGTAAACTAATAAATGTTCATATTTTGAGGAAAATAACAATAAAGCTGGTAATTATGTTACTCTCTGTAGAAAATAAACGCAATTTTCAAATACGCTTTAATTAACTACTTACTTCTATAAAATCTAAACATTACTGATAACAATACAGGAACTGTTTTAATGTGTTCAGAAACAAGCTTATAAATGCTACTAAAGACTGTAATGAACTTCTGAATTATGAAAAAAGACATATTTCACGCGTAATAACTCTATGATTATTGCGTATTCACAAAGAAACTAAGTATCTAATGTGACGCATAATTCTTATGCTTAAGTTACGTTCTTTATTAATAATGCTAAGTTCTGCTTTGATGGCCAATTATAAATTGTTGCATCAGTAGGTAAACCTTGATGAGTGATAACCGCAAGAACAAAATCATCGCCAGTGTTAGTGGAATGCAAAAAACAATAAAGCATCACGATTAAGCTAAAAAAATCATCTGCCGACTACAATACTCAAATTTGAACTTAATATCCATAGATTGATAAGTGTCAGTCTTTGATGCAACTAAGGGGTTTTTGTTTTGGGTATGTTGTGAATAATTTTTGACAAGACCTTGACTTAAGATGATTTTTTTTTCTGATTTTTTTTTCCACGAACGGATAAATAGGTAAGTTTTCGCACATTACGACCTGTTTTGCTGGCTCTACGACGTAGAGTCACACGCTAAAACTTAAAAATCTATCAAATGTTAGCTAATCGACTCTCACCTTAATGTCAAACATATTGGTTCAATATCAATTGAGAAAATTAGTAAGTAGTAACCCAACAGCCACACGTTAGTACGTACCAGTTTGGGTTTGCATTTTAAATTTACATGTATTAATAAAAGTTCAACAACAATTAAGTTACTGCAATTGATTGCTTTATACTTGCTATCCAAATACAAATTGTGTCATATTTGGTCAAATACTTAGGATTAGCTACAATGTAGTAAATGTTACTACCACTATTTTATAATATTAGTGATAATATATTTTAATAGTGTTAATAGGATGAGATTATATTTTGTATCCTTCATTTCAACTTATTTGCTTATGCATGTAAAATTGTAAATAATGGAAATACCTTAATAATAACATAGTTAGTATATAAGGTAATTTGTCTGTAAAGCTATTGTCATTGTGAAATGAAATCGTTCCCATAACGTGGCTGTAGGGCCAAGACACAACGAGTACAATGTCTGTACCGCTTCCAAACGGCCTACTGGAAGGCCATGCTTCTACTAAAGTACCGATATGGACAAGTAGTTAAAAGTTGTTTAGTTTAGTTGGTGAGTGACTTTTCTCCGGAGAAAAGCATGACAGGTTCTCACTTTAATCGTCTCTCAAGTATCGGCCATACTAAGTAGCCATCGCTGATTGCTATTATTTACTTATCGATCAGAGCCAACACCACATGCTAGATATCATCACCATTGCAATCTTCTTGGCTGAATTCTTAATTGCCTCTCATGCATTCAAACGTAACGATTGAACTTCACGACGACCTCAATGAGGCCGAGAGCTGTTATTGTTAAGAAATAGTTCTTTTAGCTGCCAAACAGTACTAGACAATTTACAATGTGTAAAGCAATTGCGTCGAGATATAAACAATGACTTTCGAATCGTGTTTTCTTTCGAGAATTTCCGTTTGACGCTGAAATGTTCTTAAACAAAGTTTGGTGGAAGTTTGGGTCTCACCTCTTTCCTGGAGTTCGGCGCGGCCGGCCACAGCGGCCAGGAGGGTGAGGAGGGTCACGGTCCACATAGTTCACAGTCACACAAACGCACAGGGAAGCATGCTAAACGTCACAGTCAGGGAAACACAACATTTGGCACGTCACGGCGCGCAGCACGTCCGTTGAGCTCGCTCGCGCAGCCTGTATGGTTTGGCGTAAGCTTCGTGCGCGCGCGCCGATGCCACTCTGGTCAAAGATTATGCGGGCAGAGCCGGCTCTACAATGTTTACGAGATACGTCATTCTATCAATTGCTTGCTACTAACTCAATTACTTGCGGTATTACTTATTACAGAAATATTTTATTGATATGTTTATCGTGTTAAAATACATTTTTAATTAAATAATAAGTAATAAAACTTTTTTTTTATCTTATTGAACGGAGTGCAAAGTAAAAGATCTACATAAGTATCTATAGAGTGTATTTGTGTTGGTATTATACATAATGTATTAAATAAACTGATTATATTAATCTACTTTTTACTTTACATTTGAATATTAGAGTGCGACAAGTCTCTCTTAGCAAGTGTCACACCATTTACATTTAAGAAACTTAATTATTATGCGGTTATAATTTTTCAGAAAACAGTTAGGGATTTGGGGGACATTATTATGGATAAATATCTATTATTTAGCTAAGCTACTGTTAAAATCACTACTTAGGTGACTATTCAATATTATTAATCGTCACATTATAATTTTAGTTAAAAAATCTTATTCTATTTTCAGTGACAAACACCGTTGGTTCTACACACGCGGTGTCCCCTCTGCGCTAGTTGCTCCGCGCACAGTAGCGGTTCTCGAGGCTACGGCGCGGCGCGGGCGCAGGTAAGCCTCCGGGCGCATTCCGGGGCGCGGGGCGGGGGTGCACTTGCCCCGGGATTAGGGCTATCAACCCCCTCACACTCGTACACACTTAGTTGATACACTCGACATTTAACAAAAAATATATAGGTATAGCTTGATAACCATGCATTTACGTATTATTTTAAGTACCTACATATAAGTTTGTCGATTTTCGATAACAGATACTTATATGTAGTATAAAATCTAAATGGGTCCTAAAAGTGTAAATACGACTAATCCCGGATGAACTATGCATGTAATGAGTTCCGCTTCTATGTAGTATAAAATCTAAATGGGCCCTTAAAGAGTAAATACGAGTAATCCCGGATAAACTACCTATATGTAATGAGTACCGCTTCGTCCATTCCCTTTGTATTTTTATTTATAATTTTTTATAACCGGGACTGTCAACCTCCCAACCGCAGATATTATCATTTTATACCCAATCATCAATAAAAACAAATTTGAACTTGATAACAGTCATAGTTTAATAATGTTACAATTAAAATCCGTTATCAGTTACAACGTGGTTTCCCTAGTTTAAATGGTTTTCTACGTAATGTTTTAGATAAAACTAGAATTTGCATCTTTAATAAACGTTTAAAACCTTTTTTTATAAATTTAATTAAACCTTTATTTAAGATGATACAAAATAATTACTTCGGGACTTAATAATTAAACTACGTTTTCTATTGATGATGATGATAATGTAGTCCGGGCGTTTTCGACCATGGCGACTGCTTCAACTCCTTGCCAGTTATCGTTTTCTATTATTAGTCATTGAATAAGACTAAATTTTTAGTAAATAAATCTTTAAAATAATCGATATGTTTTATAAAGGGAGTATTTTATCGGTCAGTTACACATCAAATGAACAAAAAAAATGCCAGGTTGTGGATGGTCTAATTTGGATACAACCAAGAAACTGATGTCCGGTTTAACCTGGACTCGTGACAACCCTACCCGGGATGGATTCTGTCGGCCCATTCACGGTTGCTCTTTATGCATCTGTTTGAGAACAGCTTTGTTGGTTAGGCTTGATGCCTCCCGTCTGAAAGGGACGAAAATATCGTATTACATTATGTAGGTATGAGCGGTCATTTAAGGTTGTATTGAACTAGGTCCCTTCATCTTATGTGACACTTATGCTCTTTTTGTTTTTGGTATAATTTTTCTCCGTGTCATCGTTGTCAGTGCTCACTCAGGTTGTGGCCTGGTATCTTTGTGAGAGGTTTGAATTTTTCAAACATACGAGAAAATACATTACGTAGCCCCGGCACTAATATTTAGCGGATGAAGAAAGTAGAGAAGGAATGTGCGGACTTGATTTAGCATAAAATAGAATAACATATTTAATCGGAGCAAATAACAGAAACTTAAAACTAAAATGAATTTTAAAACTTATGCTTTGGTGCAGTCAGCCACACATTAGGTTACCACCACCTGTTAAATTTCCTCAATTGATATTCAACCTAACGTGTAAGACAATAGGTGAGATGAGAGACGATTGAAGAAATTTGACAGTTTTGGATACCTTGATGTATGGCTGTACGTACCTACGTACAGTCAACTCCAAAAATATACAATACACTTTAGGACCTTGTCACAATACATAATGTATAAGAACGACTTCTACTTTTTATAGACACTTGTATTGTGACAAGGTCCTAAAGTGTATACATATTTTTGGAGTTGACTGTACCAAAATTTCTGTGCACAAAGTCATCAATTACTAGAGTTTAGTGCTAGAACTTGTACAATCTGAATGCTAGTAGGTACTCCTAGTACCTACCCAGGAACTTCAAGAGCTGGCTTAGAATCTCATACAAAGCAACCTTTGCTCGTGGTTTTCCGAACTCAATTTCCCAGGCGGCAAAATTTATACTTATGGTTTTCGGTTACAAAATCTTCCATTGTCAGCACGTAGTTTGAAGTTGGTGGTCTGTTCCTCAATGTCCATACATTGGAAGCGAATAAGTTGTGCTTTAAGTGTTATTATCTTAGTATCTGAATACCTATTACTAGAGAAAACTGAACACAACAAGCACGCTTAACTACGAGCGAAATGAAGAACTTTTCAAGGAATCGTAACGTATTATGCCCACATTAAGATTGTGCTAAAACTTAGCACGAATCACTTTCGATGACGTATCGTATCGTATCATTTCTTTAAAAATGTATTGGATACGTCGCGACGTATAAACAATTTGTATGAAAATTAAAGAGCTCCCTCTATAGTACATAAGCAGAACTGAAATTGACCGTACAAAACATCGGAAAGGGTAGTACACCTACGAGTATCAGCTATAGAGGTAGTTATTTAATTTTCATACAAATTGTTTACGATACGCCTACGCTAAGATTTCTGTGAAAAGTTCTTGCCGGGCCTACTGATGCTGCGGCGTGAAGGTAACCCACTGTCAGTTTGGCGTGACGCCAATCCAAACCGGAGGGCGACATCAGTTGACGTCTGGCGAACTCTGGCATGACATTCGCCTCACACTATTAAAATTTTCAATTTCATAACTAACTCAGATTGGGTTGTGTGGGTCTGGGTATTCGTGGCACCTTGGCTGTTCTTGGTGTCCACAGTATACTCTGTCATTAAAGTCGTGAAATTTATTATTGTGGAACTATTACGGAGTTCCATAGTATTATAATTATAACCAATGGGGCTCCCATCATACCCCATAACGTTAGCGGCAGTGGCGCCACAGTGTAATTTTTGGAACAGTTTTTGGAAAAAACGGACCGTATGTGGTTTTTATTTTAGGCGACATCTTGCGGTGATTCATGCCACCAACACACATTATCGAGCGATCAACTGGGTGAGCTTCACAGAAACAGGTATAGATGGCGCTATACTTCGTATTCGTATTCTTTTGTTGCATTGAAAATAAAAATGCTGTGGGGGAAGCATTTTTTTCGATTGCAATATTATGACGTTCTACTGGTGATTATTTTGAGTTTTTACATTATACATTTATGTTGGACCACGTTGCTAGCTGGGCTAGCTGGTTGCTTATAAAATGAGGTTCATTACTTAGTTCACAAATACTTTCATAGATGGCATCATGCTCAATTTTTGGTTTGGGCCTTTCGTTGCTTATACCTATACTAGCGGCCGCCCGCGACTTCGTCCGCGTGGAAAAGCAACTTTTTACCCCCCTTTCAACCCCTTACAACCCCCTTTTCGCAATAAAAAGTAGCCTATGTCCTTTCTCAGGGTCTCGATTATCTGAATACCAAGTTTAATTTAAATCCGTTGAGTAGTTTTGGCGTGAAAGAGTAACAGACAGACAGACAGACAGACAGAGTTACTTTCGCATTTATAATATTAGTATGGATTATCGCGGCCATTTGTTTAATTAATAAACTTTGGTTCGTATGTACATGGCATATTTGAATAATTATATTATTACTGGTAGACCTGCAACTCCGCTTTGGAGAAATTCGGATCGCTACATTTTTTTTTTAATTCTCTATTAAGTTACAAAACCAAGAAAAAAAAAGCTACGTTCGAATGCGTTTGCTAGTTTTCTGCAGGCAGTGTATGGGATTTTTAGTTCCAAACTCTACTAATAGATAGCGCTGGGTCGTAGGATGCATCGTGAAAGCGTTGAAGTTGTCGGTTTACCTAAAACGTAGCGACCAACGATTTTATATTACAAGGGGCTGGATCATGTTGACTTCCCTACTAATTTAACTTATAGAACTAGTGGTTTTATCGATAGAAAATGAAAAAACCATTTGGGGGGAAAGGTCGGCAGTGCACCTGTACTCTACTGGTGTTGCAAGTGTCTATCGCTTACCATCAGGTGATCCGTCTGCTCGTCTGCCACGTATCACAAAAAAGACCTAGGTAGTTAAAGAATTTATTTACTTATATAAAAACATAGGGTAGGTACCTATTTTAATTTACGATTTTTTTTCTATATAAGAACCTAGCTTATCAAAAGTCTGATTGGTCCCCGTCTGGCCCAAAACCTTGGTACGCACATGTTGAAGGTATGATTGAAGGTTTTAGTATATGACATTGTTTATAATAAGACCTATTTTAAGCGACAGCGTCACGTCGGTGCAAGTACTTTCTTCTATACGTAATAACTTACGCACTTACGTCGACGCTATTTATGTCAAAAATCACGAACACCAAAATAGTACTCTATTTTTACTGCATTTAATTGCTAAGATGTGATTCACAATTGGTATGCAACATAAATCCAGCGTGTGGACTAATGTAGTACTTATGACTGTATATTTTAAGCTGCTATTCGTTTAAAATAATGAGGATGCATATAGAAAATGAGTCGATAGTTGGCACTTCTGCTATGAGAGTCGTTGCGCTAATGCATTATTGTATACGATAATAACGCTCAGGAAGAGATGCGTAGCCTTTGGCACATATTCACTAGTATTTTTTCCTGTTTATTCATGGCTTTATGAAGAAGGTTTTAGCCATGCGATCTGCATGAATTCATCATCAGCAACCCACGCTCGTCCACTGCTGGACATAGGTCTCCCCCAATGCACGCCACCGCTCCCGATTTTCGGCCACTCTCATCCAGCTCACTCCAGCCAGCCTTCGAATGTCGTCATCCCATCTTGTAGCAGGGCGTCCAACACTACGTTTGCCGAATCGCGGTCTCCACTCAAGGACTTTATGGCTCCAACGGTTGTCAGTTCTGCGCATGCTGCATGAATTAAGGGGCTACACGAATGAAACTAGCGCCGCCAACCTATTTACACTGATTGTGGCGAAAAAACGATATTTTTTAAGAAAGCAAAACATTACAGACTTAGATAAAAGTAAATTGAATTTTTCAAGATGCAATACAATATATAAAACACGCAACAAGTAACAATAAAGTTCATTATTGCTAAAAGTGGCCGTTTTTAGCAATAATGAACTTTATTGTTACTTATCACGTGTAAAAAATATTGTTTTGCATCTCGAAAAATTCGATTTACTTGGATCTAAGTCTGTTATGTTTTATTTTCTTCAAAAATATCATATTTTCGCCACAATCAGTGTAAATAGGTTGGCGGCGCTAGTTTCATTCGTATAGCCCCTTAATTGGAAGAATTATAAAAAGAAATTTACTATATGACAATCTCGTCTCAATTGGGCCATGATTAGTTATTAAAATTTAATATTTTTGTACCATGGTCAACGTATGAGATGATGAATCAATCTAAAAAAAAACAAACTATTATTATTATTATCCTGAGCAAAGCCTCCATACTTGCCGACACTCTTACCCAGTTGCAAGAGTATTGTTGATCCAAATCGACTCGCCATCTTTTCTTAGGGAAGACGCCCTCTATACGGAAGGTTCTCGATTCGAATCCGAACATGCGCCTATGAATTGTGTTAATCTCAAATGTGCTTATCTTAGTTTTCTACCATTAGCTCGGCGGTGCAGGAAAACATTGTTAGGAAATCTGCAACCCCCCTGTTAAAGGGTTGTCAGACAGCAGTCGCTTCATTGTAATCACCTCCCCAAATCATCAATCAGAGTAAGCGTATCCCGGGCTCCGAAGCAACGGCTTTGGGCGCAATCGGGAATACACGCTAAGATGAAATGATAACTAAAAAAAAGTAAAGTAAGTAAAGTAAGTATCAGCCTATATACTGTCCCACTGCAGGGCAAAGGCCTCCATCATAGAAATCAAGTTATCGCTACTATGATGGGAATAGGCTTAATCACCACGCTTGCCTAATGCGGATTGGTGATCACAAACCCGAGCTATGTTCGAAAAATTCGAAACATACTTTTGCTCGACCCGGGAATGTACCTAAAACTTTATTTTTTATTATTATCACTAATTAGCGCTCTTATGATAAATTCCTCCACCATTGACCTTCATTTAAAATTCCCTCGTCTATTTTCTCACGTTTTTTCCCCGCAGTATTGCAGGTTAGCAGGTTCAATTATTATTGTTCCCTACTTCCCCGGTCGGCTCGAAATAAATGTGGCCTTCGAGAAACACGTTTATGCCGCCGCGTCATAGCGAGATACACCGTATCCCTAATGTGACCGTCTTAATGTTGCTGATCGGGACATTCTTAGTGTCGGAATTAAATTATAGATAGATATAAAAAATAAATTATAGATAGATCTCGCAGATGTTCATGGGCAGCGGTGTTTACTTACCAGCAGGTGCCATAGTATAAAAAAATATTATATTATCGGCAATCCTATTCCATTGGGATTCGGGAACGTAGGTGGCGTTTAAAATGATAGGCAAGTCTTGTAAATATAAAATAAAACTAATTTAATGCAATAAAACATTACATTAAAATCAAAGCGTGTGGGATGGATAAAGTCTCTCAATTTTTCGCCGAAAAACAAAAGATGAGCGATTCAAATTTCGAACGCGCGCTCCGTGGCGCGCACAAAATCAGCACCGAGGTTTCATGCGTCTCGGCGTGTGTATCCTCGACATATACTTTATTGCACAAACTTCACAAATTTACTGCAAAGAAATATCACAACTTAATACAACTACAAAAAAGAAACTTAAGACCTAGACTTTTTATTATTAGTCTAAACTGTCCAACTGCTGCACGAAGACCTCTCCTATACTCCTCCATTGGTCTCTGTTAGTATCCTGCGCTTGCCAATCCAGTTTGCGGTGCTCTAAATCGTCACGCCATCTTTTTCTGGGTCTGCCTCTCGACCGTCATCCATCTGTTGGCTTGTATTGTGTGACGATTAGACGAGACATTACAGAAATTATTATTCTCACACATTAAAAAAGCCTTAGATGTGTTTGCAATTTTAAATCAACATCTCCATAGCTAAGTACCTACCTTGTAGACTGGTCCACTAGAGTTTTTCCAATAATTGTAAAAATTGTAATTATTTAAAAACTCTCATTAATTTTGCATAATATAGCAGGGAGAATCCGCCCAAAACAGAACGTATGGTCACATTGGGTATCCAGCGTCATTGCCAGATAATAAGTGTTAGCGAACCAGTTGCAACTTCTGTGAATTACTGGAGTTTTTAATAATATATCTTTAATTTGGTTAACTTTAAGCACTTCACGAACTTGAAAAGACTAGGACCCGTGACTTTGACAAAGTGAAAAATAATTGGATAGCAATGTGTTGAATGATATGAATCAGTTATAAGTGCACAAATTTACTTGATAAAAAGTGACTCTTATAATATTATTATCTAGGCAAAACCTAATAATATGTACACTCGCGAGCAACCAAATCTACTCTATATTGAATCGTCGAACTAGAGACTTAGCACGAACGTTTCAAGAAATCAAATCATAACCACGCTAGGCATCAAATTCTTATCAAAATACTAGGTACAGTTGTAGCTTACACTCGATGGCTTTTGCAGGCGTTGCAAATAAGATTTTTTAAACATAGTAGTAGTATTATAATTATATTTTAAACTAGTGCCCCACCCTCAGTGGGTTTCGGGACTGTAGTTTCACTGTCCACCAAAAGATGGCGTTGGCCGTAGATTGAACCACGCTAATTCCAATCCAATAATTGAATTGCTGCCGTTTTTCGGTTTTTATATAAGGTTTGTCGATGTCTATAGAATTTATCTCTTTTAATAGAATAGAGGATACCTAGTAAGTATTTAGTTACATATTGTAACTTGGCTGGTTATTACATATTTCAACTTAAGCGTAAGTATACCAAATATTAAAGTATTTCACTAACTAAACTATGCAATAAGGATTACGCTAGTATTCACGAAGCACATTCGATGACGTATCGTATAGTACCATATCCTTCGGATTTAAATGAAATTCTAGACCCTGAGAAAGGACATAGGCTACTTTTTATTGCGGAAAAGGGGGTGTGTAAGGGGTTGAAAGGGGGGTAAAAAAGTTACTTTTCCACGCGGACGGAGTCGCGGGCGGCCGCTAGTTCAGCATAATCTGTGGACGATCACGTTGCGTACTTAGCGCCGTTTGTGCGATCAATTTTAGTTCTGCATACGTACGATAAAAGGATTTGTTGAATTTTCATAAAAATGATTTCGATACGTATACGCTACGAAAACTTTGTTTTTATGAAAATTAGGTAGGTACTTAAGATCTTTGACACCCTCATCACGTTCGGTGATTTTCTCGGTCTGATGTTTCCCAACCTTACGTCTTCGTCGCCAGTCCACGCTTATCTGCTCTATGCAAGGCCGATGTTACGAAATATGTTCGGATGTAGAACGATCTAAATATAACGCGGTCTCGTGCGCTGAAGCTTGTTCGCGCTCGTGTTCGCTGTTTCCTATTACTTTGCGGCTGTTTCAGGAGCTTCGGTTTGTATTCCCACCATTGCAATATTCCTATTGTCAACAGATTCTGTAACCAATAAATAATAAAAAAAAACTCACTATATTTTTTACCTGACCTGACTCCGTACTAAGTAGCTTACGAGTAAGATGTTGTGTTACGGATATCAGACAACAGAGGGAACACAAATCATTAAGTATGATATTTAAATACATGATGAGTGTATCCACCCAGTACCCAGACACCCAGGTCCCAGATGCTGAACAAACACAAGTATTCATCACACGAATGTTTCATGCAGTGGCTTTCACGGGGTGGATATCGAGAGTAATTAGTAATATAAAACTGGTGTCTTTGTCCACCCTGGGCGGCCATCGAAAATAATTTAATATTGCTCCCCCCAGGGGAGGACAAAGACAGGTTTTTGAAATATTTGTTTTTCTCTTCACCAGCAGGGGACAAACAGGGGGTGGATACCGGGAATATACGATGTTTGTCCAGGGTGGGAATCGAACCTTCGTAGGTTCGACCTTTGGCGTATGAGACTGAATAAATGCCCCAGTCAAATCTTTATAGTTTGCTTTTTCTTTCCAATCTCTTGTCGTTAAAACTGGAAATCTCTTGCCAGAAAATTAGATGAGGACCTGTTCAGCGCAATGGTTTGAGCGCCGGTTGAGACGTAAGGGTCGCGGGTTCTATTCCCGCACCGACCAAATGTTTGTTGATGAAACTAGATATTTGTGTTGGGTCTGGGTGTTTGTGATACCTTCGTTATTTCTGGTTTCCATAGCACAAGGGAAAACCTTAGTTTGGGACCAGGACAATGTATGTGATGTTGTCTCATTTTTTTTTTTAATTTCACGTAGGTACATTTACACTTTTCCCTGAACCCAAAATGAGTCCCCAGCAGAGTCAATTATCCTGAGTGGTATTTCTGCCACCCCAAAAGGAAAGTGGAATGCCTTGTTAGTTGGTTTAAGTACCTACCGGCACATTATCTGGTACTGGGTTCGATGGCTCGAGCAAAGTATCTTTCGAACATAACTTGAGTTTGTGATCACCAATCAGTATTATACAATAATTACCACTAATTAAGCCTAATCCCATCGTAGTAGCGATGATTCGATTCCTTTGGCGGAAGCCTTTGCCCTGCAGTGGATTAGTTTAGCACACACCGTACTATTTTAACTGTCTTCCTCACTTCTCCACCCATCTAGACTTAGATTGAATTGTGGGAGAGCCACGCTTCGGCATGAATGGGCCGGCTCGACCGGAATGATACCACTGCCTCACAGAAAACCAGCGACAGCAGCCCCTGTGCTGTGTTTCGCCGAGTGAGTGAGGGTACCGGAGGCCCACTCGGGGGGAAGGGGATAAAAGGTTGGCAGCGCACTTGTAACTCCACTGGTGTTGCAAGTGTCCATGGGCGGCGGCAATTGCTTATCATCAGGTGATCCGCCTGCTCGCCTGCTACCTATCACATAAAAAAAAAAAAATACACCAACACATATTTTAAAATTAACTAAACAATTGGGTTAAATAATTATAGATTGCCCTGTGCGCCTTACATTTTCACACACGTCTAGTTATGATTACGTCTTCTTTACTCGTATTTTTTTTATCACCGATCGTGATAGCTTATAAAAGCCTTTATAGCATTTCAAAAGCTATTAAAGGTTTTACGGACGAGCAGATGTTGATTGGATGACTACTACCTGCGAGTTGTTATAGTTCTAGCAAATTGCGTGCACTTTCGGTTTTATTTTGATGTTAAGTGGCACTCGTATACTTATTCGTATCTAAAGGGCGTATAGGTAAACATTTAAATCTTTGTTGCGAACAAGTTGTGTAGCATGTATTTTGAATTAGTATATAACGTGCAACCATCTTCCAGTTGGTCTGGCTCCCCTGTTAAAGAGATGCGGTCTGACGGGCAGTCCCCAAATCCTGAGTCATGGTCAAAACATACCCCCTCCGGGCTTATTAGCGGCAGCTTTGGAAGGGTTTTACATGCTGAGATGAGTGACTGGTTCAGGAATTGGAAACTGGATCATTTTATTACAAACACTGGGTGTGCCGGCTGTTAATGGCGCTGGAAATCGACCTGCAATCATCATCTCCCTGACCTGTTCCCAGATTAAGTGGGGTCGGCGTAGTATGTTTTCTTCTTCCATTCGTCCCTGCCATTCGTTATCGTATCATCCACCCCTTTTTATGTCATGCATGTTATTCTTCACACAATCCACCCATCTCTTTTTCGGCCGTTCTCTGTTCCTCCACCCATTTACATTCATACCATCACTCATGCACATCAAAACTCGAAAGATTTTTGAAACATTTCACTTTTAAATTATTACTAAAGCAGTGATAAGTTTATATCTACATTTGTTTGAAAATTAGGTCCCTGAGTCGGATTTTTTGCTCTCGAGAGTATGTCACCGTAAAATTATTAAAATCCGCGACGCCGGCGCTGCGCACCAGTCCGAGTTTCCCAAATAACAGAGGTGTAGGTAATCACAACGCCCACTCCCGACTATTTCTAGCAAAGGAATGTGTACACCTTGCTGCTACCAGTCTTTATTATTTTAATAGCTGGTGTATTCTGCCTAAGATTTATGACTTAGTGTTCCATAAACGAATGGCTGATCTTATTTATGATGCTTTTGTTTTCTTAGTGGCTACGTTCTCATTAACTGTGACTAGACTGTAAATCTATCATTAAAATTTGGAATAATGCCTCCATTTAGTATCATGGATGATGAACGAACAGCAATGAAACTAAATTAAACATAAGCATGTTTAATTTACTTTGATTGTTGTTTCATTATCACGACTATAACAATATTTTATTATTAAAGTATTTGCAAATGTGTGCACTTTATTTGTGTTCTTTGTCTCATTAACTATCTTCTTAAAGCAGTAAAAATATTGAGTATGATTACCTATTTAGCGTTTTAAGCTTCTTTATATTGAGATAAAAAACAGATGACCATAAAAATTCATGATATTTTTTTTGAATTCTTACATCACTATAAATAAATTCACACAACGCTTCATTTATTCACCTGACTCCGTACTAAGTAGCTAGGCACTTGTGTTATAGATATCAGACAGCTTTTCACGGAACTGGGAATTGCATGCTGGGAAAAGTGATGATACCAAAAAACACAGCTTATATTAAGTAAATTATGTTAAATCAAAGAATATACGCACCTAAGAACCTCTTTGGTACATTTCGATGCGTTGCATGCGCCTGAGTGCCAAGACATAAAGCAGTATATTTCTCAAGAATCTGCACCTTTAGCATTTGTCGAGGCGCCGATATTATTTTCACCTGAACACTCACTCGCGCCTCGTCACTTGAAGCTATTTGTGACGATTTCCACATACACGATGCTTCGGTATTCTTTTTGTTGCGGCTGAATAGTATAGGGCTGCGATACGAGCTAAATTATGGCACTGGACTACTGGAATTAAATGCATACTTACATAATGTCCCCCTAACCGATAGTTCGACTAACGATGCAGCCATTGCAGAACATTTAAAGTGCACAAGTGTGTCCGCAGACACAAGTGCACTCACTATTCAACTCTTCACATCGCATCGGAATGTTGACACGGGACCGAAGAGGGATCAGAGTGCCGTAGTACTAGTTTTCTTAACAGAAAAACTCAGGTACAAATTTTGGCCCGACCCGGGGATTGAACCCCAAGCACAGGCGTCGCCGCACATACTTAGTACTTTACTATTTACTGCGATTTAGTATCTTTTGTCACTTAATAGGTTCTTATGGGTTTTATTTAAAGCGAAACGTTAACGTGGAAGGTGAAGTGATGTATAGGTGCTGCATTCAGCAGCAGATGCTTAACGTAGTTCTCCATAATAGAAAACGTAATTTAAAGTTGGCCTTTGTTTAAAACTAATGCTATCACTTTTATTAGCCACATTTATAAATGTGACAACATCATGTTTGATAAAACGAAGGTTAGTCTCCGTTTTGTAGTAACTGTCACACTCAGAGAGGATTAAACCTTAATTGTCACTTAAACCCTTAAATTTGACATGTCCATAATTACCATTATGGTTAAATGACGTCTCTGAGTGCGGCAGTAAGAGTACTTTTCGGATATCACTCGAGTGAGGCGACTTAAAGTCGATTACATTCGCACACTAGATCAGTTAAAGGCCAGATTAAATGCCACACTGGCTTGGGGTGCAGTTTTCAGACGCGTTAACGTTTCACTCGATCAAGTTAGTGACAATAGCTGTCAAAAAGACGACTCGTACTCGGATAATGCTTCAAACGCGCTCACTCGTGAATGTGACTCGATTGTCACTACTCGATACCGAACGCGTAAATTACTCGTACTCAGAAATTTGGTTTCCCCTAGTGACCGCTAGGTGGCGCATTTTGTTTTCCATAGAAAACACAAACGCGCTCGCAATCGAACGTGAGAAGAGCAAACTCGTACTAAGCACTCAGTAGCGCTATCATGAGTTGACATCGAAAACTGACATAACGTAAGCTATTGCTCTGTCTCTTTCAAATGCATCACAATGAAAGAGACCAAGCGATAGTTTTCGATAGCGAGGATAGTATTTCAAACTCATGGTAGTGCTACAGGTGTAGGACTGCTTAACGTCCTTTCCGAGACACTGAGGTACAACTCCGCCGTCCTCCAGACTTCGGGCTGATTCTGAGAATTTCTTAAAAGAAAAACTCAGGTACAAATTTTGGCCCGACACTGCGCCACCGAGGCAGTCACATACTTAAGTACTTACCTTTCTATTTACTGCCATTTAGTATCTTTTTAAGACGAAACGTTAACGTGGATGGAAAACGTGGAAGGTGAAGTGACTTTAAGATGCTGCATTCAGTAGCTGATGCTTAACGTAGTTCTCCTGATCAGAAAAACTGATTTAAATTTGGCCTTTGTTTAAAACTAATGATATCACTTTTATTAGCCACATGTGACAACATCATGTTTCATAAAACGAAGGTTAGTCTCCGTTTTGTAATAACTATCACACTCACATAGAATTAAACCTTAATTGTCACTTAAACCCTTAAATTTGACATGTCCATAATTACCATTATGGTTAAATGATGTCTCTGAGTGCGGCGGTAAGAGTACTTTTCAGATATCACTCGAGTGAGGCGACTTAAAGTCGATTACATTCGCACACTAGATCAGTTAAAGGCCAGATTAAATGCCACACTGGCTTGGGGTGCAGTTTTCAGACGCCGGTAACTCTTTATCAGAGTAAATATAGCTCGGTCACATTGGGACAAACGCTTTACTAACTGATAATGTCAGATGTCAGATGCGAGCCGCTGTGGCATCGACGTTATAGTTGCCCTACGGTTATTTGGCACCTGGCAAATTCGGAACTAATTGTCCATGTTGATTGAGATTTTGCTATAGAAAAAAAAATGTACAACGCCCCCCTGACAATGTTACTGAGAGACCTTGTGATCGTAGTCCGACTATAGCGTTTATTTGTGATATAAACCAACATTTATACTTGTGAGGATCTTGGCCTCCAATACTTACAAGGATTTACCATTCCTACAATATGTTTTTTTTATCTTATTAAAACCCGATTTTGCAAAATTTTATCCTATAGTATACCTAAATGGTATAACGCTGACATACACGACTCGTAGCCACAGAAGATATCATTTACAATATGTCTACTGTATCGTAGCGTTATACTATAAATGTGTTCTTGGAAAAAGATTGGTCGAATCTGGCGTGAAACAATTCACATAAAGCTTAGTGCACAACACAGTCTCTCTCCAAACCTTGGTTTCCGAATACGCGGCCATTGGTGCAAACGAATTTTCGGAATTTGAAACGGCCCAGCCGTCAGTGAGTCACAGTGTTTATTTCGGCGTGAATCATGTTTACTAGCTTCGATCTCAGCTTTGCGCGTATAAATAAAGATTACAGAAATATTCTGGACTCATCGCTAGTTAATGGGTAGTATTTTGGTGTTAATTTTTATCTCCACATAGAATAATCCAGATGCAAAGAGTTGACCTCATAAATAGCTAATTTGATTTTTTGGGACGTCTTTATATAAATAAGGCTAATTGCTTATTTTCTTCTGGCACGTTCCTCAGTGGGCCATTGACGTGGAGGTGCTGATAGACTTCGTCTAAGTGACTCAAAGTATGACGTGCAAAAGATTTTCGTGTATATAAATCAATAGTGTGCTAGTGAATTATTTTGACAAAATGTCCATTATTGATGGGTTATCGAGCGATCAGATAACCATGACACACATAACTTAATGAATTCTCTTCCCTCATCCCTTAACTTAACTGGTTTTAAATTCTGAAAATCCCAAATATTTGATGCGACACTTTTAACGCGCTCACGGTGTATCCAGGATTTCTATGATTATAGTATACGACCCATATTTATTTAAGTACCACGACGACCTGGGGTTACAAGAAACCCAGTGCCAAGACTTAAAACCTGTAATTTATTACATCTTATCGTCTGTAGATCATGTAAGCTAGATTAAGATGCTATTAATATGTCAACGTATATATGCAACTAGGGCGGAGTATCGATTAATTTATCTAGAAATAGAAAGTGAGTGATGAGATTCGAGGGCCTACAACGAAGTTGTCTTGTAACAGACGAGAAATATGTTTAAAATATGTTCGCGCGCGTGTTAAGTTTAGTTCATCCATGTTTAAAATGTTGGTAAAAAACTCAACTCGCACGCGAACCTTACCCTATCTAAATGAAAGAAAAGCTTAGTGCGTGCGAAAGGGACGGGTATTAAAATTTTTTCGTGAATATAGTTTTTCTGTCTCATTCATTCATCTCATTTCAAAGTGGTAGGAATCAGACGTTAACATTGGGAGAGCCACGCTTCGGCATCAATGGGCTGGTTCGAAAGGAGTAATACCAAGTCCTCTCAGAAAACCGGCGTCAAGCAGTGCGTGTGCTGTGTTTCGCTGCGTGAGTGAGGGTACCGGAGGCCCAATCCACGTTCCCCTGGATTGGGAGGTTTAAAGGTAAGCAGCGCACTTTTGACACTATTGGTATTACAGGTGTCTATGGGCCGCGGTAATCGCTTACCATCAGGTGATCCGTCGGCTCCTCTGCCACGGATGGATCACCTCATGGTACGCAATGGCCACCGTCAACGATACCCTTACCGTCGATAGCTTTAATGGCTTTTCTGGGATTCTGCTCCTGGCACCTTTAATCACACGGCAAAATACAGCATAGGCTATTTCAGGCTAGTTTTTTGTGAGGCCTTGGCATCACCCCGGTTGAGCTAATCATGCCGAAGCGTGGTTCTCCCACGTTCAGAATAATGGGGTGCCTATATTAGGTTTCCTTCATCATCCATAATATCCACCGTCATACCAGGGTTGGCATGACCATCCTTGTGTGTTATTCAGGGTTGCATCCGAAGCTGTCGCTTCAGCTGGAGCATGCCGAAGCAGGTCCGGGATTTGGATAATCTAGCAATTACAATGAAGCGACTGTCATCTTACCGGATGATTTTGAGAAATCCATCAATTACCTACAATGAAGCGACTGTCATTTTACCGGATGATATTCGTTTTTTTTTTGTATAATACTATCTGAAAAATATCCAACCCTACGCTAAAGACGTCATTAGAAATAGCACGAGTAATTCTGATAAGTAAACACGCATTTGCCAAGTAGTTTCACGGGGTATTAAAACCGTGGTTTGGCGGAAGCTGGCGAAATTAAATTCTTAGATGTCTAGAAAATTCGGTTTGTATCCACCCACCTGCGGTACCTGGCCTGCTAACTGCTATTTGTAGATCTAGAGTCTTAACGTATTTGCTCTAATTTACTAGGATTTGGTTAATTAATTAGTCTTAGAAATATAGTGTTTGCGAACATTCGCTCGGACCAACTATTGTGAATAGAGTATTTGACTATTTTTTTATGTGTTTAATCAAAAGTTCTCTCTATGTTAGAAACATTGCTGAAATAATTATTTGATTCTGATTTGAATTACCTGAGATATCACAACTTAAAGAACACATATTTCACGCAGGCCCAAAAACGCTCTATACAAATGGCTACTAGCGAGTGACGTCACACGCAAGTATCTTGTATGTGCGTCTAGTAAATTTTGTTTGGTAGCTATATAATATGTTTCGTTTATGTACATGGTTTTATAATAATAGTTTGTATATAATGTTCACGCAAAGCAAGCAAATTCCGACGTAAAGCAGTACCTGCGCTGCGCTTCGTCGAGAGAGTGAAGGTAGAGAAGGCTCAATTGTAGGAAAGGGTGTTAAAAGTTGGCAACGCACTTGTGACTCTACTGGTGTTGCAGGTGATAGACACAGTGGCGGTTACCATCAGGTGACTCGACCGGAGTGATACTACTGCCTCACAGAAAACCGGCGTGAAGCAGCCCCTGTGCTGTTCCGCTGAGTGAGTGAGGGTACCGGGGGGAAGGGGATAAAAGGTTGGCAGCGCACTTGTAACTCCACTGTGTTGCAAGTGTCCATGGGCGGCGGCAATTCCTTACCATCCGGTGATTCGCCTGCTCGTCTGCTACCTATCACATAAAAAAAAAGATGTGATCCGTCTGCTCTTATATTCACATCACGTGACAGACTTTGTATGAAAAGTTAAAATTATTTATAATAAAATCATAGATGTCATTCTGAATAATAAAAGGCGTGGTCTCAGCAATGTCAATGTTCACCGATATGCCAAATAAGTAGAGCTTCATTGAGCAAGTAAAAAGACTGTTACGGCTTTGTCCAAGTTAAAGATAAAATTTTCGTAAGTTAATTTTTCAAATCCAAGTTTTGGATATTCGCATAACAAAATCAATTTTTCATACAATATCACAAAAAAAAAAAATGTAAAGTCATAAAATAAACGTTGTTCAGAATGGTTAGTATAAGTTATAACTGATTAGTTATACTACCTACATCTTATATATTCAATGCTTACCTATACAGTTAGTAGTGGTGGTTATATAGATATCGCAATGTCGTTTCTAGTGATACATCGATGATTTGGCAAAGTCTTGTGGAACGTGAACGCGAGTCACTCGGGACGGTCGACGAACTTACGTCGAGAATGTTTTGAGACTGTATTTCTAGACTTTAGATAATCTAATCTACTTCTAAATTAAATGGTTATTATCCGAGCACTCGGGCGAATCAATTCAGTAACTGAGTTGTTTGTCGAGTCTTTAGCTTAGAAGTACCTACATAGGTTTATAAGAAGCAGAATTCGAAACGAGTTGACTTGCCTTCTGACTTTGAAGTTAATTAAAAGCACAGTTATACTCGTATTCAAATTTCATTAGTGGATTGGATTGTTCTTATTTGTCGATGAAGTCAAGGATGTTGATTTTAGTTAAACCTTTTAGGCTCACTTGCGGGTATCATTACTTCATTTGGTGACAAGATGTTAATGCTTTCGATTCAAGTGCAGTTTATTGCCTATGATAGGTATTAGTAGGTATGCCCTTTTTACAAGTCATCGGGCCCTCCCAGGCACAATAGTTCCACTGTTTCTCGATAGATCGATGTTTCCTCTGTTCGGTTTGTTTATAGGGTTTGTCGATGACTAGATATAGTTTATGTCTTTATAAATAGGTAGGTAATTAGCATAAATAGTAACCTGCAGAAACTCTTAGTGTAGTAGTCTGAAAAAGTGTAGTATTTTCTAAGGTCTTAAGAATATGCTTATCTTCATTTGTCGCTGACAAAGTATATCTGCATGCAGTCTGCAGAAGTGTCTTGTAACAGACGAGAAATATGTTTAAGTTCGCGCGCGTGTTGAGTTCAGTTCATCCATGTTTAAAATGTTGGTGTGAAAAAACTCAACTCGCACGCGAACCTTACCGTATCTAAGTAAAGAAAAGCTAGTCGCGGTGTGAAAAGGACGGGTAATAACAATTTGTCGTAAATATAGTTCTTTGTGTTGATTGATATTATAATAATATCATACGTTAACAGTGGGAGAGTCACGCTTCGGCATCAATGGGCTGGCTCGAAAGGAGTCCAACCAAGTCCTCTCAGAAAACCGGCGCCAAGCAGTGCGTGCGCTGTGTTTTGCTGCGTGAGTGAGGTACCGGAGGCCCGATCCAGGGGAAGGGGTTTAAAAGGTAAGCAGCGCACTTGTTACACTACTGGTGTTGCAGGTGTCCATAGGCGGCGGTAATCGCTTACCATCAGGTGATCCGTCGGCTCCTCTGCCACGGATGGATCTCCTCATGGTACGCGATTGCTACCGTCACCCGGATTCTGCTCCCAGCACCTTTAATCACACGGCAAAATACAGCATAGGCGCTATTTCACGCTAGTTTTTTTGTGAGGCCTTGGCATCACTCCGGTCGAGCTGATCATGCCGAAGCGTGATTCTCCCACGGTCAGAATAATAGGATGCCTAAGTTGTGTTTCCTTCATCATCCATAATAACCACCGTCATACCAGGGTTAGCATGACCATCCAGGTGTGTTATTCAGGGTTGCATCCGAAGGTGTCGCTTCAGCTGGAGCATGCCGAAGCAGGTCCGGGATTGGATAATCTAGTAATTACAATGAAGCGACTGTCATCTTACCGGATGATTTTAATTTTTTTTGTATGATACTATCTGAAAAATATCCAACCCTACGCTAAAGACGTCATTAGAAATAGCACGAGTAATTCTGATAAGTAAACACGCATTTGCCAAGTAGTTTCACGGGGTATTAAAACCGTGGTTTGGCGGAAGCTGGCGAAATTAAATTCTTAGATGTCTAGAAAATTCGGTTTGTATCCACCCACCTGCGGTACCTGGCCTGCTAACTGCTATTTGTAGATCTAGAGTCTTAACGTATTTGCTCTAATTTACTAAGATTTGGTTAATTAATTAGTCTTAGAATATAGTGTTTGCGAACATTCGCTCGGACCAACTATTGTGAATAGAGTATTTGACTATTTTTTATGTGTTTAATCAAAAGTTCTCTCTATATTAGAAACATTGCTGAAATAATTATTTGATTCTGATTTGAATTACCTGAGATATCACAACTTAACGAACACTATTTACGCAGGCCCAAAAACGCTCTATATAAATGGCTACTAGCGAGTGACGTCACACGCAAGTATCTTGTATGTGCGTCTAGTAATTTTGTTTGGTAGCTATATAATATGTTTCGTTTATGTACATGGTTTTATAATAATAGTTTGGATATAATGTTCACGCAAAGCAAGCAAATTCCCACGTAAAGCAGTACCTGCGCTGCGCTTCGTCGAGAGAGTGAAGGTAGTAGAGGCTCAATTGGAGGAAAGGGTGTTAAAACTTTGCAACGCACGTGTGACTCTACTGGTGTTGCAGGTGATAGACACAGTGGCGGTTACCATCAGGTGACTGTGGGAGAGCCACGCTTCGGCATGAATGGCTCGACCGGAGAGATACCACTGCCTCACAGAAAACCGGCGTGAAGCAGCCCCTGTGCTGTGTTTCGCTGAGTGAGTGAGGGTACCGGGGGGAAGGCAAGGGGTTAAAAGGTTCCAAGCGCACTTGTAACTCCACTGGTGTTGCAAGTGTCCATGAGCGGCGGCAATTGCTTACCATCATTTTCAAGCATTGGTGATCCGCCTGCTCGTCTGCTACCTATCACATAAAAAAAAGATGTGATGCTTCTGCTCTTATATTCACATCACGTGACAGACTTTGTATGAAAAGTTAAAATTATTTATAATAAAGTCATAGATGTCATTCTGAATAATAAAAGGCGTGGTCTCAGCAATGTCAATGTTCACCGATATGCCAAATAAGTACCTAGAGCTTCATTGGGCAAGTAAAAAGACTTGTTACGGCTTTGTCCCAAGTCTTATATAGAATTTTCGTTTGTTAATTTTCAAATCCAAGTTTGGATATTCGCATAACAAAATAAATTTTTAATACAAAGTCACGTGACCTTGTTAAAAAAGATTTTTAAAATTCGTAGAATAAACATTGTTCAGAATGGTTAGTATAAGTTATGTTAAATTCAAAGGAATATAACTGATTAGTTATACTACCTACATCTTATATATTCAATGCTTACCTATACAGTTAGTAGTGGTGGTTATATAGATATCGCAATGTCGTTTCTAGTGATACATCGATGATTTGGCAAAGTCTTGTGGAACGTGAACGCGAGTCACTCGGGACGGTCGACGAACTTACGTCGAGAATGTTTTGAGACTGTATTTCTAGACTTTAGATAATCTAATCTACTTCTAAATTAAATGGTTATTATCCGAGCACTCGGGCGAATCAATTCAGTAACTGAGTTGTTTGTCGAGTTTTAGCTTAGAAGTACCTACATAGGTTCATAAGAAGCAGAGTTCAAAACGTTTATTACCTGCGAGTTAAACTATTTACAAATTGACTCGCCTTCTGTCTTTGAAGTTAATTAAAAGCACAGTTATACTCGTATTCAAATTTCATTAGTGGATTGGATTGTTCTTATTTGTCGATGAAGTCAAGGAAGTAGATTTTAGTTAAATCTTTTAGGCTCACTTGCGGGTATCATTACTTCATTTGGTGACAAGATGTTAATGCTTTCGATTCAAGTGCAGTTTATTGCCTATGATAGGTATTAGTAGGTATGACCTTTTTACAAGTCATCGGGCCCTCCCAGGCACAGTAGTTCCACTGTCTCTCGATATATCACGCTGAGCATCATTTGCATCGCGCTAATGTTTCCTCTGTTCGGTTTGTTTATAGGGTTTATCGATGACTATAGTTTATCTTCTATACTATTTATAAAGAGATAACTTCAGAGATAACGACAAAGCTTATAGGTAAACCGAAAACACGAAACACAAGCGCGATATAATCAACGCCTAGCGCCATCTATTGGTTTCGTTTGTAACTACTGCCCCGAAGCGAAGAGAGGGCGGGTCACTAGTGTCTTTATAAAGAGGTAAATTGTAAAGATTAAGCTGTATGAGTAACTCGCGGGTGAGTGTAGTCTTTTCTAAGGTCATGAAAATATGCTTATCTTCATTTGTCGCTGACAAAGTATATCTGCATGCAGTCTGCAGAAAATAGAAATCACTGGAATGAAATCAAATGGATTTAGGTTATAAATAAACAGTTTATTTTCAAACAATGTGTTGATGCATGGAAAGTCCCTACGTTGCAAGATTTACGAGTTTAAGTAACGGGTGACCTGTTTATGCACTGTGAATATTTGGGATCGTTTTTTTTCAAATTTCGGTAAGAATTCATGATTGAAGTAACATTAGACGCCCTATACGTTAAAAATCCATCCCATTACAATAACGTTGTAAGGCCCAGACAGCAGACACATGGAAAACCAATCGTTTTATCCCTTTTGAAAGGTTGGGTCTTACGACGTTAATAATACATAGTCCATAAAATTATTATTATAATTGATGGGAATTAACGCGACATTAAATGTACTGCTTGACGTTTCGGGTGCGTTACGGCAGCCGGGTCACAAGCGGACTGGGCGGTGCTTAAAATTAATGTCGCGTTAATTCCCGTCTATAATTGTAACAGTTATAATGCAACGCGAAAATAACTAGCCATAAAACGATCAATCATTAACCCGATTCCGTAATAATAGTTAAATTACTCGTGACACAGACTTCTATATTGCTCCCATAGAAATAGTATTAAGGATTGTGTGAATAATTCGCTACTGTACTGGTCGAAGTGTAAACCGCTGGTAGTCCATAGTAATTGGCGTTGAAATCCTTAGAGTTATAACAGGATATAGGTATAAAAGAGCTTGACAGACCCTAAGATCTTCAACAAGTGCTAATAAGAGTTATAGCACACTCTAACTCCACTATACCCCTGGATTGGTCATAAGTTCCTATAGCCTTAGATGCTACTTCACCCTCTACGTATGTATGGCTTCTACAATCAAATATTATTACCGACTTACCGGATAGCGCATTTGGTAGTGACCCTCCTCATACGCTTAATGTCGTGGGTTCGATCCCTATCCTGGACAAGCATTCGTGCGATTAACACTTGTGTTTGTTCAGTGTATGGGTGTTATAATTATGTACTTGTCGTCGGACAAAACAGGACTATCTAAAGGTATACTCTGTCAATAAAGTCGTGAAGTTTATTCTTGAGGAACTATTAAGGAGTTCCTTAGTATTTTAACTAATGGGGCTACCATACCTACTCTATGACGTAAGCGGCAGAAGCGCCATCAATTAATTTTATGACTTTCGATGCATTATAGAGGTAGTATAGGCGCTACTGATAACTATTTGTTGCTAGGTTATTTTTCAGTGATAAATTTATTGATTTTTATTTCAGTTGACATGTAGGTACGTTGGCAGTCTTATTAAATAATATTTAATGAACTTTAGTTATTTTTATCTGTTGTAAAAGCGGGTTGATTTGTACTCAATAAAGATATTTTGATCTTTTCTCTGCGGTCGCAAAGGGCGCCGCGACGCTGCCAACATTTGAATTTATGTGGCGTAAAATATCTATCTTTTGCGGTGATTACCAACATGAAGAAATATAATAGAAAAGTGTATAAAGATCGCAAGATGATTGTTTTAAGATCGCCAAATGACTGGTGAGGGAAACCTGCACGACGTTATTTAGTCATTATACTCGTAAGTAGGCCTTGGGTGGAAAAACACACTGGGCACTGAAGGGGAAGGATCTAGTTAGCATATTTTTACCCGACTACACGAACAAAAAAAAGTGTTATGATTGTGACCTGATGATGTAATAATTTAATTTGAATGCAAATTTAATTATTTAAAATTAAGGAACTTATCTTCACGTAACAGGTGCTTATTTAAGGATTTAAAGTAATTAATTAGCCCCCAGAATCCAATGTTTTTTTTTCCACCCTTATATTTTAACGTCGTAAGACAAAAAAAAAACTTTTAAAAGGCAAAATCAGTTGATTTTCTATTGTGACGACGACGACGACGTTAATCTGTCCCTATGCCTTTAAATTATGATATATGCCCTATTAAAATTCATGAGTGATACGTACACGCTCGTACGTATCACCATAACCCATTAAACTATTTTATTAAGTAGCCCTAAACACTTTTTTTTTCCTATTTCGAGTTGCTTAAGAAGTCATCGCTTGAGAGCCTAGGCTAAGCTTGAACCATCTTACCGACAAAGTATTTTTTATTTTTTTCATTTTACCTATTTGTGCTAATGCTGTTCGAAGGCCTCCCCCGAGTCTCTCCATCGATCTCTATCCACCGCCATTTGTGGCCAATCGATTGCAAAGCTGTTAAGATCGTCACTCCATCGCTTTTTAGGTCTGCCCCGTTGCCGGAGTCCATCAGGTAACCATTGGGTTACGTACGATGCTGGTCCATCTTTTTACAAAGTATTTATTGTAAACAAAATTATACTCATGGCAAACAGTGTCATATTCTATTGCAGATATGTCTTCTACTTACCTCTTTGCGTTTAGTGGTATACTTTAAGTCAGGAAGAGTCGAGGAAAACTGCTAGCTATACTAATAAAGACATAAAATGCTACCATCTGTCCTCATATTTATGTGAAGTTTGATATGTCGATTTCGCACTTAATAAAGATATTTTGATCTTTTCTCTGCGGTCGCAAAGGGCGCCGCGACGCTGCCAACATTTGAATTTATGTGGCGTAAAATATCTATCTTTTGCGGTGATTACCAACACGAAGAAATTTAATAGAAAACTGTATAAAGATCGCAAGATGTTTGTTTTAAGATCGCCAAATGACTGGTAAGGGAATCTATTACGACGTTATTTAGTCATTATACTCGTAAGTAAGTAGGCCTTGGGTGGAAAAACAGACTGGGCACTGAAGAGGAAGGATCTAGTTAGCATGTTTTTACCCGACTACACGAACAAAAAAGAGTGTTATGATTGTGACCTGATGATGTAATAATTTAATTTGAATGCAAATTTAATTATTTAAATAAGGAACTTATCTTTACGTAACAGGTGCTTATTTAAGGATTTTTGTGATTCAAAGTAATTAATTAGCCCCCAGAATCCAATGTTTTTTTCCACCCTTATATTTTAACGTCGTAAGACAAAAAAACTTTTAAAAGGCAAAATCAGTTCCACCCTTATATTTTAACGTCGTAAGACAAAAAAAATTTAAAAGGCAGAATCTGAGTGAGAACTGCTGCCGATAAACGGTTACGCCGTTTGGCAGAAATTTACACATGTAATGTTTTAATGTTGTGAAATCAAAAAATTAAAAAAAAAAAAAAAAAAGTTGATTTTCTATTGCGACGACGACGACGACGTTAATCTGTCCCTATGCCGAGTCAACATTCAAATTAAAATTCATGAGTGAAACGGACACGCTCGTACGTATCATCATAACCCATCAAACTATTTTATTAAGTAGCCCTAAACACTTTTTTTTTCCTATTTCGAGTTGCTTAAGAAGTCATCGCTTGAGAGCCTAGGCTAAGCTTGAACCATCTTACCGACAAGTATTTTTTATTTTTTTCATTTTACCTATTTGTGCTAATGCTGTTCGAAGGCCTCCCCCGAGTCTCTCCATCGATCTCTATCCACCGCTATCTGTGGCCAATCGATTGCAAAGCTGTTAAGATCGTCACTCCATCGCTTTTTAGGTCTGCCCCGTTGTCGGAGTCCATCAGGTAACCATTGGGTTACGTACGATGCTGGTCCATCTTTTTACAAAGTATTTATTGTAAACAAAATTATACTCATGGCAAACAGTGTCATATTCTATTGCAGATATGTCTTCTACTACCTCTTTGTGTTTAGTAGGTATAGTTTTAAGCCAGGGAAGAGTCGAGGAAAACTGCTAGCTATACTAATAAAGACATAAAATGCTACCATCTGTCCTCATATTTATGTGTAGTTTGATATGTCGATTTCGCACTTAATAAAGATATTTTCATCTCTACTCTCACGCATCGTAAAATGCGTTGCCAACAAAAATACGGGGACGTTGATGTGCCGCATTTCCCTTGCGATGAGTTGCATACTGCAACGGGTGCTGCAGGATAAAGTATAGGAGACGTCCACATTGATGGTGCAGCCAACTGGTGCCATGTGGAAGATTGAATCGGCTCAGTTTGTGCGGATGAATCTGGCACTAACCGTAACCAACAATAGAAATTCATTTCCTCAGGGTAAAAAATAGCTTGACTTTCTAACCGACTTCAAAAAGGAGGAAGGTTATCAATTCGACTCGAATGGTTTTTTTTGTATGTATGTTACTCTATTTCTCCGCCAAATTTTGAATGGATTTTTAAGACTCAGTGATTTCTTGAAAATACCAACAAAAACCAAAAAAAAATGTTAAATGGTAGGTATATATTGTGGTTGCAGTCTTGAAGTTATTTTATTTTGAGGTATAATAATTGTCGTATGACATTTAGTTTGTTACGCTATTCTAAACTAAAAAGTCTTGGTTGATGTAACAGCGAAAAAAAGACAACAGAATCAGGCATTGGTATTTCCAGCTAAAAATATAAAAACTGGTATGCGACGAATTTATCTGTTCTAATCCCTATCTTAAATCTTTGTAAAAGGTGAATGAACGAAAATAGAGCGATATACTTGTAGATTTTATCTCGGTGAACTTTCTGCGTGATTCGATCGGTCGTAAAGTAGAAGGAGTAAGAGTTATATCACCTATTTGATATAAGGAGTAAAAAGCAGTAGTTTGTAACGGATTCTCGCAAATAACTGGACCAATTTTAGTACAATTAGGCATGCAGGGAGCTGCTGGACACTCTGGATGAACGAATAGTTTATTGAAGTTCTGAAATAGAGAATAACACCTTTTCCTTAGTAGTTTACTCATGACGGAGTAGTCGTGATGGACGATGCTGTAGATGCTTCTTTACTGGTTTAGGCTTAAAGCGTCTCGGAAATTTTGGACTATGATGATTTTTACGTATCGACTGAAAATTACCAGGACATAGAGAGACCTTACTGTGAGTTGATTTTACGTAAGGACATTTTGAAGACGCAATACAAGAATACTGCTATAGTGTGTCGAGTGAGTTGCCGAGAGTAAACTTGCTTTGACTAAACACCGGGGTTTTATTGAGTACCTACCATGACCTTGACTGACTTCGACAGTTGACTACCCACATTATATCAATTATTTCACTCAACATTAGGCCCAGACAGTAGACACAACGGAAAATCAATTCTTTTATGCCTTTTACAAGGCTTTTGGGTCTTACGACATTAAGCGATGTTATCCTCATAAAGGAGGATAGAGCCATATTACAATAAAAACTTTAGAACATTCTTTCTATGTCTTCATTTCTCCAGATCTATAGAGAACTCAGCACTTTCTTTCCTGACTTTTCCGACGAGGTATTTTTGCGACGGTCAGTTCCTTGTGATATTAATATTCTCAGTCCGTCGTAAGGCAAACGCTCACCTGCGCTTGCGCGTCGCACTCACACACGCACTCTCCTACATAAGACTAATGCCTCCATTAATATTAAACTTTTCATCTGAGTGAGACAGATGATGCGCAGGCACTATATACAGATGCGCACAACTGAACCATATGTGAAGTGGTGTAAATTTTGCAGGAGATAAAAAACACATTCCCGTTTACACAGCTTTTATACTCAAAGGTTGAAAACTTTAAACTTTTGAAAATGTTTATCTTGAAGGTATATGACTGAACTATATTTTAGAGAAGTTCACTCTCAATAATAAACACAAATATTTAATAAAATAAATTAGTAGGCTTCGTGTTAGTCAAGTGGCGAGTGGAAAGAAATATAAATTTTGTGGTAAAGAGACATTCGCTATTACAAAATCTAGTAAGATCAAGCACAAGTAATGATCATCGTCATCATCATAATCATGATTTCAGCCATTAGACGTCCGCTGCTGGACATATTATGTCCCCCCTTATGTTCTCCTGCGTCCATGGAATTCCTACGACTTTCACTAGATCGTTGGTCCACCTTGCTTGCCACGCCTGCGACTTTTTCGCGGCCTCCACTCAAGGACCTTTCCTCCCCAGCGGTTGTCTGTTTTCTTCGCAATGTGCCCTGCACATTGCCACTTGAGCCACACCATTCTTTGGGCTATGCGACCTTAGATCTCCTGTAGATCTCGACATTTCCGACACGATCATGCAAGGAGATTCCGCCAACAACAAATACCTAGTACAAACATAGGTTTGAAAATGATTCAAGTAACTTACTAGGCATCCATAATGGTCAAATCGAATATGAAATGTGCTTACTTTTGAGTTACATTTATTTCAGTTGTTATTTTTTTTCAATAGCTACATAATATGTTTTTTCCCGGTGGGTACTGTAAATGTATGAATATTTATTTGCTCATCGTCATTATCTTGACACTTCATTCCAAATTGCGTCAAATTCGTTGCTTGGAGGATACGATTGGACCATGATTAAGAATTTCGGGAGTCTATATCTAGTTATTTAAACTACCTACATGAAGGGACTGCCGTTTGTCAAATACAAGCAGGGAAATTAGACTAACTGGAGCTTGGCAATACATCAGTATGAAAACAATCATCATCAAAATGATGAAATGATTTCCCATCAATAAAAAAATCTCATAGAACAAAAAAAAATGGCAAACTGAAATGTTGCAACTCG
The DNA here is from genome assembly GCA_014851415.1 of Cnaphalocrocis medinalis. Taxonomy (NCBI): domain Eukaryota; kingdom Metazoa; phylum Arthropoda; class Insecta; order Lepidoptera; family Crambidae; genus Cnaphalocrocis; species Cnaphalocrocis medinalis. The sequence continues at coordinate 15,532,955 of CM026273.1, read as the reverse complement.
TTAAATCTGTGGTTTCTAGAATTTATAGGAAGGACAGTCGCAAACATTCTAGTCTGGGTAAATGTACATTTTTAATGCTCAGTAAGTAATCGTGATTGTAGCGAATAAATTAGATGGCTCGGCTTCTGGTTTGATTTTTATTAGACAGCTACAAATAACGTAATCATCAATATAAGTATAATTTTTAGTCAAAATAATATTTAAGATAGCCGTCTAGAGAAGCCACCATTTTGAACTTGTGATTTAAGACTTAGCAAGAGGGGGGAAAACATAACTCCCATTTATATTGTTAGAAGGTCAAATAGTAAATTAATGATCCAGACATGTCATTAAACATCACATTGTCCTGTTCCCTAACTAAGTACTCCACTGGCTCAGCGACCTGAAACGAATTTTGAATTCAGCACTACTAGTTGCCAGTCAATAGCCTGTTCTCGTAGATCATCTTTCCAGCGAAACTTAGGACGGCCTACCCTAAACCTGCCTAAGGTGGCCTGCAATATTCGTGCTTTGCGTCAACATCTTTCACATTTTCATTTGCAGTGTGTCCGCGACAGTACCGCGTCCCGATTTCGCGTCAGGCGCAGGTGGGCGCGCATTCGGTTATATCCGTACCTGCGCGAAGTGGGCCGACCTCGCTGACTCACGCGCCGCATCCGATGGAAATATTAACGCGCGAAGCGTCAACGCCACAAGCTTAGGTTTCCGATCTAATTAGTGAGTATAAACTTTACTCGTTATTATTATCCATAGAATCCTAATATTATAAATGCGAAAGTAACTCTGTCTGCCTATTACTCTTTCAAAACTACTGAACGGGTTTGAATGAAATTTGGTAAGGTACAGATTGCCTAGTAGACCCTGAAAAAGGACATAGACTACTTTTTAGGGGGGGGGGGGGGATGATTGAATAATTATTAGTAAGGTTACAAATAGTAGTAATACACCATGCTCTTTAAACCGCCTTACTCCCTCCCTTATTTTTCCCCAATAAACGTCGAAAGATTCAAAAATCTTTTAAAAGGCAACAACAATTGATTTACTATTGTGTCTGTTGTCTGGGCTTTACCTTAATTTGTCCTCCTCTACTCTCAAAAAAAATCAGGTACTTAATCATTTTCTAATTATTTATTCGTCTTAGCTTAACTGAAAAATGTCAAAGGGATTTTGTAGAACGATACGCAATAATTAGTCACAACAAATGTAATGAAATTGCGACTACCTATAAAAATAAAGCAAAAATGCATCAAAATTTGACCATGAGGAAATCTTAAGCTAGAGGTTCATTGAATTTTCATCAGCGGCAATGAGTAACGTAGCCAAATGATAAATAAGCACGTTTGACGTGTGTAGGCGCAGCGATGATCTCGCATTTCAGGGAGCGATCTAAGAGTTCTTTAATTGTGACGTAAATAAGTCGCTTAATGTCTCATCTTAGCTTGTTATACCATACTTCTTGATTTGTACACCACAACACATAATACAGACAAAATTAATAACAAATAAGAAACTACATTTAAGTGACATTAAGGACGAAGACCAAAAAACCTCTACAAGAGACAAAACACTTAGTCATATGTTTTATTATATATCTAAATACATAAAATGAGACTCAATCCCGATATATTTCGATGATTGTTCACACCCAGTAAATAACAACATTACTGGGAATAATATTCTCTTTATACCTAAATGATTAAGCTAACAATCATCCAAGTCATGAATGTTCTAGCTCAAACTAAATCAGGTGATGATCGTCGTTATAGATGGACTTGAGCAATACACTCATTATTTAGGAAATAGAGCAAAGTTATTATTTATAGAAGATTTGGTGACTATTCTAAAGTAGTCACCATATTTTTATTGTCTGACAATCATACAGAAATATTTCTAGCGGACGAAGTGCTGATTTGTAGGGACACACACATCTATTTGGCAGGGGTCAACCCCCCTCTCGCCTCTCTTCTAGGAGGAAATAGTGTCAGGTCAGGCCCACTCTATACGCGGGTTTCCGCCTATGGTAGGACATGAGCATACGGCTCTTTACTCAGTACTCTTTTTTCCCTCCCCACATAGGTATCATAATATTTTTTGGTGTGCCTCTGGTCATCGGAACAATGCTCATAGCAATTTTTCTACTGGTATTCTTCATCGTGATACTATGCAACGATGATCTAAAATCCACATCTATTCACAATTTTTTGTGATAATGTGCGCGCAAAATTTTTTCACTTCCCTTATAGTGTAGACATAAGCCATCCAATGCCACCCACATTCTGACTCACTGTGAGTGGATTGGGAATGAGTCTGAGTTTACGAAATATTCTGGAAAAAGATTTATTATTATGATTGAAATGTAAGAGTCATTCTTACTTCCACTATATGATCAAGAAGTTCTTGAAGATTTTTGGAACTGCCATAGGGCTTACAATGTTCTCTTCATGCAGATTGGTCATGTGCCGCCCTTATCCAAGGAATTTCCACGACCTTTGTCAGTCCACTTTATGGAGGGCCTGTCGTGGCTGTGATTCCCTTTACGCGGCCTTCACTCGAGAACTTTTCTGCTCCAACAGCCGTCTGTTCTCCTTCTATGCATTTCATTATCTAGCATTTGATGAACAGAGCAAGTCTACGATATACACGACATAATATATGTAGATATATTAACAAATCACAGGATAATCTGATACATTACTCAGTGTCTGGGTATTATAATTTTAAGAGCATGTTTATAGATAATAAAAAAAACTTTCTCAGGTTAGTCACCTCATAATTAATTCCTACCGACTATATATTATAGTGCACAAGTGTGCGCAAAACCGGGGTCAAACCCGCTACCCGGGAGCCGTCGATTTAAAATGCGATACATCATTAACATCAGCCACTGCGCAACCGAAGTAGTCAAACTAAAACCTCAGTTTTAAACAATAGCAAAGAGACAATCGAATTATAATCTTTTTCCTTGTTGGTTAGAGTTCACACTCCTGCGCCAGAGTAGATACCACCAATCACTAGATCTAGAGTACGCTAAGTGAGTACCTAGTGTTGGACGTTAAAAATAGATAAATAACATTTTTGTCTCTGCAATTCATGCCTATGACATTTTAAAACTAGATTTGATATTTGATGTCGTTAAAAACGGCCTCATAGAAGACCGGCAGGAAGCAACGCCTGCGCTGTTTCTCCGAGTGAGTGAGGGTACCGGAGGCCCAATCGAGGAAAAGGGGGCTTAGTGCTATGGGTGTCTATGAGCGTTATACGTCTACTAGTCTGCCACCTATCACATAAAATAAAGTTAAAAATTAAAATTGTGTAGCCATTTACGTCTGCATTTATACCTAATCGTTTAATTAATACATTATAAATAAGGAAATGTTTTTAACATGAATAATTTACTTCAGTTATTTGATTAACTCTTATTTTTTATTTATTTACAAAGATAACAATTTTATAACTACTTAGATACCTCCAGGTTCCATGAAAAGCATTTATTTATCAATGTAGTGTGAACTTAATACATAAAACAATATAAGTATTATTTATTTTGTTCTACACATATAATATAGTTTATTAATAATTTACATTTTAATTTTTTAACTACTAAGATAAAGAAGGATAAAACGAACGGAACCAGTTATCGGTAAAAAGGGCCTTTGCTACGAGGCACTACGAAGTGCTACGAAACTTCATTTGTCCATAATTCGTAGCTTAGTGAAAGTCCGAGTATGTAATGTAATTTATATAAACCAACCGATTTATCAGAGAGAATACTAGCTCTTTATAATAAGTAGAAACTGTCGTGTGAAAAATCGTTTTTCACAAGTCGCAGCGAAAGAAAATTATTGGAACTACTCCGACATTTACGATAACGCTTCATTGATTACTTTTGGAATATTCTAAAACGCGCATTGCGAGATGGACGGATACATAAAATTAGATTTAATTAATGTTTGTAAACAGCGAGCAGGCTGAGCTGCTGGGGGTTAATTCAACGAGTGGAAGAAGTTCATTGTGAAGTTCATCTGGTGGTGGCATTCAGCCGCGCGCGGCGCCTGCCAGGGACCGACAGGAATCCAGGAAGCGACTGGACCCGGCGCGCGCGCCCTCGCCGCACCACCACACGACAAGCTTTTAACACGTAAAGGGTATCGCCAAATTTTGGTCAAAACAAATAAAAGACTACCGCGACGGCGTCAAGACGGGCGTGTCTATAAAAGGCTGAGAGGGGGGTGCGCGGGGGTGGTAACACGATCCGTGAGCTCCAGTCCGCCGGCCGCCCTGGAGCGGTGGCGGGGCGGGCGGGGCGGCGGCGGGCGGCGGAGCGCGCGCGCCGCCCGCACCCGCTCTCACTAGTCGAACGGTGCCCGACCGGTAACGTAGCGCCGACTGCCGACCGAGAGACGAACCAGCGACAATGTCCGCCGTGGCGAAGACTTCCAAGTACACCTACCGCAGCAGCGGCGGCGGCACCACCGACGTCAACATCGAGTATACCGCCGACCTGAGTGCTCTCTCCAGGCTGGAGGTACCGGCCGTACCGATTCAGTGCAGTGCTTGTGAAGTGTTTGCGGAAACAAATGAGTCTGTTGTATTTTTCAGGACAAGGTCCGTCTCCTCCACGATGATCTGGAATCCGAAAGGGAGCTGCGTCAGAGGGTAAGCTCGGAGCATGCGAAACGTGATATGCGCCGGCGGCCGCCTTAGCGGGCGCGCTCGCCAGGTGTAGGCGGGGCCGCTCTCTAACACCTCTATTAATACCGCCGCGCGATTATCGCTTCCCTTCGCACCCTTTCAGTGGACGCCGGCCTCGAGATAACCTTCTGGAGCCTGGAGCCTCAAGCGCCTGTTTCCCTGCTAACTTGGCTAACATTTTCCAGCTGTTGGATTTTTTTGAGTGGAGACATTGAATATTGTAACAGAAAGAGTTATGTAAAGTGTGGTGGAGATTAACTGTTATTATTAATAGTTTAATATTGAAAAAATTAAAAAAAGTGAGATTTAGAATTTTCGTAATTTTGGAGTTAATGTGTTGTAGTTGAACGATGTGATAATGTCGATTGTAAAGTTCAATGGCATTGATATCATGTGCAGAACATTTGGGATTATTACAATATGTCTTGATCGCGCGGTCTATTTCTGACCGCGCGCTGCAGCGCCCGCGGCGCAGCGCCGGCGCAGGCGGCCGCGCCGCGCGCCGGACTCGCTCTCGGCTTCGCGCAGATTATATTTAGCCACGTAGCGAAAGCATTCTCTGAAATTTCAACTTCTCGCACTCGGGTCTCACTTTTGAAACTGGGCCAAATGATGCTCGTTCCCGTTGAGAATGCCACAATATTGAAATATAATAATAGAATGTGGTATGAGTGGCGAAAATATCTGAGTTAGTCACACATAGCCGCGAAGACATGGGAACAGTTTCTTATTTTAGACGGGCACAATGTAGAAATATGCGAAGGACGTCGCTTTATTGCCGACGATATTGCATAATGGCTCGAAAGAAGGTGTTATGATGAAAATCAATATGATGCATTTTCTTCATTTTTAGGTAATTTAGCAAAACAGAACTTTGCATGCAGTAGCGTCTTCTAGAGTTTTCCTAACTCAATGTAAACAAAGTTTCATGTTGATGCTTGCAGCTTATGTTTTGGTGCATGACATTTGATTCAAAATAATAGTTGGTTCATCAATGATAGTAAAGGGATTATTGAAATATTGCAGATCGAGAGGGAGAAGGCAGATTTGAGCGTGCAAGTCATTCAACTCTCTGAGAGGCTGGAGGAAGCTGAAGGCGGAGCCGAAAGTCAGGTAAATACGAGCAAAACTCTTTTTCTAATTGTAAATGTAAAAAAAATCATCGTTGGCTGTTAGGAAATACATGGAAGTTGAAGCACTATCAAACATACCAACATACAGCAGGATCAAAACAAAAACTGACAGAAATGATTTATTTTGAAAATGTAGAAGATATGAAATCTAAAGATCATCATAAATCATCATAAAGAAGAAAACAACGTACCAAAACATCAAAACGCTTTAGGAAGCAATGCAAATGAAGAATGAAGGAAGATTTATAACAAACTTGAAGATACAGGAAAAATTTACATCATTTTGTTTATTTCATGAATTTGTATTGCTCAGCGAAACTTTTTTCATCTAAGCCATTGCGAATTCTGCTTTGCGATCTTTTGTTTTTATTCCTTTACAGGATAGCTAAAGTTGGGGAAATTGTATGACGTAAATTGAAATATCATTTTGCTAAACACTTTTTTCAAGGGATGAAGAAAACTGAAAGCAAATTTTGAAAACAAAAAATGTCCAACACAAGAGAAAACATTAAACAATATATTTCTAAAGACAATCCAATTAATATTTCAAATGTGCACCCCAAATTATATTTGGGGGCGTGTTTTGAAATTACATTTTACGTTTTCCAGTTCGAGATCAACAGGAAACGCGACACTGAACTGACCAAGCTCCGCAAACTACTGGAAGATGTGCACCTGGAGTCTGAGGAGACAGCACACCTGCTCAAGAAGAAGCACCAGGAGATCGTCGTCGACTTCCAGGAACAAATCGACCAGCTTACCAAAAGCAAAGCCAGGTAAGAACCTTACACTGACACCTAGAAATAAAACTGTGGAAACTGGTACATTAAGTCTTTATGCTGTGCGTTTCATCTTTCTCTTGCGAGAAGCTGTGCGTTTATCACCATTGCAAACACCTAATCCATCCATCGTTGTGTCTCTTTTAGCCTTGTGACCCCATGTTGTGTTTCCTTGTCATCAGATCTGAGAAAGAGAAGTCCAAGTTCCAGGCTGAGGTTTACGAGTTGTTGGCCCAAGTGGAGAACTCGACCAAGGAGAAGATCCTCATCAGCAAGACTGTTGAGAAGCTGGAGGTCACCATCAGCGAGCTGCACATCAAGATCGAGGAGCTTAACCGCACTATTGTGGACATCACCTCGCACAAGCAGCGCCTGTCACAGGAGAATGTTGAGCTCATCAAGGAAGTTCAGGACCTTAAGGTAATTTTTTTGTAAATACTTATCAGGTTTTAGTAAATCTCGAATCTTTTACATGTCTCAGACGTTTTTATAGGTTTTTTCTTTTGAGGTTATGTTGTAAACAACATAACTTTTAGCTTGTATTAATTCGTTAATAAAACAATTGGTTTAGCAATCTCAAGAATAATAAACATCGTAAAATATAATAAAACATGTGAGTTGATTTAGAAACTAGTAAAAGGTAATAAAGCGACTATCGAAAAATCTATTAAAATACTTACCTTCTGCAAATTAACTATTCAATCAATGACTTTGATCGAAGGTATGACTGCATAAATTGCAGGTATTGCTTTTACAATTTCCCAAAGAATAAACGATGAAAATACTATTTCTAAACGTTGTGTGTGACTGCATTTTCCAGGTGAACATCGAGAACGTTTCCTACCTGAGGAGCCAAATCGCTAGCCAGCTCGAGGACTCGCGCCGCAGGCTCGAGGATGAGGAGAGGAGGCGCTCTATGCTTGAGGCTTCCCTCCACCAGGTAAGAATCTCCTCATTAGGAAAGAAAGAAAGAAGAAATGTTTATTTGGAACCAAATATTGCTCCATTAGTGCTTGTTCACGATAAAAACACGTACGGACGCCGTCACTAAACCGTGGGTGCCACTAAACACTTAAATATCGTATACGTCATCTGTCGTTTCGCGACCGCTTCCGTACTTAGGAAAACAGTAAGGCTGCCTGTCCATTTAAGCGGAGCGATACGGCGGAGCGGAGAAACGGACAAATATTAGCCAATAGTATTTATTTATTTTAGCCAGTAGAATTTTTGTGTAATACTATTGGCTAATATTTGTCCGTTTCTCCGCTCCGCCGCATCGCTCCGCTTAAATGGACAAGCAGCCTAAGGCCTAGAGAAAATTTACTCTGTCGCTTAACCACAAGATGAAAAACACTTATTGAAAGTCATTAAATCAATAATTCGATTCCGACTGAATTTTCATATAAAGTAATAATTAAGTATTATAAGTATTATGATTATAATTTTGTCAAATTTGTTTTTTTGGATCTTCGAACACAGCGGGAAAGCTGGCCGTACTTTTGCCGAAATTTAAATTCAAACCTTGTTAACTTTCTCTCAAGCACAAAACTAGTTTCTTGCAAGATTATTCAAGGTGATTAACCACATCTTTCTTCACAGGTTGAGATCGACCTGGAATCCGTCCGCGTCCAGCTCGAGGAGGAGTCCGAGGCTCGCTTGGACCTCGAGCGCCAGCTGGTCAAGGCCAACGGCGAGGTCCAGCACTGGAGGGTCAAGTTCGAGGCCGAGGCCTCCGCCAGGGCCGAGGAGATCGAGGAGATCCGTCGCAAGTACTCCATCCGCATCCAGGAGCAGGAGGAACAGATTGAGACCCTCATCGCCAAGATCAGCAACATTGAGAAGCAGAAGTCCCGCCTGCAGAGCGAGGTGAGAATATGCAACATGTCTTGCAGAAAGTAGTTTGTTTCATTAAGTTACCCTCATCATCATCAGCCTGGAAGACCCACTGAATGAACCCAATGCATTTTGCATGTAGGGACGTTGTATCTTTAAATGAACTGCAGTTTTGACACTCAAGCAAAGTCGTGTCGTGGGTCTTATATTTCTGCTGGTTTTAATGTACCAGCTGTGAGAAAAAAAAAACTCTTAACCCTGCTCACCAGGTCTCTTTTTTTGTCACCTTCCGTCCGGGGGGAACAGCGGGCATAAGCCAGTCTATATACTCAACAACTCCAAAACACCTGCAAACCAAAAAAAGGCGAAGTAGGTCTTCAGGATGATAGACTCAATAGGTAATTTGTCTGTTCTTTTGTGCCTGCCAACCTCATATTTGGATCTCATGGTTGCTTACCATCAGGCGGAGTGAGGTCATCTTGATTGTCCGAAACATTGGCGCCCCACGTTGGGCGCCAATGTTTTCTGAGGGAAATCAATAAATTGTGTTGTAAATGGGAATAAATATAATCAGGATGAACTACAAATAAAATACAAGCTACAACCAACGTAAAACAACTGCGACGTGCATCCTTACGTCAACACTTCAACGTCGCGTGACGGCTTCTATGGGAAGTGACCCCTGGTCCACAGAGGTTCCCTATAATATAAGAAAAAAAATATGTTGCCAACCCTTCAAAACCCGCAAACAGTCAGTCTTGCTCAGTGGCTGATCATTAACCGTATTCCAGGTTGAGGTCCTCATCATCGACCTGGAGAAGGCCAACGGAACCGCTCGGGAGCTGCAAAAGAGGACGGAACAGCTGGAGCGCGTGAACATCGAGATCAAGTCCCGGCTGGAGGAGACGGTGCAGCTGTACGAGGTGTCCCAGCGCGACCTGCGCAACAAGCAGACGGAGCTGCAGCGCGTCAGCCACGAGCTGGACAAGACCCGCGAGCAGAAGGACGCCCTCGGCCGCGAGAACAAGAAACTTGGTGGTGAGTTGAGGAAGCACTTCTGATTTTCTATCTATGAATCTGTGAACGCCTACATCCCTTTAACCACGTATTGTACGAGTACTAACCATTCTGAACAACATTTGTTCTCAGACTTTTGGAAATTCACATAAAAAATCAACTTTTCATACAAATTCGATCACGTGACAAGGTCAATTTGTATGTAGAGTTGAAAAATTTTTCGCTGTATTTCGAAAAGTCGTGGAAGCAAATTAATGTTGTTCTATGATTGGTGGAACACGTGGTTAAAGGGATGAAAATGTTTACATCGTAAAATTTTAATCCCAAAGCCCTCATAATAGATAACACAAATAAAGACCCTTTAGCATGTTAGATCATTAAAAAAAGCAAAATCAGCAGCAGAACCGAGAAAGGTGATGTGAACGCGATATGTCAAAATGTACAATTTCACGAACGAAATCACCAGTGCTGTTGAAGTTAGACCTCAGTCCCACAGTACGCTACCGAACTTTTCACACTATCACCACTGCAGTTCATTTTTGGCCGATTAATGAAATTGACTTCTTTAAATTTTGAATTGTAGAGTGCAGAGTACATAATGTCAATCGCGGTGTCATAAAAAAAAACACACACATTCAACATCACATCTTAACAACCCTGCCAGCGTCTCAATTTTGTTAAATCATACAATAATTAGAGACAGCAATTCTAATCTAGCTGATATTAATATAGCGAAGTCAGTTTAGGTCAACTCATTTTTTGGTCCTTCGAGACGGATATTTCATAGAGCTGTATATTCCAGATGAATTGCACGACGCCCGCGCTAACCTCACGGAGTTGACCCGCCGTCTTCACGAGCTCGAGATCGAGCTGCGCCGTCTTGAGAACGAGCGAGAGGAACTCACCGCTGCCTACAAGGAGGCTGAGGCTGTAAGTATCGCAAACCTATACCTCCGAACTCATACCCGCTAAACCACACAATACTTAATCACACAAGTTGTAATTTAGTTTGTTAGACAGGATAAGATATACTGCTAGCTGCTAGAAGTAGGTATATCGTAGTGTCTCTTCCGCAAATCTGTCACTGTACATTCACGCCTGAATCATCTCGAGATAACTGTAAGCACACATGTGTGTGTGCGGTGTCTATTTGGTTCGCGACGTAATCAGCTAGTATTGTAGGTGTAGGTAAGCTATTTTGTAGCCAAACATCATTGTATCGAATATCAACTTGCTCTAAGGGAATCAAAAACAAGATGGCCTTTCTAAAAACACTCGCGTCCTAAACGTTGTTATCTTTGCCGCAAAGAGTAAATTATAAGAACATTTAGTAAAGTTTGACAGCTCGGTATATAATTGTTCAGAAATTGACAAATGACGGCGCTACCGGGACAAAAAACTGGCGATGGCGAGGTATGCCTGCGCTTATCGTTAAAGCTTGTCCAGATGACGCGTTTAATTCGTGAGTTTTACACGCTGATTGTTGTTCATTGCTCTTTAATAAGAACTTCTGTAAACAGACACAGAGCGCATACAGCAATGAAATTCGACATAATTCCTTACTTAATATAAGTAATTAACCTGCCTAGGTCAATGAGTTACAGCACACCACCCTTTCTCCCTACCCCCTAAATTATGAAATATATTTTATACCTACAAACGATATAAGAAAGACTGGCATGCATTCTTCTATACTATTTATAAAGTGGTTGCCTATGCAATGACAACGCTTTTATGTGAATCGGAAAAACTAAACACTTGCGCGATGTCATCTACGCCCCGCGCCATCTATTGAAAACTAATGTCCCAATACGAAGCAAGGGTTTTCCACTTGTGTATAATAAATCTCTCCCCTTTGCAAGTATGCGCACGCGTCTATCTAATATTTCTCGTCCAAGCCAAGCAGACACTCGTGTAGGTGCTAAATCTCTTAATCAGCGTTGATGTATTGAAAATGACAACTGCAGAATTAGAATTGCTTACAAACTATACCAGGTTTTGAATCAGCGGAACATTGAAAGAAAGAAAGAAGAAATGTTTATTTGGTACCAAAATTGCGGCATCTATCTTCTTCTTCTATATCTCTACTTTTAATAAAGAGATACACTCTGAAGACATCTACCAAACTTATATAAACAAAAAAGGCCAAACACTAGCGCGATGTAATCGTCACCCAGCGCCATCTATCGTTACAAAGTGGAACTAATTTCCCGATACGAAGTGAGGGTGGGCCACTAGTGTTCATAGAAACTCAGTTCAACGTCTGAAAGGGTCGAAATAAGCAATTTTATAAACTTGCTTGCTTATTATCATGGCGATGAAAAGTTACCTACATTAGACGCACGCGCAATCTATGACAGTCATTAGTTGCGCGCATTGCTGTGGAGAGAGATTACGCACAAGACTTTATTGTGTTTAGTTGAGATATAACAAACTTGGGACCAAAATTTAGGGGGTAGGGGGGATGAATTGTGTCTTATCACAATACAGGATTACAGGAGAATAACATTTCATTGAGAAACACATGATTTTGAATATTTAAATCTCGTGGCCGACTGTGTATGAAAAGTTGCAACTTATAACAAACACATTTTCAACCTGATTAGTGGAAGTGGTGGTTAAAGGGCAGATAACGTTTAGGTATAGAGACACCCTCTAGACTTTTTGAACCATGAATCTTAGCAATCATTAGAGCCATTGCTGACTATTTCATCCAAGGGGTGCTATCGCATGAGAAAAATCCGGCGTACTGTACGAGTGAGGTCCTACTTAACGTCATTGGTTGTTTTGAAATCTCACATCAAAATTAACCAATCGTCGTATAGACTGACCTTAGTTCTACAATACGCCATCTAGCGAATTTTTCATACGCGCTAGCCTCCATTAGAAAAATCGGATTGCTTCTGACCTTCTAATCCAACTACAATCAATACCAAGAAAAAATATTCAATAGAACATCGATACATCGATCTGCGGAAATCAATGAATCAATATCGAAAATAAACAGATCTCAGTATCAAAACGCCTCGAACAATGCATCGCTAATTAATTAACATTGCAGTTGTTAGCAACCGTTTGGCAACATTTCAGAGTCTGGATGCTCTGAGACACGGTACACCGGGCTGTTCCGCGCTTGCGCACGCAAATAGATGCGTATTAATAGAATCGAGGACGCATTCTTAAAAATTTGCTTTACTAACTCGATAAGTATTTTTGTAAACAAGTATGATTTTAAACTGATGAATTTTAAAAAGGGGGAAGACGATTATGAGGGTCATCAATAGGTACGAATAGCTCTAACGTTGCAAACAATTTCATGGAAATGACAACGTCCAAAATATTTTCCATTCTTAAATTTGACGATATTATACTTTAGTTTTCTCCGTACAAGAATGTAAAGTTAAGTGTTGCAGATAGACTTTAGTAGGTAATCAATTCCTTACAATAGTAAGTCTAATTAATGACCGAACAGTACAAGCACAGATAAAACCAAAAGGGCACACAAATAATTTAAACCAATAACGACTATCGCAGCGCAATACAAATTTAAACTCGCATTTGCAAAAACAAAACTAAACTATTAATGTTGAGAAACGTTTTCTCACGTTTCAAAATATAAAACTTGCTAGTAAAAATAAAACTTTATATCTCAACTTCGCTGATAGAATACGCCACGTCTAAGTACCTATCAGACAGTAATATTCGATGACGATATAAACCTATTTCGATGGCTTAGTGCACATTAGTATTAACTACATATCATGGTTAGTGCAATTGTGAATCATATATAGTAGATGTCTAAGTTCACCATCAACAAGTGTTTCTTAAACCATCCTCACAATATTTCTAATCTGTATTAATATAACATCTTAACACCCTTACAATATGCTACCTTACAACTGATAAGTAAATCTGTCTCTTGTATCCTAACGGTCAGTGACGTCAGCGCTAATGGTCCACCTATCCCCAGGGTCGCAAAGCTGAGGAGCAGCGCTCGCAGAGGCTGACCGCCGAGTTCGGCCAGTTCCGCCATGAGGCCGAGCGCCGCCTCCAGGAGAAGGAGGAAGAGATTGAAGCCATTCGGTGAGTACCAGATACCATCGGTATCAAAAAGCAGCTAAGCGCCTAAGAAATCGGAGTTTTGCTACTTTTAATCTTATTATTTGTTGAAGAGATATTAGTATACTTTTTCATCACTGATGAAAATGGTTCAACATGGTTTTTTTACTCATAAAGCATCCATAATCATAATTACACGCGTGTAGATATAAAACACAACCGTAAACCGTGTTTAGACGGAAAAGAACGACACCAATCTCTTGAGGCCTTCTGAACTAACATTCACCTTTCAAATTGTAACGATATGACTAACTTTTTCTTTGGAATCAATCATGAAATCGAAAAATACTATCAGCTGTCTACACCTAATACACGAAACAATTATAATGAATGAAATGTATAATACAATCACATCATGTGAATACAACTTAACGAGAAAACTCCGTCAATTCTGGTAATTAGAACCTATTCAGTTTAGAAGTATGCGTTTTTATGAAAGTATGTGTGTATGAAGTGTATGTACGTTGCAATAATAATCATTAGTTGCAATATATCAGCTATATGAATGATATAAAACGGAGAATGGAATGCGCGACGAATAGTGTTAATAAAGAAATTAGAACAACAAAAATGATAATTTCATCTCCACGCAAGCGACTTACATGCAGTATGTGTGCAACTAAAATGACTCGCGCGAACTGCAAGCGCGCCATCCGACTAGGAACTGGGTGTTAATCTCTCAACGGAATGCATCCCTCCCCTTCCCGTCGTTGAGTGATGTGTGTCAATGAGAAATGTGACCGACAGGGCTCAATAATCGCAACCGTGACACACTTCACCCCTGGCCCTACGCCAATTTACCACTAACAATATAATAACCCCAACAAAAAAAAATAATAACTCATATCACCCAGAGAAAGTGTTCAAAAGTATTTAAGATCACCCACTTGGCAAAGCATCCCTGGTATCGAATTTACGTATCTACAACTAATTTGCACTTACACAATATTAAAGCTTAATATAACTCGGATAATTGGCACGAATTTCGGTTATATATAACCGCTAATCTGATTGGTGCATATTACCGGTGATTATACACAAAGATTGGCACATAGAAGCGGGGAAAATCTACAAAAGACAGCGCTGATTTTACTGTCGCTCCAATTACGCAACTCAGGTCCCTGGCGGCGCACGTTAGGTGACCGATATCATTTATCGAAACGAACGACAGTCGACGCCCCGATACTAAATCTTTCATCAATTGGCATCATGGCACCAGTTAACGTGCCTAACTTGAATAAATGGAGCAAGCCTCCCACCGCCGTCTACGAAGACAATTATGGCTACGGGATCAATTTTTACCAGCCAATGATCGATTACATTAATGCTAAAGAGAACGGAGTGTCCGCCAAGCCTCCTCACTTACCGTGGAACAACGAGAGGGGGTTAAACAAATACAGGTTTGACAAACCAATCAAAGCGTACTCCGAAGAAGACGTGACCAGGATCTCACATGAAGTGGCTGAACAAGCGAAACGTGATCTCAATAAGTTCGATGTAGCGAAACGATCTGCGTTCTCCGTCGTTGCTACTGCGGCGGCTGCTAATGTGACTAAACACGTCGGTGTGGAAAGTGTTACTGTGAAAGCCAAGAAGAAAAGGGTGGACAGAGAAAAAATAAAGGCAGAAAGACAGAAAAAAATTATGGACGAAATCGACAAGCATCTTGAATTATATGAAGCTCAAGCTAATGTGGGCAATGAACTAAAAGGCAAAGCAATGATGTACAGAGGTAAATCTGCAAAAGCAATAGCACAAACTTTGCTGGAGGAAAGTAGACAGAATGTAGCTCAAGGGAGAGTTCAAAATTTGAAGGCAGATGTAAAAAAATCAACGAAAGGTAGAAATTATTCTAAATTAGCAGAAAATATCATGTCGAAATCAGTAGAATCCAAGATGTCCAGTCATGTAGACAGTCAGGTTTCCAAAACTGTATCGGAAACAATTAAATCTGTTCGCCAGATGTCCCCAACTACGTGCATTGTAAGGATCCATACGGAAGTGCCGGTAATTGACGAATCGTATCTTTATCACTTGCAAGAGCTGAAAGATACCTTAAAGGAGTTCGACCGAGTGGACACTACTTTCATGATGGACAAAAGGTGGCGTATTTTTTTAGTGTAATGTTTTATACTAGTGATTTGTAAGGATTGAGTGCAGTGATAAAGATAGTTTAAAGTGACCTTGAATCTTGGATGCAAAGTGTTTGGCGCGCTGCATACATATATGTGATGCTTCAGGCGTCAGTGTATGATAGTGAAGTAAAAATGGGAGATCGTAAGTAAAGTAAATGCTAGTTAAAATTTGCCAAGCGGGATGTGATTGAATATGAATGAGGATGAAAAGTGGTGTTAGATTGGCGTGATGTTATATATAGTGGAGACAAAATACCATGTTAAAGGTTTAAACTTTTCATTGCAAATATGAGATTATGTAACTGCGCTTTGACACCTGGATTAAGAGTACAAGTGAAATCTATTTTCTTCAGTAGTATTTCTCCGAAAATCAGGACACTGAAATCTTCTGTAAAAGAGAAATTACAGGCCATGCCGGGTTATTTTCTATAGAAAACCACATCAACATTCATTTCAACATTCAAAATTAACTTTATCAAAAAACAGATACCTGCAGAATTAAACAATGGGCGACTCTTATACTCTACATAATAAAAATCAGAGTTTAGTGAATTTTTCACACGCGATAGCTCCCATTACTAACCTTCAGACTATTAGCTTATTTCCTTGCCATTATACTTGGCGGATAACGTGTCTGGTTTCCATAGCACAAACGATAACCTTAGTTTGGGACCAGGACAATTAAATGTGATGTCTCAATGAGGGTGTTTGCAAATTAAAAATCCGATGAATATGGCGTCACGTTGACGTCAGGTCCAACCTCAGGGTCCAACAACGAGTGGTTTGGTTACATTTTGACGTATCGTGTCAAAATTATGAAGTTATGTTATGAAACGACCAATGTCGTCAAAGTCGGACCTGATCGTCAACGAAACGCCATCTATCGGATTTTTCATTTTCCTAAACCCTCATTTATTTATTATTTATTTTATCTCGCAGCAAGCAGACCAGCATTGAGATCGAGCAGCTCAACGCCCGCGTGGTGGAAGCTGAGACCAAGCTGAAGTCGGAGATCACCCGCATCAAGAAGAAGATGCAGATCCACATCACTGAGCTGGAGCTGTCCCTCGACGTCGCCAACAAGACCAACATTGATCTGCAGAAGACCATCAAGAAGCAGTCCCTACAGGTACTGTTGTGAAGAAAGTTATCGCGTAAAAGAAACAGAGGTGTATGTCAAAGACTGTGCATCAATATAAGTTTTCTTGGGTTTGAGTGTTTTGGGTTGACGCCCCCAGTTAGTTTATCGTCATCTCCAGAGTGGGGAGGGGAAGAAGAACGGGTTGAAGAACCTTACGTCCCTCCCCAGGAACGTGGGTACCCTGCTGTCAGAGATTCATCGTTTCAGTTAGTTCAAGTCAATTTAGGAAACTATCTGAGTTGACGCTATCTAGGTTTTTTAACTATCTGTCTGGGTGTTCTGGGTTGACGCCTCCAGATAATTATTTTCATCTGGTACTCATAGTACAGGGGTTGCCCTAGCTTGAGACCAGTAGGCCTAACATGCGTACCGCGATAAAATTTTGTCGACTCTCGTTCGCGAGAGCGCATCCTTCTCTCCCGCTCATCGCTCAGTCAGGTGAGCGAGAAGCAACTTGCGCCGATACAATACGAGTGTCGACAAATTATCTCGCGGCGCGCATGTTAGCCCGGCAGATTGATTGGTGTGATTGTCTGGCGCATTTATATAAGAAAAATACTAATGAATGTCGGCAACTGTTCCCAGCTCACCGAGATCCAGACCCACTACGACGAGGTACAGAGGCAGCTGCAGGTCACGCTGGACCAGTACGGCGTCGCGCAGCGCAGGATACAGTCCCTCACCGGCGAGGTGGAGGAGATCCGCGGCAACTACGAACAGGTGAGCTCCAAATTTAAAGATGATATTCTTTATTGCACAGAAATTGAATACATGAGTAAAACCTGGAGCCCTTTAAGGCAAAAGTGAATAAGGTTTTCACGGGCAAGCATGGCCCACCTTAGACCTCATCTTCACTTAACATCGAGGTGTGGTCGAGGTGAAATGCTTGCTCATTTAATAAAAGTTTACAACCTTAAACTGCGGTTAACGCCTTTTTAGAATTATAGCACGGCAGATTAAACGTACGAAATTCACAAAATATTGTCACGTTTTTATCCTTATTAACCGTAGGAAGGTCACGCTTCGGTATGAATGGGCATTATCCATCAATGTCTTCTTTCGACGTTATCCGTGAATCAACTTTCCATTTTTTTTTATTAATATTGGCTCAACTTTCTTACTGATGATACTTAGCCAATGTCAAGTATGGAAAAAACAGATAGCGCAGTCGTTGTGGCGGGGTACTGGGCTGGGAAAATTTAATATCTTTATGCCATCGACACGAGAAGAAGAGGAAGAATGTTTTTTTTAATGTGATAGGTAGCAGACGAACAGGCAGATCACCTGATGGTAAGCAATTGCCGCCGCCCATGGACACCTGCAACACCAGTGGAGTCACAAGTGCGCTGCCAACCTTTTATCCCCTTTCCCCCGGTGGGCCTCAGGTACCCTCACTCACTCGGCGAAACACAGTACAGGAGCTGCTTCAAGCCGAGTGGAGCCGGCCCATACATAAATGATATATTTATGATATTAATGAATGTTAATTATTTCAGTCGCTCCGCGCCAAGCGCATGCTAGAACAGTCGTACGAGGAGTCGCAGACGCGCATCAACGAGCTGACGGTGATCAACGTGAACCTGTCCAGCAGCAAGGCCAAGATCGAGCAGGAGCTGGCCGCCGTCGCCGCCGACTACGACGAGATCACCAAGGAGCTGCGCGTGGCTGACGAGAGGTTCCAGCGCGTCCAGGTAAGCAAATCAAATATGCACACAGACACACAACGTCACATACATTGACCTGACTCCGTATGTAAGCACTTGTGTTACAGCTATCAGAGAACATAGCAAACACAAAATTTGTTTATAGTGGCCCGTCCTCATTTCTTTTCGAGACATTAGTTTCAATCTGTACCAATAGATGGCGCTGATTTTTGGCTTACCTAGAAACCTGGTTGTCTATTGAATTTACCTCTTTATAAATATGTGGTAAAGATTAAGATATAACTTCTGTTGAAAACCACAAGGCTTATTATGCAACCTGGATAGATGACACAAGTTGTGCTATTAGGACTTAATTCTAAACTAGTGGCCCACCCTCACTTGGGTTCGGAAGAGTAGTTCTACTGTCAACCAATAGATGGCGCTGGGCGTTGATTACATTGCGCTTATGTTTCGCCTTTTCTGTTTGTATACAAGGTTTGTCAGTGTCTGTACAATGTATCTCTTTATAAATAGTATAGATATAGATAATGGAATGTTCAACCTATTTAATTGTAATGTTTATTCCAGACTGAACTGAAGCACACCGTCGAGCACCTGCACGAAGAGCAGGAGAGGATCGTGAAGATCGAAGCCGTCAAGAAGTCCCTCGAGATCGAAGTCAAGGTGTGTACCTATCCTGTGATAAATCATCATAATTGTGCCCTAAGCAGGTACTGTAAAACCCGCGATCCGCTTTCCTACTGTGAATTTACAGTCAACAGATAAAGTAGATGATCAAAATTAAAAACTCTTTACTCACTATTGAGCGGAGTTCGCAGGTCTTAAAAAGTACATTAAGTAATGTAACGCCCTGTAAGGGCTTTACAGTTTTCTACAGTGGCTTAATAGTTTCGGTAGATTGTAGAAATATTACTTTTATTATTTGATAGAAATGAAATCTAAAAATTGAAAGATTTGTAAGTATACAGGTATGGTACAGACAGCCGTCCGTACCATTATCCTTAATCCATAATAGGGTTATAAGTCAGCGAAAACAATGATGAATGATCTTCCTCAGTCTTATTAAGGATTAATGTATTAAGGCCAAATAGCCTTTGCGCATTTTTGAACTCATCTAAATCATTTTGTCATCCTTTACTTATTCGTAATTGGTTTATACAACAAAGTATATTTCTATACATTTAGCAAAATTAGGCCTTTTGCAAACCTACGTAACCAACTCTCAACTTAATTCTCCAGAACATCTCCGTCCGCCTGGAAGAGGTCGAAGCCAACGCCATCGTCGGAGGCAAGCGCATCATCAGCAAACTGGAGGCCCGCATCAAGGACATGGAACTGGAACTCGACGAGGAGAAGAGGAGGCACGCGGAGACCATCAAGATCCTGCGCAAGAAGGAGCGCAGCCTCAAGGAGGTCATGATCCAGTGCGAGGAGGACCAGAAGAACATCGCCCTCCTCCAGGACTCGCTGGAGAAGACCTCGCAGAAGGTCAACATCTACAAGAGGCAACTGACGGAGCAGGTTCGTAGTGTTCTTTATTCTTCTCCCATGGTTAGGGTGCCATAGAAATATAATAATGTCCTCGTAACAGATAATACGGTAATGGCGGCTAATCTAAACAATCTACCATCGACCCTGGACATTTATAGTGCATAAGTGTATGCGCAAACACAAGTGCACTTCTCTATTCCGTTACCCTCTTAAAATGGACAAACGGGACACCAGTGTGGCACGAGCAAAGAAAGATCGAGCGCAGGACTAAACATCTATAAACATGCTATCCGAGGCACGCACTTCCATACTTTGGGCTGACCTTAATTTCTGGAGAGAAAAACTCAGTTACAAATTTTTGGCCCGCCCTAGGTGTGACACTGGTTTTGACAAAATCGAACCCCAAGCACAGCCGTCGCTTTAAAGTGCGACCCACTAGCAGTAGTAGGTTGGCAGCAGCGCACCTGTGACTCTTCTAGTGTTGCAGGTGCTTATGGGCGGCGGCAATCGCTTACCATTAGGTAATCCGTCTGCTCGTCTGCCAACATTATCATCAGCAATCCACACTCGTTCACTGCTGGATATAGGTCTCCCCTAATGCACGCCACTGCTCACGATTTTCGGCCACTCTCATCCAGCCCACACCAGCCAGCCTTCGAATATCATCATCCCATCTTGTCGCAGGGCGTCCAACACTACCCTTAACGAGTCGCGGTCTCCACTCATGGACTTTACCGCTCGTCTGCCACCTATCCCATAAAAAAAATTAACAACTGCGCTGCGTCACCGAAGCAGTTAACTAGATATTAAAAAAAAAGTATCAGCCTATATACTGTCCCACTGCAGGGCAAAGGCCTCCATCATAGAAATCAAGTCATCGCTACTATGATGGGATTAGGCTTAATCACCACGCTTGCCTAATGCGGATTGGTGATCACAAACCCGAGCTATGTTTGAAAAATACGAAACATACTTTTGCTCGACCCAGGATTCGAACCCGGGACCCCGAGATCACGGCCCGGTACTTAAACCACTAGACCAACGGGGCGATATTATAGTATTAATAGAATATAATCTCATATTTGGATCTCAGGGCCGCTTACCATCAGGTGGAGTGGAGTCATAATATTTGTCCTCAAAATAAAAATAAAGAATGTGTTATAATGTTGAATATTGTCGCAGGAGGGAGTGTCCCAGCAGTCCGTCACCCGGGTGCGACGATTCCAGCGCGAGCTCGAAGCGGCCGAGGACCGCGCCGACGTCGCCGAGAGCAACCTCTCGCTCATCCGCGCCAAGCACCGCACCTTCGTCACCACCTCCACCGTGCCCGGCTCCCAGGTAATAATCCTAACTGATATTATAAATGCGAAAGTAACTCTGTCTGTCTGTTACTCTTTCACGCCAAAACAACTGAACGGATTTAAATGAAATTTAGTATACAGATGATCTAGACCCTAAGAAAGAACATAGGCTACTTTTTATTGCGAAAAGAGGGGTTAAAAGGGGAGTAAAAAGTTACTTTTCCACGCGTACGAAGTCGCGGACGGCCGCTAGTAATAAATAAATTGAGATTACATCACACATTGATTTAGCGCTACCATGAGTTGACATCGAAAACTGACATAACGTAAACTATTTGCTCTGTCTCTTTCAAATGCATCACAATGAAAGAGACAAAGCGATAGTTTTCGATAGCGAGGATAGTATTTAAAAACTCATGGTAAGGCCACTGGTCTCAAACAAAGGTTTTCCCTTGTACTACGGAAACCAGAAACAACAAAGGAACCACAAACACCCAGACCCAACACAAATATCTGTTTCATCAACAAACATTTGTGTTGGTGCGGGAATCGGACCCGCGACCCTTGCGTTTCAACGGGCGCTCAAACCATTGCGCCAAACGGGTCGCCAAATTAATTTATTTCTCTTTCACAATAGAGCCAAATTCATAAAAATTAAAACATCAAGATTACAATACAATGGGGGCTACCGCGTGTGGAAAATCCGTTAGATGGCGTACTGTAGACTGAGGTCCAACTTTAACGTCATTGATCGATTAGTGACATTTTGACATCTCACATCAAAAATAACCAATCACCGCGTAGTTGGACCTCAGTCTACGCCGCCGCCATCTAACGGATTTTCCACACGCGGTATCCCCCATTGGTCTTTGATCTATATTGTGAAAGACTGGCGTCCGTAGTTGGAAAACCTGTGTTACGGGTTACCAGGCTCCCACCATCTCGCTACATAAATTAATCTTATTGTTACAAAATGTAATATACTTTCTATACTCTGATTCATAATCATGTAAAGTAAACTGACAGATGTCAATCCCCATACATTATCACTCAATTTGACACATGCAAAATGTCAAAATGCATAGAAACTTGTCATTTTCAGCTGTCAGTTTACTTTACATGATTATGAATCAAAGTTTAGCTAGATTTATGTGAAAAAATTATAAAATTTTGTTGATTTTCATTTGTTTCTTCTTATTGGGAAATATTGAAATGCAATACCTTTTTTTTATAGGTATACCTAGTACAGGAGTCCCGCGCGCTCAGCACGGAGAGAGTGTGAATGGACGACGCCCCCACCGCCCCGCAACAACAGCATTTCTCTCCACCAGTCGATATCGGGGCTTAATTCCGGTCGGGTATATAAGCCTAGTCGTTCAAGCCTATACCCGAAAATGGAATTCAAGACCAAATAACTACGACAATGTTGCTACTGCAATAAAATTGTCGTACCATAGTACCTAACATCTTTTTTCTAAAAACACTCGCTGATGTAATTTATTTATTAATAATTATGATTCTATAATTAAAAATAAAGGTTGGCGAAACCTGGAAACGTTATTTGAAAATGACATAAGTGACTTTAACAGATTTGACAGTGACGTACCTATATGTCGTAGATTTTTTGGTCTTGAATTCCAGTTTTGAATATAGTTCGTTAAGTGATCTATGGCAGTGGCGCTGGGTGCGCCAACTGTCGCAGGGCCGGGACGGGCGCTCGGCGCGGCGGCTCGCCCTACGCCGTGTCTCACAACCCTGGCCATACGTCGACCGTTCGTCCCACTTTCATTTTTTTATGTAACGCTAAAACTACCAAATAAAGGAACCAAAAACTCTTTAAGCTTTTTTTTCAATATTTTTCTATTTTAAGGTCACCGGCGCTATAGATTACAATATCGTTACGTACCGTGTTTTCGGTGAAGTAGTTTAAAATAAATGAATTATTTTATATTATTATTTATTAATGGTGCAATATGTATTGTACGTTTGTAACTGTAACTTGTAATAATTAAAAATAAATGCTATTTATGTTAAAGAAACAAAAAAAGCAATAAAAGTTCGAAAGTAGCGTGTATTTTATTTCATGACTTTTACTTTTAAGAAAATCTAGTGAACAAGTTTTTAGACAAATTAGTAATACTTGCACCAATGTTTTATCTCAAAATAACAATCCAAGTAGATCATAAAACATAGCTACCTATTCCACTTAGAATTATGATATCATTAATGATAGTAAGAATTATGCCGAGGTGATGCAAACGTACTCGCGTAGTATTTTTGAAACCCCAACACCCCCTCCTCAAAGTTATTAGTAAGTTACTGCCGTACTCAGAGACATCATTTAACCTTAATGCTCATTATCTGAATTATGGATAGTCTTTATGTCTACTAAAATAAAGGTCAATATTTTTACTTAAGTGGCAACTAAGGTTTAATTGACGTCTCTGAGAGCGGCAGTAATAGTGGGCACGGCGGAACTCCCCCCGGGGTCGGGGGGGTGGGAGAGGACAGCCGAGAGAGTCGAGCCGTCCCCACCGGGCTGCGGAGGGTGTCCGTGCAATGCCCGCAGTGGTACCCCCGTACCACCCGCTGGCGGACCCCCTCCATCATCTAACAAGTCGGGCCAACCTGGTCCAATTAGTCGAATCCTGCGGTAGTCTATCTCAACGATCAGGTCATAAGTTTGCATATACAAATGCAATCTCTATTCTCTTACCTACCTAATACATACATATATCGCAATACCTACATAATGTATTGTCACAAATATTTTAACAGTCAATCTTCATAATTTTTTTATCTAAGAACAAATCTTTGATGGTGTCGGTTAGGTGACTTGTTAATTTTTTAGGTAAGTATTCCAAGGGGAGTTGAAAACATCCTAATCCTTACTTCCGAATCCTAATTTATAAAAGTGAAAGTTACTCTGTCTGTCTATTTACTCTTTCAAGCCAAAACTACTGAACGGATTTGAATGAAACTTGCTATTCAGATAGTCTAGACCCTGAAAAAGGTCATAGGCTGAAAATTATTAAATAACTATATGCTATTGATACCTCGACGACCCGTTTAGCGCAATGGTTTGAGCGTCGGTTGAGACGTAAGGGTCGCGGGTTCGATTCCCGCATCAACACAAATGTTTGTTTATGAAACAGATATTTGTGTTGGGTCTGGGTGTTTGTAGTTCCTTCGTTGTTTCTGGTTTCCATAGTACAAGGGAAAACCTTAGTTGGGACCAGGACAATGTATGTGATGCTGTCTCAATTTATTTATTTATTTATTCACCTACTATTCCACGCGGACGAAGTCACGGGTAGCCGCTAGTTTACTATACATTTTCAAAAGTGGTATATCAAAATTAAATCATGCAATTCAGAATACCTAAGTAGTTCGTAGGAAACGTTGAAGGCATGTAAATGTTCACTGTTATGTAGGTACCTACGCTTAAACTTAATACCAGGTATCTACTTAACCAGATTTTGCTGAAAGATATTGTTTGTAGGTATAGTTACCTAGATTTGAATGACTTGTACGACTTTTGGAAGTCCGCATTTATTTTAGACTTTCCATACGAGTGAAATAGATGAGATATTTTTGTAAAAGTGAGAAACTGCTCGGCATACTTCCAAAGGAACAAATATTGTTCCTAGATACCCTATATTTATCATATTACAGTGTCGAAGAATGTTTCAATGACAAAAGTAATAGATACTTACTTATTTTAATTTTATTTGAGTGGGTAAGTAATTTGTGATATTTTAAATTGTTGTGCAAGGTCGTGGTAGTCCCAAGGCTATGCCGGATACCCATAACCGTTCACCACTTAGGCGATGAGGGAACGCCGCTGTGTTTTTTAGTCGGTATACCTCTGGGCGCATACCCAGCGGAGAGCCCGACATAACCCGTGATGGCCCCACCAGCTCGGGTATGCATAAAGCACGCATTTTTCACAGCGTCAAAAAAAAAAGGATGCATGAAATAAACAAATATTATAAGACCGCGAAGTACTTAGCTCATTGAATAGCAAACCTAATAAGCGCAGCGGTCCACGCGCCGGTTGAAACGCAAGGGTCACGAGTTCGATTCCCGCACCAACACAAATGTTTTTTGAAGAAATAGTATATACATACTTCCTTTTGTGTTTGCTGATGAAACAGATATGGTGTTTGTGGTTCCATCATTGTTTCTGCTTTCCATTGCACAACGGAAAACCTTATTTTGGGGCCAAAAAAATGTAGGTATGTGGGTACCTACGCGAAGTTGTCTCAATTTAAGTAGGTATTTATATTTCTTCAATTTGTGCTGTCATCAACACACCTACCTACTATTTTACTATTAGCATAACAAACACTAGAAAATTCCAGCAGTGTAAATAGATGAGGATTATAAATAAAATTCTGGGCTATTTCATTCAGAGCCATATATTTCTTTGAAAGTCTGACACAGATCGCGGTTCACACCTTTTGAAAGTGTTCACCTCAGGTTTAGAATAAGTTCAAATGAGATACAATTAGACGAAAGCCAGGAACTAGACAAACCCACTTTCATTGGTTCACGGGGCCGGTCAACCGAGGCTCGTGCGTCCACACGTTCGTACTTACCTACATAGGTGCGCTATTAGGATTTTTCTTTAGACTACGTCATAACGCCCCGTTGGTCTATTGGTTTTACATACCGGGCCGTGGTCTCTGGCTCCCGGGTCGAGCAAACAGATCTTACGAATTTTTGAACATAGCTCGGGTTTGAGATCACCAATCCGCATGAGGCAAGCGTGGTTATTAAGCCTAATCCCATCATAGTAACGATGACTTGATATCTATGATGGAGACCTGCTGCAGTTGGGAAGTCTATTAATAATAATTCACGTTTATTAGCTACACTATCCCGATAATTAGTAAATTACGTTATACATTCAGAGATTCATCAGTTAAAACGTTTTAATTATTTGTATATTCTCGTCCTTTAATCAACATTTTATCATTTAACATAGTAGCCCCTGCCATGTGGGATGTCGTAGGTTCGAATATAAACATGCACTTCTGCATTTATCAGATCTACTTATGTGTTCCTACCATTAGCTCGGCGGTAAGCGAAAAAATCGTGGGGGAAACTACTTGCAGGTTTCGGATAATTTTCCCCTGTCAAACGGATGCGAACGTCAGAAGGTAGTCATCAGACCTTTTAAATCTTTAATCAGTCTAAGCGTACTTTGGGCTCCAAAGTTGTTACTTTGGCTGCAACCGGGATTTATACACCGCGGTAAGAATCATGTTCCAAGTTTATTCCGTCTCCAAAGCTGTTACTTTCGCAACCAGGAATAAGTTACACGCTGCGATGATATTGGCAGCTCACCGTATGAATCATTCAAAGATAGACGCGCCAAACCCTGGCCACCCCAGCATGAGTAATAGTCTACGTCACGGGGCCCGTGCCAAGCGAATGAGGGCAAGTTGTAAATAATACCGTTGCCAAACTGCCCGCCAGAGCTGGACGTGGTGTTGGTAAACAGAGCGGGCCCGTGGACGCAGCAATGTGGGGTGACGAGACACGAGAGGCCAGCTAACTACTCCCTCCCTCTGCGCTCGCTTCCCTGTATAATAATAATAAATTCACACAACATCTCATACATTGACCTGACTCCGTACTAGGTAGCTTATGCACTTGTGTTACAGATATCAGACAACAGAGGATCACAAATATAATACTTAAATACATATATAACACCCAGACACTGAACAAACACAAGTGTTCATTCATCAGACGAATGTTTGGGGATCGAACCCACGACCTTTGGCGTATGAGGCAGGGTCACTACCATTGCGCCAACCGGCCAGTCTATGTCCCACTAATATGTATTATTTAAACCTGAAATATTGTAAGTATTGATGGATGGGTGTATGCTCCTTTTTCACGCAAAAACTACCGAATGGATTATAATGAAATCTTTGTAATAATCTGAAATCAAGTAAACTCGTAATAATGTTGATTATGGCTAAAAGTGCTAACACTCTAGTGCCGCCAATTGATTTAAATTTATAGCTACTAACGCGGATCATTTACGCCAAAAGTGGAGGTAATAGTTTTTACACGCGCCAAGTAAAAATAATTTTCATAATTGCGAAAAGTTGCGGAAAAATCCGTACTAAAGAAGAAAAAGAAAAATTATACACCCAATCATCATAATTATCATTTTTGTAATTTTATTCACAAACATGTAAAACAAAAAAATATCAATAAATCTTGAGATATGTCCAAATTATTGTTCAGCACTTCTTGACATCAGGGTCTTCCTCAAACATGTAGTCTCGTGGGTTTTTCCTGGTGTTAAGCCAGTGGGCCTTTTCTACCGCTTCGTAGATGAGATACCCGATTACGAAAGCTGTACAAAGTAGGATATAATTTGTTAAATGTATAAAACATCTCACTATTTAGTTGATTTATTATGACAAACAGAGTGTCTTTTTTAAGGCGCCCCTTTTAGATTTAGATTTGTGTACTTTTATTAAGTGATGGCCCGCCCTCACTTCGCTTCGGGACCGAAATTCAGAAATTAACCAATAGATGGCGCTGTGTCCAATTACATCGCGCAAACGTTTCGTGTTTTCGGTTTACCTACAAGCTTTGTCGTTGTCTATAGAAGTTATCTCTTTATAAATAGTACAGATTATAGGTGGTAGATATGGAATTGTCTGAAGGTTGGAGGCCACTCGAAGGGCGTTCTGCCCTATTCAGATACTACTTTACTAAGTAGTTATGACCATCAGATAAAATATAATCAGCCAGGCAGGTACGTGTACACTGAGGTGCAGGTGCGTATAACGTCCATGTACAGAGCATTAATGTTATTGGTTACAAGGTTTGCTATCAGTACAAGGTTTAACGGCAAGTACTGCATTGTGTAGCTCACGCCAAGACACATGAAAGGAGAAACACAATCCTGACTGAATTCGGGTAAAGCCTGCCTACACCCAAGATTGGGTGAAAGAAAGAAAGAAAGTATCAGCCTATATACTGTCCCACTGCAGGGTAAAGGCCTTCATCATAGAAATCAAGTTATCGCTACTATGATGGGATTAGGCTTAATCACCACGCTTGCCTAATGCGGATTGGTGATCACAAACTCGAGCTATGTTCGAAAAATTCGACACATACCTACTTTTGCTCGACTCGGGAATCGAACCCGGGACCCCGAGATCACGGCCCGGTACTTAAACCACTAGACAAACAGGGCGTTTTGGTCTGGCAAGATTGGGTGATTGAGGCTTAAAATGATGATGATGACAAAATGACAACTCACGTGGGATCACGTAGAAGCACTCCTCGCGGAACCGGCGGAAATAATTTGGGATTCCGTAGGAGAAGGCTCCGGCAAACGGTTTTTGCTCATGCGGAGATATCTTGTAGTGGATCTGACCCCTAATTTTTGCTAGTTCACCGAAATGCAAACCCATTGTACTTTATCTACTAAATTTAAAAAGTTTTAAAGAAAATATTGTGTAGGTTACTCAACTTTGATAGTTAATAAACAATAAACAAAGCAGTGACAATTTGAGAAAAAATATTTTCTTCTGAATTGACAGCGTAAGTCATTATTTTAAAAATATAAGATACATACCTAAACCAAAGAGTTTTTAAATAGTTATTTGACCTTAAACCTACCCAGAGACTTCATTATGATCTACCATCCTATTTATTTATTTATTTATATAGGATCTCTCTCATAGATAACATTTCCTTAAAATATACCTACTACTTACCTAGCTATAAAAAAGTCTTTGGATACTATATGTAGGTACTACATTAAATATACAAACCGGCCAAGTGCGTGCCGGACTCACGCACAAAAGGTTCCATGCCATTTTGGGGTTTACGATTTGTGACGTAAGTATTAGAAAAAACTACATTAGATCATGCTTAAACCAATTTTCGTAGTCTTAATAATGTAGGTACACATAATACAATTATTTTTTCAGATTTGTCATACATTATTTTTGCGAAACTTCAAACAGTGGGAGAGCCACGCTTCGGCATTAATGGGCTGGCTCGACCGGAGAAAAAACAACGTCCTCACAGGAAACCGGCTTGAAGCATTCGCTCCGTCGGCTCGTCTGCCACCTAGATCATTAAAAAATCCTATTTATCTCATGATGTAAGCAGCCGTCGTTTTTTGTGCTACAGTCCCCTGATGTTTCCCTTACTGCCGAACTAATTTGTAACATATTATTGTAAACATTCTGAGGTGCGTGTTTATGAACCCACGACCCGTTCAGCGGCGCATGTCATCCACTGAGCTACAAGTAACATAGCTTCAGTGCATCCGTCTCCAACAATATTCTGATTGATTTAATACCGCTACAATAAAATATTGGACTAAATTCGTAATGTAGAAATATTTATATCACTATTAATACAATGCTAATCTCTCCTTGGTCCGTTTACAAGGTACGTTTTTCATACATAACTTTGCACTTTCGTTTCCTTGAGGTCGTCTTCACGGCGGACGTCCGTCAAATGTAGGTATCGTCAGGTCATAGTGGACAAGGACGATCGTCTTTATTACATAATGAAGGCGGAGAACTTCAAGAGTTTTATTTATTAGAATACGAATGGCCAACCCTCACTACGTTTCGGGACAGTAGTTCCCCTGTCTACCAATAGATGGCGCTGGGCGTTGATTATATCGCGCAAGTGTTTCGTGTTTTCGGTTTACCTGTAAGCCCTGGCGTGGAATATGAGATTAACCTTATATATATTATAAGATAAAAAGAAGATATTAATAATATTTTTCCTACATGTTATACCTACCTACTAATAAAAGTTAAATAATGTACGAGTAGATGGTTACTTAATTAGTGTCCTGTCTCTTGTCATCATAAAACCAATTTTTGTATCACATTTGGACAAACTTTTCTGTCTCATAAAACCAAAAGCTAAAAGTAAGTCAAACAGATTTCACACGATTACAAATTGACGTGTTATTTTCGCCGCGCGCGCAGCGTCGGGCTCGCGCCGCGCCGTGTGAACCGACCCCGCCCGAGCTGAGACCTGCGCCGGCGCGCCCGCCCAGTCGTCGGCCGCCCGCCCCGCTGCGCGCCCATCCACGTCACATCTCTCACCAGGTTAGTCAACCTCACTTTTCTCACTAATACATTCAACACCAACGTATCACCTACGTACACACACTCACCATTGAATCACACGATCAAAATTTAGCACTATTGTCGCTTTTATTTCCGTACTGCATAGTGCATATCTCGGCTGAGTGTAATTAACCAAAACGGTATTTGGTGTAAGCTCCTGAGGGATTTAAGTCTAACGGTTGAGTTACGAAAATAATTCGTTTGTGCTATTTTTTTGTGATATACGGAAGTGATACTGGATGCACGCAGAGCATTTCGATTGTGTTATTTCGATCCCTTCTTGAAAAGATTTTATTGAGTGCTTAAATTATCTGTGTGAATAGGTGCATTGATATACTCGTACGGTGGAAGCCGAGAGAAACGCGATATTGTTTCCGTGTGTGTCCCATTGAAGTACGTACATCCACACTTCAAAGTGTACAAAACTGACAAATTTCTTCAATCGACTCTCATCTTACTGCCATAAACATTAGGTTGAATATCAGTTAACAATATTTAACAGGTTGTGGTAACCTGATGTGTGGCTGACTGTACCTATTTACAGCAAGAATTAATACCTACATTTAATCGTAACAAAATAAATTAAATTAATTAATTAACAGTCTTAAGATATAAGTATCTTCTGTTTGTAAAATTTATAATAGGTAGAATGAAAGAATATTTCATCCGAAGCTAAGATTTTGTATTTTATTACTAATACCTACTCTCTCTACTCTACTCTACGACGGCCACCGTATAAATTGACCGTTTAAGTGTTTATTTACGTTACGATTTCGCAATGTCTCTTAGAATTTAGCGATTGCCTGCGGCTTGGCGTGAAATTTCTTTTCGTGCACTTTTTTTTGTCTGGATCCCTTCGAAATGTGTGGCATCGGCCAACAAGTGGCCAATAAGTGGAACTGGATCGCCAGTTCCACTTAGGCGTTTGATCTACTAATCGATCGAAATCTTACCGCAGCGTTCCCACAGATTCAAATTGGAGATTTTCTTGGGCTAGTACACCAATAATATATCCCAAGAATACGATGTATTCTTACATGTAAATTAACACATATATTTTACAAAATAGTTGTAAAGTCGAACAGTCTTACAAGTCGAACTATCTTACAAGTAGGGCTATATCGCATTTAATTAATCGTAAATATTGTCGTTGATATGATATTATTGGACTGCGTACTAAAACTTTACTGCCACTTATACGGCTGTTGCACACCCATCATCTATTCTTAAACTAGGTTTAATACTGGTATTTTAGGACTTACGATTACCTTTTAAGACTCAAATTAGATTAGGTTCAAAGCATTAAAATTTATTATCTGTATAACTATGAAAGTATAGGGTATACAAATTTATATCTATCTATACCTTATCTTACATTAAGTTTTGTCCCAACTTTATTGAGAATATGTAAAAAAAGTATTTTATGGAGTTTATTTTATAACGTTATACCATAACTACCTACTTAAAAAAAATATTAAGTTATTCTTTTTCCTAGACCTGTTTGAATGGGGAATTCAGAAAAACGATTAGGTGTATAATAATGGACAATTAAGTTCCACTATTTAAAACAAAAAGAATGGCTGGACCGGTATGACAGATCTATCACATCTCTATTGCCATCACACACAGCGCCATCTATTGGTCGAGATTGGGCTAGTTCTGAAACGCAGTGAGGGCGGGCCACTCTTATTACCTGATGATCGGACTGATTTAAGAGATATTTAAATGGGAATTAACGCGACGTTTATTGTTAAGTTAGTACATTGTTTTGTACTTACTGCTTGACGTTTCGAGTCGGGCAGGAACCGTGGTCACAAGCGGACTGGGGCGGTGCATGTCATCTTAAATATTTACATAGAAGGTACTTAACAATAAACGTAGCTTTAATTCCCGTTTTGATATTTTGTAATTACCTATAATGCAAAGCGACAATCGAAAAATCTGCTTAAGTTTTTTTGTAAATTGACTAGTGACTCCCAAATTCCTATGAAACAAAGCTTTATAGATGAATGAATCCGTTGTTTGGCATACATCATACACACAGAAAACGTTGTTTTACGTAATCGAAGTACCTACGTCTCGTCTTTAGGCAGATGTTGTTGTCCATCGTGAAACAGAATTCATGTCAAGTTCGTACGAGCTATATTTTCTCTTCTATATTTTTTCAGTGGTAATAAGAAGCATAGGTATGGTAGTTGGTGGTAATCAAACAATCTTGGCTGACCGGATGGCGCATTAGTAGTGACCCTGCCTTAAAGCACCAAATTTTATTTTTTTATTAGAAAATTAAAATTACATTAAGAATTTGTTTATCTACCGCCTACGTCTGTTCAGTATTTAACTTATTACTCATTCATCATGTTGCCCTAAAGAAATACTTATCCAGTCACTGCTACTATTTTCTTAGGTTTTAGTAGCAGCCTAAGGTAACCTTTCTTCTTATCGTGTTGGCTATTAGGCAGTGGAATCAGAGTTTCCTAAAAGAATTACCCTAAGGGGAGCGGACTCCTAAAACTGATATTGAATAGTTATAATAATTTCATATAATTACCTACGACCAGATTGGTGTGCAAAGCAAAGAATGGTCTAGCAAGGGTTACGATGGCCAGATAGTAATCGCTTTAATGCACCTAATTACCAGTCTGTGATCCTGGTTCGTAGTCCAAGCTTGCCCTCTCAGTGCTACGCCACATAATAATTGGGCACAGAAAGTCGGCTCGGGCTAACGCTGATATCGAAGGGTTCGTTGACTTATGTATAAGCAATTCTGCTACAGTCTTATTGTGTCTTTTCCGCACGTCTCTCTCTACACATATCATTCATTTTCGAAGTGCAGAGATAGGTAGCCAGCGATATAGGTAGCCGACGTTCTCGGTCGAATATTGGTCATATACGCGTGCATAATTGTGCGTGAACACTTGCATATGATGTCACATGTTTGATATTTCGCGATGGCATCCGCGAGTTATCGTCTTTATATAGTCAAGAAAGAAAATACATTTATTAATTTGGATAATATTATGATACAGGCAAAGGACACAAACACAAGAAAATACAAAAGACAATAAATAATAAACTAATAAATGTAACAACGAAAAAAAAAACAAAAAAAATAAATAAACAGTGCCCTTTCCCTTTGGCCAACAGTGCTCTTTCCCTTTGGCCAACAGTGCCGTTGTTTCGTTCAGATGTTATGTTGTGTTGAGGCAATTCAGCATAAATAGCCCTCACTCAGCTTAAATTTTCCGTAACACCATTAGTACCCTGGATTTTGTAGAAGTAAATAAATAAAATAATTTTATTGGCTTTAACAATGAAGCAGTCTTAAACTACAATACATCAGTGTTCCCTTTTAAGCTATAATTAGCCTATGTCAGGGTCTACTGATCTTCCATTTAGAAAATCTTTACTATTTGCTTATTTATTAACAGTAGGTATCTATAAAAAGTTTAATCCAAAAATTTAAGACAATTTAGACATAAAAACGAAGTATAAATTCATAGTCGCTATAGAGTAGAGTAGGTATCCATTCACCTAAATTGTTATTTTATATGCGGATGATAGAAGTCAATTGAATGCTAAAGTGGTTGTCAATAAGCCAACTGCAAATCAATAACTTGCAATATCAGAGCTATTTTTGCATCTCTTAAGTGTCAAGTGCAATTCAGCAAATGAACATTTAACCGTTTTGAATAACATTTGCCGTACGAAACGAACTCGTAACATATTCTTAATTTAATTGATAATTGAATATTGTAATTAACCCTTTGAGGGTCTAAAAGGGTCAATTATATCATTAAATTTATCAATGAAATTCAAAGTTTATAGATGCCTCTACGGTATGTATTTAATAACTTGTAATTAGTACGTAGAAGTACTAGTACCTACTTCATTTGTTTAATTTCATTAATCTTGCACCTCTGTCTTGCAACAAATCTCTTGATGTGTAGGTAGTACACATTTCTCGTGGCTTAGTATAATAGTTTGTTTACGTAAGTGCGATTTATCGGCTCTACATTATTTAGGTACAAATGCACTTATCAAAACTAAATCTGCTGATGTCCATGGGCGGCGGTGATCACTTACCATCAGGTGACCCGCTTGCTCGTTTGCCTTCCTATAATATAAAAAAAAAAAAAAAATCTAATGATTACATCTATGTTATGGTTATGTTATTTAAATCCTGCCAAACGAGAAACACGTCATATTAATAAAATTTGTTTATCGTCTCTTGAAACTATCAACGACATGCTATTTTAATTATGAGTAGTATTTGGTTGATGTAGTTAAATTAATGAAATTTTATATTAGGGCTTTCACAGCCCGTATCTATCAATCAGTTTCTCACTTTTAAACCATTCTTCCTGCACTGACGTGTTTGCACCCTTCGCTAAGATTACTATCTGGTTTCGCTCGTTCTTTTGCCTTCAACTTGACTTAGCAATTCAAGTCTTTCCACAGTTTTATCAGGTGTTCCAAATATGAGGATAAGGCGCTGGACGGTGAAAAAATGCAGCACTAATCAGCTACTTTCTTCTTTCCCTACCAAAATATTACTATCCGGTCATAACTTTGAACCGTTAAGGCTGGTAAAATAAACAAGCATTACATCTGAGCTAAGGCTATAAAGATAAAAGAAATAAAGAAATCCATTTATGAGATTTTTTTTTCTTGAGCAAGCGTTAGTGGTAATGTTCTGAAAACATAATAAGTACCTACACCAGTTTTTACTCGAATTAAAACACGAACATGCCTCTAAAAATGTTACTTTATCCTTCTAAACATGGTACAATCACTTGTTTTTTTGACAGTAAATAATAAGCATAAATTTTCAGACTGTATGTGTCCGTGAGCGGCGATGTACAAACTAGTACTGGCCGAGGATTAGCTAGTAATCCTCTTAAAAGCTAATTTTACCCAGCTATTACGCTAGGGGCGACAGCGGATATAAAGACAAGCAGGGATATATAAAAATAATTTGTCAGGATGTCCCATCGCGGCGAAACGCTGCTTGTCTATTTATATGCGCGTGCGCTTGCAACGGTGCAGCCGCGGGTGTGTCGCAGGCGTTTTGAAGAAATTTGCTGTTTACAAACGGCGCCGTCCGTTTACAAACGTTGGCTCTTATTTTGTGGTACTTAGGGCTGATTTTTCAATCGTCAGCTAAAGTAGTTTTCAGTCAGTTAAATTAATAACCAACCAAAGAAAATGTCAATGTTAAAGCAAGAGAGATACGAATGACAACTACTTTTCAATTGGGAAGTATAATACAATATCTGACGAATAACCTGTTATCTATGCATTGAAAAAATCAGTCCTTAGTTAATTAATTATCATCATCTGGTACTCATAGTACAGGGGTTGCCATAGTTTGAGACCAGGTTGACTAGTGTGATTGTCAGGCGCTTTAATTTAAGTATTTACTTATTTTACTCATTATTTTTTTATAGTAGGCTCTACCCTTATTAATGAGGATAACTTTATGAGGATAGAAATAAAGTAATTTCACTTGTCAAGTGAAAAAAATGATTTCTATAACTTTTTGTGCAAATAAATCTATGCTATATGAGACAACTTTCCAGTATTATTAAACTACTGCGTGTGTCGAAAACAACTACTAAGGATTATAATGTAACCCGAATAGACAAAACTCTTGCGCGACGTAATCGACACCCAGTGCCATCTATCGGCTATGATTGGAATTAATATCAAGCCTAAGTCCCGAAACGAAGTGAGGACGGGCCACTAGTCGTTATACTTATATTTACCTAATACTAGGTACTATAATAACTTTGCCGCTGTTTTTGGATTCCCTCATAAAGTAGCATCCTCACTTGAAATGGTAAACATTTACTTTTTACGTCAAACGAATACAGTTTACTTTATCAAAAAGTATTTCCGAGAATCTTCTTCCAATTAAAAACATATTTACGTATGGTTCGCGTGTGCGACTTATCACGGAAGCGCTCGACAATGTATTATGAAATGGTAGAGTAAATTAAGGAGTTTTTTTTATTTCGATTTTGGGTCTTATTCTGTAACCAATTTTCAAATGTGTAAACAGTATTCAAATGTTTAATTAATAAAGCAATGGAATTTTATATATTTTAACGCATTTGTAATAGTTTAAGTTAGTTTCCGATTATGTTTAGTTGGTCAAATTACCTACTTTCCCTGTTGGGGATGTTACGGAAAACATATTCATTAGGATTTTTGTAGGCGTGAAAGATACGGCAAATAACAAATAAAAAAAGTTTACAAGATATATTTTGTAGACTTAACATACTTTAATATAACATTACATTCCTTTACCATTGGATCTCGTCCTATCAATCAATCAACAAAATTTAGAAAAAGAAACGTTACCGTAATCATGAAAATTAGGATTGTGATAGGTACAATGTTTTTCTTCTATATAATCTGCATCACGAAGTTTTGCAGTAAAGTCTCATTTTATGGGCAATTTTTAGGTATGGGTTAGCTTATTAAAATATGTTTACTGTGTGAAAGAAGTCCACGATTTCCATAGATGGCGGTGATTACCTACCATCCAGGAGACCCGCTTGCTCCTTTGCCTTATTATAACATAAAAAAAAAGATATTAACCCAACTTTTTGGAAGCTATAAAATATTCCGTTAATTCTCGACCGCTTCCAGAATCCGCCCGTACAGTCGATAAGTGGGCCACTTGGATAACGGGCGGAGGCTCTCAGCAATCAGCGAGGATTTCAACGAGACTTCGTGCTGATAATCTATATTTACGTCTTGTTATCTGCCACCATCCGAAACTTATTTCCTCTTTAGAGGTTTATAGCACTTGAGTCTATACTTACATTACACCTGCTTCTTTTTGAATGGTATTCCTCAACCGTGAGACAGCTTAACGTGCCTTTAAATCACAGAATATCTCTCGTATATATATTTTTGGCCAATTAGGTGTCCTTTTTTGGTTGACGATCGTCTCGTTGGATAAAGAACGTTCTCCTTTAAGACCGGAGGCACAAAATAATTACACACAGAAAGTAGGCTGCCCACTAAGAGCCAAAAACGTGTCATGTACTCACGCATGCGCACTAACGGGGAAATACGCCTTTTCGACCACATTAATCCTAGCCTATGACATAAGATTGTCGAACTGTCGAGGTCTGTGGTAGAGGCCGCGCGCTTGCGTACGTACTCATGCCGGGCAACAACCCTAGCATAATTATGTCAACGAACGAAATTCAAAATCAGGCTGAGTCTACCTTCTGTGTGTAATTATTTTGTTCCGGAGGTTCGTAAAACCAGATGGTTTCATATTTTATTTTCAACAAAATGTTCTCTTGTTTCTTGTTGTTTGATAGTACCTATAAATAGTTGAAGAAAATAAAGTGCGAGCGGCGTGAGATTTCCGTTTCGATTTTACTGTTTGACTCACGTACATGTATCACTATTCGACCTTCATTATCAATCAGCATCTTCACTGCAACATGCAGTCCACGGCTGGACATTCGATCTTATTATTTTAATTTTATTTAAAAAATCTTCTTAACCTAAAGAAGCTCTTTCCTAAAACACTCCAAATATTTTCTTCAAGCCAAAACAAAAGTATTCGAGCAATAACAATATATTCAGTGAAAATGCGTTGACTGAAGAGTGGCCTGTCAAATGAATTCCGTAACCCAGAAACCGAATTGGTCAGTTCTGTTGTAGAGCCATTGGAGGGATACAAGCTAAATTTGGCTGCGCTTTACCTTGCTGTTAACATACCCACTACATTCGCGGCAATTCTTCTTAAACCGAGTAAATGAAATATATACAGGGATGTAATCTGTAAACATTTAACAGCCCTTTAACCACGTGGTTCTATCAAATCATTCTGAAACATTTGTTCAAACGACTTTTTCCCAAATTCTTCCGGAAAATTTTTCGACTCCCAATACAAATTGGACCAAGTCACGTGACCCGAGATGAAACATTTTTGTGCGAATTTTCAAAAGTCATAGAACAAATATTGTTCAGAACGGTTGGTAGAAACACATGGTTAAAGGATGTTAATGTTCACAGATACACCCTGTATGTACATAATATCTCATACAATGGACCTGACTCCGTACTAAGTAGTTCTTGTGTTACAGATATCAGACAACAGACGATCACAGATATATACTTCAATCCATACTAATTATAAATGCGAAAGTAACTCTGTCTGTCTGTCTGTCTGTCTGTCTGTCTGTCTGTCTGTCTGTCTGTTACTCTTTCCACACCAAACTACTGAACGGATTTAATGAAATTTGGTTAGCAGATGATCTAGACCCTGAGAAAGAACATAGGCTACTTTTTATTGCGAAAAAGGGGGTTGTAAGGGGTTAAAAGGGGGGTAAAAAGTTACTTATCCACGCGGACGAAGTCGCGGGCGGCCGCTAGTACATAATATAACACTACCACTAACTGACTATAACTAAGTCAATATTTAACAATAATATTTTCAAAAAACTGAGGTCAGCTAGCATGCTTGGCTTATTCATAATAAAGTTAAGATAATGAGCGTTACGGTTAAATGACATCTCTGAGTGCGGCAGTTCTCCATGTCGGTGCACTATGTCGAGAAACTATATTTACATACGTTTCGGATATAGGTACCACACACCACGGAAATACACGAAAATTTATTTACCCGAAAACAAACACCACTGCCACTAGGCTAAGTGGTTAGGTATACTTGTGTTGTGTTACTAATTTTAACACCCAGTCTCACGTTGTAGGAGTAATGCTTTCGTGTAGCCAGCGCGGCGTGAGCGTAGGCCGAAAAACATTGCGTTTTAGTTCGCACGTTTGGAATGACTTAATGGGTTCACCCTACTTTATCTACTGTGTTTTTTATGGTGGCAGACGAGCAGACGGATCACCTGATGGCAAGTGATTGCCGGCGTCCATAGACACCTGCAACACCAGTAGAGTCACAAGTGCGCTGCATACCCAGCGCAGGCGTTGCTTCACGCCGGTGTTCTGTGAGGCCGTGGTATCAATCCATTTGAACCGGCCCATTCATGCCGAAGTGTGGCTTTTCAGATAAGAATTCTGAGTTAATACTTAAATACATTATTATCCCTTTAACATCTTATTCTATTCATTGATATTTTAGTAGCGAGCAGTCAAAACGGAGGAATATGGTAGGATAGACCCGCGACTTCGTCCGCGTGGAATAGTATCTTTGGGAAGCATTTTTAATTATTTAATAATTTTCACCCCCTTTTAACCCCTTACAACCCCCTTCGCAATAAAAAGAAGCCATGTCCTTTCTCAGGGTCTAGACCATTTGTATACCAACATTAAAACCCGTTTAGTAGTTTTGGCGTGAAGTAGTAACAGACAGATAGATAGAGTTACTTACTATCGCATTTATAATATTTTTAAGGGACTATACGAATGAAACTAGCGCCGTCAACCTATTTACACCGATTGTGGCGAAAATACGATATTTTTTAAGAAAGCAAAACATTACAGACTAAAAGTGGCCGTTTTTAGCAATAATTAACATTATTGTTACTTGTCGCGAGTTAGAAATATTGTATTGCATCTTCAAAAATTCAATTTACTTGAATCTAAGTCTGTAATGTTTTATTTTCTTCAAAAATATCATATTTTCGCCACAATCAATGTAAAAAGGTTGGCGGCGCTAGTTTCATTCGTATAGCCCCTTAAGATTTATACCTAACTCTGATTATAACAAAACCCTTGGAGACCGTTGCTCCGTCGGACAAGGACTAATCGAGGCCACCGATCACCGTACCTGTAACACACCTCAGCTCGGCTGATGCGTCAAGCCTGCAGTTAGCAAAGTTGTTGATTTATTTACGTCTCAGCACCACCGAAATAAATGGCCTACTCTCGCTTAGTGTCAAAGACTCGGGCTAGGTTGTTGCCTCTGAAGAAATGGGAGCGAGCGTCTTCCGACGTAGGTGTGGGCCAAAATGACCATTGGCCCTGCCAATCGGGCTCGGGGAATATTTTGGGCCACTTCCGTAAATTACAAAGTAGAATGTAAGCGATGGTATGCAGCTAAATTGATGAGACCGAGCGCCTCCATGCATTTATTTTGATTTTTCAGTCAGTGTTGACAGAATGCTGTCTCGTGTTCTGCCTCGATATGTTTTCCATAACGTCTACTTTTTTTTTGGAATTTATCTAAAAACATATTCAGGTTTTCCCCCAAAAACAAAAAAAAATCGTCATGCAAAGTGGATGGGATCGGATCTCCAATAATTTTTAAAGGAGGAGGGGATCTCTGGGCCCAAAGTTATCAAGATGAAAAGCATCCTCAAAGATCGGTTATATTTTTGTAAAGAAACTCACAAAATACAAAATACCCATTTTACAACAAATATATGAAACAGGTGCGTTCTCTTTTCAAATTAATCTGCAAATGTCAAGTCTACCTACATTTTGAAAATTTGCAACATTTCTGTTAAAAAAAGGAAAAAAATAATGGAATCTTTTTGCTTTCCAATTAAGTATTTGCAATAATAGATCTTCTTCTGAATATGGGGGCTTCTTACCATTATAATAAGTCAAGATTAATTACTTTATTTTTATATTATTTTATAATTAAACAGAATAGCATAAATATTTATCTCGATCCTAGTAAGGGTAGAGATATGTAATTACGTACAGTATAATTACAAGATTCTCGTCTTAGGCTGTCTCACCTGCTCTGCCAAATAAAGCGTCATTTTATATGTGTACCTAGAAGTATTGGAATACTCTACCTCTTAATTAAAAAATGTGGTTTAAAGCTAGTCTTGTAATAAAACTTCTTGCTGTTACGTTTGTTAATGATAGCATCATTTTTTGACTAAAGTTAGTCTCCGTTTTATATAGGGGATAATGATTAGCCAATCAAAATTTTCTATTCCTCGGAAGTAATCCGCCATAAAAGAATTGAAAGGAAATTGGATTAGTACCTACTTACCTATAAAGCCATTTTTGAAAAAAAAATTTGTTTATGGTTTTCTCAATCATCCATGTATGTACCAATGTAAGACATAATCTTGATCACCACAAGATAACTAGGTACATCATAAAAACACGATTATCCTTGTTATACCTACTATTTAAAGTGGAGTCCATTTACCGCACTTAGACTCTCTTTCGGTCTATTGTGCGTGACAATTGGTATACTTTTTGATAAAAATATTTTTGTACAGCAGCGAAAAATATAGAGGAGGTATCGAGAATATGGACATAACAACAAACACACGTGCCCTTTTCACACTTTCTCATACCTACTTTAAATAAAAAGTCAAAAACTTAAGTTGACAATAGTCCTGATACTTATTATATGACTAAAGAGGCCGTAAAGTTGCTCACAAAGGGTGATCGCTCGAAACAAATGCCTAGTACCAAGGTGCTAATTATGCAATATTTCAACCTGAGTGGGAATGTTCGCTATTCCTGTCTCGTTGTTAGCGACCCTGCTCTTGTGGTGTACACTTATCGATAGATAGATAGATATTTGTTAATCTAAACTAGGTATACTATTTATAAAGAGGTAAATGCTGAAAACATCAACCAACGTTATATATTCGTACTAACCGAAAAGGCGAAACACAAGCGCGATACTATCATCGCATATCACCATCTGTTGGTATAAAGTGGAACTAATGCAATGTCCCGAAGCAAAAGGGCGGGCCTTTAGTAATAAAATAAATAAATTGACACAACATCACATACATTGCCCTGTTCTCAAACTAACCATATTCAGGAAACCAGTAACAACGAAATAACCACAAACCCCCAGACCCAACACAAATATCTACTTGTTTCTTCAACAAAAAATTGTGTTAGTGCGGGAGTCGAACCCGCGACCCTTGCGTCTCAACCGGCACTCAAACCACGGTGCGTTAAACGGGTCGTAAGGGTTAATCCACAGACACGTAAGCAAGGTAGGTGTGGTATAATAACTAGGCTTATCGCTTATTTAGAACATCGATATTAAATCTCATATCGATATGGTCATTACACATCACTACCCAGTTGTCTTGGTGGGACTAATGGCCGCCATTGACGGAGCACAGCCGTCAAACACACATAAATATAATTTTGTAGTCGCTTGGTTCCGGCAGGGAGTTGCATCACCATATATTCTTGTCTTAGACGAAAGGTCTAAACTTCTAATTACTGCTAAATAACATAGGTGCCATCATGATTAGCTTGTCTCAGTCCACGGCTGGATATAGGCTCCAATGTTCGCCACTCCCCACCCCTCTTCCGCGTTTCAACTTGACACATCCTGTCTCTACCAGTGTCTTTTCGCAGATTGTCACTCCATCCCTGGTTTCGTTACTTGGGGGAAATATATTTAATGGGAATAACAAAGAACCTTAAGTATTTTGTGCTGTTATAAAAGTCTCCTTCGCCCAAAAAGTCTTGATGTTTGTAAACATTTAGTAACTTCTCCCGCTTTCCCAACATTCCCCTTTTCTGTTCTGTTTCTATTGGTTGTAACGTGATGAAAATATACTACAATATGCACAGGAAAATGAAGAATAATTGTACCAAGTTAGTTTTGTTAAATTCCGTCGAGTAATTTTTGTTTCTGTAACGAACATACAGACAGACAGACAAAAAATACTGATTGCATATTTGGCATTAGTAGGTGGCATCAATCACTAATCATCCCCTGATAGTTATTTTAAAAATAAATTTAATATACAGATTTGACCTCTCTACAGATTTATTGCAAGTATAGATTAGTAAGTTCAGATCAAATTCAAAGCAAGTTTCTTGAGTTTGATCCTTCGAAGCTTACTTGATGATGTTTGTAATTAATGAGTTCTTGCAATAAACCGACCGACGATATATGGCTGTCAAATATCTGCAGCCACTTCTGTTGCTGACCATACATGAGTGCATTCCACTCAAACAAGAAGACGTATGAGTGACGCGTTTTCCGCAACATGACAACATTGGTCTCCAAAATAGGAACGTTCTGCGAAATCTGTAATTATCCTTTAATTGAGTTTTACACTCATCTCACACTAACATAAACACATCCTTAATTCACACACGTTTGCCGGATATAAGTAATACCTAAGTATTCATCTCAAGATAATATTTCTTTTTGTACACTGTTAACATTGCGTTTTTTTACAATTAGCCTGTGACTGTCCCTAAAAAATTAGCTTGAGTTATATATCAGGCAAAATAATTTTAATGTGTCAACTTTTTAATTGTCTGTATAAGAATTTACATCTTAACTATTTTCCTGATTGCTGTAAAGTTTGCAATCTATACTATTTATAAAGAGGTTAATTCCATAGACAATAACTAAGTAGAGTAGGTTTTAGTTTTGGCTTTTAGGAAATCCGTAACAACGAAACACTTGTGCGATGTAATCGACGAGTGTTTCGTTGGTGTTATGTGCAACTAATGTAGGTACCTATCGAAACTACGTGAGGGGAAATGGGGTTAAAATTTGGCAACGCATTTGTGTCTCCACTGGTGTTGCTGTCCGGTGATCGTTTGCTCGTCTGCCACCTATCATATAAAATTAGTTTATTGTTATTACATTTAGTTGAACCCAGTACATTGAACTACGCAGTTGTATCACTTTTATTTAGCAATGAAAGTTTTTATTTCGGTTCTTTCAGATTAGCAATGAGACTTGTACATCGATATACAATCGAGAGTGTAATAGGATAGAGTTTGGAATCGCCTGGGCGTTTTAGCCCACGCGTGCATAGATACCTCATCCATCTTTTGTCCATTGATCGATATAGGTCACTCCGGAAACTTTTAAAATGTCTATTTTTGAGTTTGACTTGGACAAGGTATTGCAAGCTGATTGGTTCTATTTATTGCGTCAAATGTTTATTTGTGTGAAATGTAGAACTGTAAAATAGAGGTCGATGGTCTGTGTATTTGTTTTTCAACTGAATCGACTAAGCAGAGGCACGTTAAGCCATTGCTATGACTGTAATACAGAGAAAGAGATAATAATGCAGAGAACCAAAGTCATCGACATAGCTCACAAGAATTATAATAGCAAGCTAAAGTGGCAATTGGCTGGCCATATTAGCTGACAACCACTGGGATACACGAGTAGTGTAATGGAGACCACGTCGCGGTAAACGTAGGACGCTTTCGAACCAGATGGAGTGACGATATGCGCATGATAGCTGGCAAGAGCAGGAGGCCAATTCTCGGTTTTCGCCTTTCTATGTCTAGTCGACTTCATGGAACGCACAACCAATAGGAGAACATAGACTACAGATTACAGGCGAAATTCCTGAATTGTCCAGCAGTGGACTGCAATAGACCGATGTTCATGATTCACTTGAAACTCAAATTGTTAGAGCATTACAGGCGGAAGTTTCATAACGGACAATACCTAACGTAATAAGAATGACGATTGTTTTTACATGTGAAAAAAATATTGCATTCACTTTAGTACTAGTTAGATAATTCTGTCCCGATTCTGGCTCTCTACCAAAGTGTAAACAGTTTATAACAATTTGTGTTTCCGCGTTATCACACTAACTT
Organism: Cnaphalocrocis medinalis; assembly: GCA_014851415.1. Classification (NCBI taxonomy): domain Eukaryota; kingdom Metazoa; phylum Arthropoda; class Insecta; order Lepidoptera; family Crambidae; genus Cnaphalocrocis; species Cnaphalocrocis medinalis. Next base: position 15,487,987 of record CM026273.1, on the reverse strand, counting down.
TCCTACGAAATTACTAAGTCTCTGAAGTGCGTACGAGGAAGGTGGTAAATATTGAAGTGAATTATAAAATTATTGCCAGGAACTCCTAATTGAAGGTATGAACCAGTATGAAGCTTCTCTGAATTGGTGCAATTTAATATTAGTTATCCAAGAGTTCCTTCAAACGCAATGGAAATACGAAATAAATATATATCATAAATAGTGGCCCGTCCCTTTTTAATTTAGATCAGTTACCAACAGATGGCGCTTGGGAGTCGATTATATGGCGCAAGTGTTTCGCCTTCTTGATTTACTTAAAAGCTTTGACGTTGAGTATGCTTCTGACCTATTTATAAATAGTACAGATTATAGTAATCGTGCGTGTATGCGTACTGTGCACATTTTGCAAGAAAGAAACATTTTGATTTGGATACCACGACACATTTATATTATGGTAGGTACATACAAATGACACAAACACAAGAAACTACAAAAGACAACTAACTTGACACTACACATATTATGCGAGGGAATCGCAGCGTTGCCGCTCCGTGGTAGTAACGTATATCTATGGTATATACTACGTAAGCTGCAAGAGTTTACCAATTGGTTATAAATGGCGTTCGGCTTACGTTGGCAATAAGCCTAAGTTTGTCATTATTGAAGTGACGCAGGATCGCTTCTGACTATTTTCTTCTCTAAAAATGCATCTCGGATAGAAAGGCTTACTAAAGTCGGTTGACCTCCGCCGATACGAAATCTGCTCATTGCACCACCTAACCCTCTCCGTTATAAAAACGTGTTTTATGTTTCTATGTGGCGATATTGACCCATCCGCCATGTGGCAGACATGGCGAACCACGCCATCAGCCAAGCGACTTCATAAGAATTTATAAACAAGATTGATCAGCTCTTTGATCATTTTGCATAGAATATCGGCTTTTTCTTGGCAAGCTGCCAAATTCTAGACTAACATCCATTATTCGTAGTAAGACTAAGTGGTTAGTGGGATTAATTGGCATGGTTTAGTGATTTTTCGCCATTTTCGTAATTTTTCCTCTTGTTCGTTTCAGAATTTTTGCAACAGCCCGATTGCAACACCTGGAGTCCTGAACTCATGGAAGAGAGCTGATGGTAGACACACAAGATGTCTTTTAGGAACTATGTAAGTATTAAATCGTAACAAACATGCCAGTCAGCGTTTATAGATTATTTTATTTTTAGTACAAGTACACTATACTTGCATAATACCTACATGTCGATCTAATAAAATAAATTTACACCACATCTCATACTTTGAGGTGACTCCGTACTAAGTATCTTCCGCAATTGTGTTACAGATATCAGACAACAGAGGAATTACAAGTATAATATACTTAAATACACCTTTTTTCACCCAGTCTTAAGAGGCAGGGTCACTACCAAGTCACAGGTCATCATTTAGTTAAACATTTTAAGGATTAATTCACAATTCTTATTGCTCCTGTAACATCTTACTGCTCTAGTGAACTACGTTTTGATAAATTTCTAAGCATACTCGTAAGTACGACAAGATGGTCCAGTAGTATGCTGCACATTGTCTCTCAGAATATAGATTCTGAAAATCCATAACGAGAAAGTCAAACAGATTGTACCTACATCATAATTTGATTCATCTAACGACTTTTACAGTCTTACGACTAAAGTAATAAAGTCTAAATTAGAACATTTTTCAGGGATTCAAGCTAAAGCTGTGAATGCGCATTCCCTTACTATTTATAAAACAGAGAAAGATACTTCGTGCGTAGGGTTGCCGTAAGGTCCAGACACTTTGAGCAATCAGGTTCCCTCGTAGCGATGTTCCGAATCCAGAACGATGACGACACTTTTAAGAAAAAATACAAGAAATTCACTTTTCCTAATAGCTGTTCTGTGAATCAAGCAGTATATTTATTTGCCCGGTTTTACATTACGCATTGAGTAACCCTACTATTCATACGTTATAGTGTTGAATGAGGATTATGGGCTCGGCGCTACAATAAAATACATCGCTGGCTCAATATAGGAACTGAGTAATTAAGAATTTTAAAAATACACTGTGCAAGTGAAATGTTCGTGAAGAGTCAGTTGTCTTCGGGAAGGAAACCAGTTGATATTATGACCGATTTTATCATTTAGTAGTATGTACTTACACTAGGTATTCACATAAATACTTATACGAACAGTAAAACTTACGATAATTTGGTTAATTATTTTATTTATCAGTGTAAGTTATTAAAACTTTGTTAATCTTTTGCTTATAATCAGACAAATATTAATTGAATTTTTATCGCATTTTCAGTATGATACGACGTACAGTCGAAGTTCGAGTAGAGGGGCGACGAGCTCCCCAAACGACCGCCCCACCTCCGTGACCGCCAAGTACACCACCACGCCATCGTACAAGTCCTCCAACATTCCCGTCCTCAACAGCACACCCAAAGACGAATCGCCCATATCAGCCATCGCTAATCGATACGCCAGCTACAGCAGAACCGATAAAACTACACCGAAATATGACTCCTACACCAAAACCGATAAAACTCCAACCAAATACGACACCTACGGCAAACTAGACAAAACAACCCCCAAATATGATAGCTACAGCAAAACAGATAAGTCCTCATCTTCATCAAAATACGAAAATCCTAAATACGATAACGCAAAATACGAAAAAAAGGACTACTCTAAACTTAGTGTCTCAAGCGTCACCGGAAAAAGTAGAGATGTGAGCCCTGTATCGACAACATCGAAGTATAGTTATAATCGACCCTCCAGGCATTTAAGCCCTGAGCGGAGAACGAAAAATTTCAAAGATAAAAGCCGAGATCCCAGTCCAGCGGATCGCGACAAAGACATTCCAAGCAAGACTGACAAGTCTTCAGGCTATAATAGCCTATCAAGCTACAAACTGTACTCCCGAACTTCAAACTATGCACGACCTGCTTCCAGAGCAGAGACAAAACCTGAAATACCTTTGAATAGATACTCGGTATCGAATCGTTTATCTTCTAACTATTTACGGAGTCCTCCTACTGTAAAAAGAGCATCAGTATCTCCGGTAAATCACAGTGATACTCCAAAAAGTGAGATTGAAGCGAACAGTAACTCCAACCGTAATAGTCGAGGAAGTAGATAAAACACAAAAGGAACAAGAGAAGGAGACTCCACTAGAAAATGGGGTTGAAACAAGTGCTCCGCTTAGTCAAGGGCAAGAAGAGGACGAGAATGAGACTGAAACAGTAATCGTTATCACCCGACATACATCACCGACGCCCCCGGGCTCATCGGCTTATGTCAGGAGTAGAAGAGCAGAGATGGCTAAAACTATAGAAAAATCAATTATGCGTTCTAAGAAAAAACCTGAAATGATTGACAAAGAGATTCAATCAGATAGGTTGGATGATCCAACTAGATCTAGCCGATTTGCTGGCACTACAAGAGCCAGTATGACAAATTGGTCGTATTATTCACCAAATAGTTACACTGGCTATGCTGGTAGGTATTCAACACAGTATCCAAATTTGAGGGAAAGCCCGACTACTAACTCATATAACGAAAGATCAAGTAGAAGTCGAAGTACTGAACCTCATCCTTTAGAAAACAGCAACTCATTATCTGAAAACAGCAGTAGCGTAAGTAACAAGCCAACTTTGAGTAATAGCATACCTGAATCTAGTCAAGAAATAGACGCTGCATTTGAAAAAAATAATAATAACAACGAAATGCCCGATGTTGTAATTAATGTAAATCTAAAATTAAAGAGAGCTACTAGTCCTTTGGTCGCAGCTTCAGCTGAGTTGGTATCACCAGAAGTGACAATCACTAATAGTCAGTTACCACCTCAAGCACCTAAACCTGAAGGAGTGGCCAAGCCGAAAAAAATAAAAGCAAGGAAGTCTAGTTCAGATTCAACTGACTCTGGTTCTAAGAAAAAAGTGGTGAAAAAAAGAAGTAAGTCCGTCAGCTCCACTGACTCTGATCCAGGAAGTGAAGCAAATGATAAAAATAAATCGGTCTCACCTCCAAAAAGTATAAGTAAGACTTCTTCGGGTAGTAACTTAGTAAATGGTCAGTCAAAGTTAAAACATTCCAAATCGCGTGAAAGTAATAGTCCAGAGTCAAGCATAACATTATCAACCCAATCGTCTATCAGCGAGGATGAACCCATGTCAAGGTCTAAAACGAATGATGTGTCGAGAACTTCAGCTGATGAAGTATCAATACCCACAGACAAGTCCCTAAAACAGTCTTCACCACTACCGGCATCAAAGAATGATAATGGTACTGAAGAAGCAAAATCATTTTTGATAAGAGCTTTAGCACCCGTGACTAATCTGTTTAAAATTAGGCACCAAGAAAGCAATGAAAATAGTAAATGGCCAGAAAATTCAAGTTCAGAATCAACTGGAAAAGATGTTTCAAATCTTATCACTGAGAGCGATAAATCTAGTAAAAGCAAAAACATAGTCGCTTCCAACGATGATAACCTGGTCACACTAAAAAGTATAAAACCTATTGAATCTGGTGAAAGAGCTTGGTGGCTTGAGGCTGATTCTGAGAAAAAAAGCAGTGAAAATCGGATATCTGTAAATGGAACTTCAGAACAGAATGCTCCAAAGAAAATTAGACATATAGAATCAGGCGAAAGAGCATGGTGGCTTGAATCAAATAGTGAGAGTAAACATGAAAACCAGGTGTCTACCAACAACATTATCAATGAGAACTCTGATTCCAATAAGCTTATGAAAAAGTGCAAATTCACAGACGAAGAAAAGCCATGGTGGTTAGATAGCAGTGCCAACATACCGGAAGGAGTCGAAAGGCTAACTCCTCCACGAAAGTCGTCCAGTGATAGTGAAAAAAGTGAAAAATATAACTTTTACAAAGTGCGTCACATCGAATCTGGAGAACAAAAAGACTGGTGGCTCACTAGTAACGAAAATTCATCTAATACTAATAGTAAATCAGACATTCAAAATAGCATAAGTAAATCCAGTTCTGATCAGAAAAGTTTTCCACTAAGGCGAATTAGACATGTTGAATCTGGCGAAAGGCCCTGGTGGTTGTCTAGCGATAAAAACATTCCAGAAGGTATAGAGAAACTACCCACTCCTCCACCTCAACAAGAGAGTGACTCTTCTGATTCAGAAGAAGTTCAAGTTTATATTCCACCATCGCATATTCCCCCATTCCCTCTAAGTTTGCCAGATGATGAACCTTTAGGTGATAGAAGAAGCCCTGAAGGTCTTGAAACACCTAAAGAAAATGAGGACTATAGAGGACGTTCTTCACCGTACGAAAATAATCGTCAATACTTACGGAGAAATGTATATCAGAAGGGAATGGATAAATATATTTCGCGTTATACGGATATAGACGATATACTGGGAACTTCAGGACATATTTACAGTCCATTTATGGATTCTATACTAGCAAGAAGAACGGGCCAGATACCGTTTGATGACGATGAATGTGAAGAGATAGACCCAACTCAAGTACGGATCCATGACAGTACAGCGCAGCGACCAGTTATAAAGAAAATTCGGGGCAGGTGAGTCTATCAACATACATTTTTTTTGCATGACTACCAACTTGCTTGCATTTAGTCATTTGGCTTCAGAGCGAAATCTATGAAGCAGACAGACAGCATACTTACACTATTTGATCATAGTGTGGTGACCCTGCCTCATGCTTAATGGAGCTTGAGGTGAGGAGGATCCGTGGGTTGTGGGTTCAGTTCCCAACCTGGGTGAAAGTTGAATCTGAACATACATTACTAGAGTAGTAGTTGGGTGACATTATCATTTTACATTTATATTTACTGGGTTATAATTATAAAAAATATCTTTTTTTACTTTACGGTTTTGTATTAGGATGTCCGATTTCATCATTGCTAATAAGTACATATTTCTTTGTTGTTATGTCTGCATTAAATAATTTTCTAGATTTCTTGTACTTGCTTCATTTGTGATGCAAGCCACACACGCAGCGTCGTGACGTATCTAAGTCGCCTTCCAAGTTAGGAGTTGCATGCATGTAGGTTTAGTTAGACGTGATTTGAACATAAAACTTTCACAGTTACGTCACGGACTTTTCACGTGGCAAACGCTAATGCTCCTTTTATAACACAAATGTTTGTTGATGAAACACATATACTTGTGTTTGCCTTTTACAAAGGTACCCTTGTTGTTTCTGGTTTCCATTGAACAAGAGAATAGCTTAGTTTGGGATCAGAATAATGTATTCGATGTTCTCTTAATTTATTACTATCTTTTCATTTTCTAAACAATAAGTATAAATGTATTATGTATGTAAAAACTTGACCTACTTACGGCAAAACAAACTCTTAAGGGTAAAAAACCGACTATTAAGAGCTGATTCGACCAATTTTTATCAGAGAAGAAATCTACGTGTCAGTATAACGCTACATATCTTATGGTACTGCGAATCGGGTCTAGAAGTACTGACCAATATTTTACTTGATAAATCTTAGGATTTGCATCAAACGAATACGAGTATTACCTAAATGTGGAAAAAATACATTCATAAATATGTTTGGCACAATATTTCCTACCGTGTATGTTGAAAAGTTAAGTCATATCTGACTGGCCGCATGGCGCATTTGCTAGTGACCCTGCCAAAGGTCGTGGGTTCGATCCCCACTCTGGACAAACATTTGTATATAATGAACACTTGTGTTTATTCTGTGTCTGGGTGTTGCAATCCATTTAATTCAACAAGGACTTAATTGTTTCCAGAAACGAGGTCGCCAACTACAGAGGAGAGGACCAGGTATGTGATCCCTTCAAATTATCTAATGGTGTAATACTTAATTTGGTATTGAATGAAACAATGAGGAGCTATTAAAATAAATTGCGGTTGTATTGCGACGTCAGCTGGGCAGGCAAAAACAGCTGACTGTGTGGTTAATAAGAGAGGAACAAGTTACTCCGAACCTAGTATTACATGAGGGTTCAGTACGTTGTTTCATCTCAACGTGTAAAATTCCCCGTTGCAAAATGCTTTGAAGCCTGGGGTACGCATAGAGTATGACCCAAGATTTGGGGATGATAATAGTGGTAATTACAGGGGAACCAGACCAAATGATAACCGAAAGGAAAGAGAGGAAACCCTTCATTCCTTTTAAGAGCGGATAAATAAACCGTAATATAACATATTAAAATCTAATCTAACCAAGGCACGGACAAGAGTCCGTGGACCCAACCTATAGTTAAATTGAAAAAGCAATTGTAAGTAGTTAATTCTTTGATTAGTGGCGGACGCTCTCTGAAAACTTTGTCTCTCCTTTAAAGTAAGAGTCATAAAAATTCTAATAGGTAAGTAAAGTTTCATAGCTTTGTGAATACATTTTACAATTTCCTAAAGATAGACTTTCTCGTATTTCTTTTGCATTGAAAAGTACTTAACCTCAAAACCTTATAGTACCTTCAATAAGCAAACCCTACCTTTTATCACTGATCGATGAATAATGAGTAGGAAAGTATAATCTAAAATAATGCCTTGATTTCATTTACCTCTTATAAACAACTTAGCGCATCTGTAACCATATTGTAATTTTATTGTTAGAAAGCAACATAATAGGGTACTTGACTATTTTTTTTATGTGTTTAATCAAAAGACCCCTCTATTAAAGAAACATTGTTGAAAGAATTATTTGATTCTGATTTGAATTACCTGAGATATCACAACTTTAAGAGCACATATTTTACGCGGGCCCAAAAACGCTCTATACAAATGGCTACTAACATGTGACGTCACACGCTCGTATCTTGTATGCGCGTCTAGCAAATTTTGTTTGGTAGCTATATCAAATGTTTCGTTTATGTACATAGTTTTATAATAAAAGTTTGTGTTTAATGTGTGGGTAGTTCAATGATATAATTATTTTTATAATATTATAAACTTTAAAACTGGACTTGCCCATGAAACTTTGAATGCTCACAAAACCAGCTAGACGTTATATTTTTAACTGAAAATTAAGGCTATTGGTTCTTATTTACCAATATTTTGGTAAAGTATCAATATTTTTTACTACATCGATATTAGTCAAATACCCTATTGCAAGTGTAACCAATAAAGATGGCGGGTGTCTACCCCCATGCCTCAATAAGCACGTTAAGCTGTTTGTCCTGTGCCTGGGCCTTCTTTGGTCGTGTCACTCTGGTGTCCCATCCAAATATGGGGGTATGGGAATAGAGAGTGCACTTGTGTCCGAGCACACACTTGAGCATTATAAATGTCCTGCGGCGATGGATGATTGCTGAGACTGGCTGCCATAGCCGTATTATCGGTTAAGAGGACATTGTATTCGTTAAGACTAAACAATTTTTTTTAAATTGTCTCGTGCCCTATCGGAGTAAAACTATTTACTATGGGCATAACTATCACCGAATTAATGCATTAATCCTTACACCTAAAGGACCTTAGGTTTTCAATTGTGATGTTAGTGACACAGTTGGTATTTGTCGCACTAGTTTTGTAAGGGCCTCGAGTTCTAGTAATTTTTGGAGACAGGGCAATTAAACGAGTAAAGAGAGAGAGATTCGTAGACAGAAGTCAGTGGTTTTCGACACGTCAAAGGAACCCTAAAAACGGGTCTCCAGAAAGTCGGTTGCCAGGCTCACGATCCAATGTTGACTTATAAGCAGGTATTATATGCTGGGATAAAGCATATTGATTTATTTATATCTTATATGTACCATGTGAACGGTAAATGAGGTCTATTTACATACCGACGCTGTTTTTAAATATTGCCTTAATTTTGATAAACATATTCTAAATAACATTTATGTTTGTGGTTTTAAGTTTTATCGGTTAACCGTGGGAGAGCCACGCTTCAGCAAGAATGGACCAGCTCGACCGGAGTGATACCTCGGCGTCACAGAAGATCGGTGTAAAGCAGCGCCTGCGCTGTGTTTCGCCGAGTGAGGGTACCACCGGTGACTCTACTGGTATAGCTGGAGGCACGAAAGTATAGCGATGACCGTTATTTTGCGCACTCGTAAAAAAGAAGACTTTCTATCAAAATTGGTTTCTGCGCACTCAAGGTCGTAACTACACTTTCTTGTCTCGGACTATATTGCAGGTGTCTATAGGCGGCGGCAATCGCTTACCATTAGTGATCCGTCTGCTCGTCTCCGAGCTTTTACATATAAATTATATTAAATAGGTACTATTATAATTTTTAACTTAAAAAGTTTAAAGGAACTCGAGCTACCTACAATTTTCTGAAACACATATTTTGGTAGGTGGGAATTATAATGTAATAAGCAGTAAGTATCTTAAGTATTGTATGTACACTATACGTGGGTATGGTGTAACCATTATGATTCTTCTTCTAACTAGCTGTCTCTAAAATCTATAATTTTTTTTCGTCCAGAAGCAGTGTTACTACATCAAATTAAAATAAAACCATCCCACAATGGAGAAGGTAACCTTTTTGCGCGACTAGTCAATTGGTTATTTTATGGTTCCGTACCTAAATCTTTGGAATCTTTGTTTCGTTGTGTCTGTCTGTCCGTCCGTATGTCACAGTCACTTTTTATACAGATACCTCTTAAACGTGATAACCCGCAGCACTAGAGAGGCAGGCATCTCGACTTGGTACATTATTTACACGGTGCACAGTAGCATTTTTTCTCCATTCACTTTTTATTCTGTGTACCTACTTTTTGTGTGGCGTGTCGAAGTAAGGCTTCTGCGCGAACGCAAGCGACGCGGGCGCAGGCCGGAGCCCGAGCAGTGAACCGAGATGGCGCATCCTTGACTGAGCTCTTGTAGTGATGTGACGCGTGTTACTGACTCGATTTATTCGATGCCAGCAGCATTGCCAGCGCTGAATTGTTCAGTGATTTTTCCCTTTGACATTGGTTTCATCATATTGGATGTATCAATCGATATTAAACCAAATGTAAATAATGTATAGGCGATATAATGCATAGGCGAGAATAGATTGAGGTGTATTCACAGATTTTGTTTACACTTGAAAAAATGCGTTTATTGCCTTTGTTAGCTAGCCTATAAAATACTGTGCTATAAAACGTTTCTATATTTGAATTACGCCAATGTGATCGCACCTTGGGTTTTCAGAATCACTATTGAGTGACTATGTTCTTATTAATAAACACTTCTTTGATTGAAAACAGAATGGAAACCGTTTTGCCAGGATGATTGTTGACTCGTAACATTTTCCACTCGAATCGGGTCTTGGTATCCCGAGTTGGCACGTCTCTATGTCCGACTCGGTCCCCTATGGGAATACGGCGCGAGAGCGGGATGGCCGATGCGCCTGACATTTCAACACGGTGACGTCATATCCAAAGAGGTACAGAACCGACCGGGTTTTTGAGTATAAGGGTTTAACTACCTGTTGTGTTAATTTTATGGCAGGTCCCAATATTTTGATCTTTTCGAAAGTATCGATCGAATTTTACTAGACACGAAAATAGCACGCGTTACATTTTTAGTAATGTATTAGACAACGGCAAATGTATGGATCTAATCCCATAGTAAGTAGTTTAGTATTTCTAGTGCCATTATGTCAGAATCAATTTAGGTAATATATTGCACGGGAACAAAACAATAACTGAGGGCGTACAACCTAAGTATTAGGAATTATTGTCACGCCGTTGACTCTTTGGAATTTTTTCAGCCTCGACCAAAACCGCCTTATTCCATTTTTTGGAAGATAGTAAGTAGTAGTCTTTTTTTTGTCGGTCGGCTCCGTTCTGTCAACCTACGTGTGTGGTTTTGTACAGAGTCAACCGGGCTTGTGGGGAGAAGTAGTAGTCCCAAATACTACTGTTTCATCTGACATACACCTCACTACTCATATCGGGGTAATCCAGCAATTCGTCGTTCTCCTCTGCGCTGCCTATTCGTTGAGAAGGCACCAAGTCATTCACGTTTCATCTCTTTCTACCACCACTAGCGATGCGCTACAATGTCGCCAGCTCGAACCCTCCCCGGACGAAGGCACCGCGGCCGGAGCCACGTGGGAAGCCTCTGCTGGACATTACAAGCGGCCGGTTAGCACGGACATGAAAACTTTACCTGTGCCACACTGCACTCGAGACAGTGAATCAACAACGTGTTAGTTTAAATTGTAGAGACTTTGAAAAGTATAGGCAACGTTACCGTAAGAAAACTCTCTGCTCGCGCAATTATAATTCAAGTTTTCTCATTCCTTTTACAAATTTATTCTTATCACTGTATTTCAATGACACCCACACACAAATTAATGATAAGCCATTTGATTGCAATTTGCAACGATTAGATGTTTTTATTTCTAATATGTATGTTGTGTATAGTGTAGACAAATCACTGGTGTAGTGGAAACTTTAGCAACTACAGTATTTGCATGAAGTATCTTGATTGACCATATGGTGTTTTTTTGTTGCTTTATGTAAAAGTAGAAAGTGAAAAAAAAACTACTAAACTAAGCTAAGCTACTTTAGGGTCTGATCGTAGAATATCTGATACTTGTTGACGTCTTTGAAGCAACTAGCAATCACAGTCGTTTAAGGCGAAGCAGAGGGTCTAATTTGAAGTGGACGTTACGACCGAATCGGAGCTCCCCTCTCTTTCACACGCACTGTGCGCGCTTTTGTTTGAATGTGGCAGGTATATTCTCATTCGTTACGGGACGTCTTCGTTATAAGCCACCTGATCGCATGCCTCGGCCACGGCCAAGGCGAGGCGGCCTCACTGGTCGCAGCTGGACTGCGTGCGGACTGGCCGCTCCGCATCACCGCATGGCTTCTTTCTTCAGTGATGTCTGCGGTACCGGAGCGCGCGGACCCACACTCGCGCGCCGGTGTGTTCTGTGTCGTGTTCCGATCTTAGGTCCCGTCATGAGTTTACCCGTCCGCACTTTTTCAAGTGACTTTTGAACGAGGAGCCGGTTTCTACGCGTTTTATTATTCCTTTTCCACCTGACCGGTGTCTGTGGTAAAAATGTTTCGCTATTGTTTATGTTTAACGTATTTTGGACTTGTCTTCTAATTTGCCATTGTGGTGAAAGGTAACTTTTCGAAATAATCTTCTCTTCCAGGGTTCGAAAAACGTTACATCTTAACTTGCAACTTGCACACGGCTTAAAGTAACTAGTAATATTCAAAAGAAAATAAATAACAGGTGGTTAAAAAAACACATTGAAACTACTTTTTGGAAAGGGGCACGGAGTAGTCAAGTTGTATCGGTTACGAGTAATTCGGTGAAATTGGCCCTTAATTTAAAATGAAAATACCTAGTGTATTTAAAAGTCGAAAGCTGCAGTTGCAGTCTCCTAATTGAGTGAAAGAGCCGGCGAGCTCTTGCACCGGTTCTTCGTGCTCGCTCTTACCCTTCCCGTAGTTACTTTTGTTATCAACTTCTTAAGCTGATATCCATAGTAATATTACAAACGTGAAAGTCTGCGTTCCTGTTTTACTGTAAATGTTATTGACTAAAATATCTACGATCATCTTTAAGGCTAAAAGTATCTATGATTTAGTGATTTAAAAAAAGGCTTCTCGTACTTAAAACCGGAACAAAGACATTCTCACTGGAAATAAAACTACAGGACAAAGGCCTCCCGTAAATCAAATCATTGCTAATATCATGAGATTAGAATTAATTAACACCCTGTTTCATCGCGTTGGTGTAGTGGTTGAAGTACCGGGTCCAGGGTTCGATTCCCGGTTTGAGCAAAAAGTATGATTCGAATTTTTCGAACATAGCTCGGGGTAGTGACCACCAGTCCAGATTAGGCAAACCTGAAGTGATCCAAAATTGTTTGTCCAAATCAAACCTGAAACCGACTTAGGTACTTACATAGGTAATATTATCCCCATTTCCGAAACATCAAATTCGTAACATACGTCAAGGATTTTTTTATTTCTTTTTTGTACTTAATTCTTTAGTTACGGTTAATCTATCAACAGCCTGTGGCCGTCCACAGCTGAACGTAGGCCTCCTTAGCGCTGCACCAACAATTCTTTGAGGCTCTCTACATCCACACATCCAGTTACAGTAAACGAACCTTTCAAGGTCGTCGGTTCAGAATAATTCGTATTTTTTCCAAATGAACACTCACTGAAGAATAATTCAAATGTAGCGTTTTTGTTACATAGAGCGACAACCCTCAGCTATAAGGAATATATTAAATAACTCAGACTAAATATGTTCTGTTTTTTGACTGCTAATTTAACAAATAGCGTTAAAAGAAAGATAGAAAAACCTTTTAAAATCATGATCAGCCCCTAGTACTGACTCTCTCATCTTAAGCGTGTATATCCCAATTGAGTCCAAAGTTTTAGCTTTGGAGCCCTGGATACGTTGACCCCATGATTCCAGATTTTTGAAGTCTGGTAATTACACTCAAGCGACTGTCGTCTGTCTTTCAAAACCCTGTAGCAGGGGATCATCCGAAACGTGCAGGTTTGATAATCACAAAGTTTACCCTTACCGCCGAGCAAATGTTAGAGATATGCATGCATGAAGTGCGTTTTTGCCACTGAGTTACCATCACTCTGACTAGTTACATGTACGGAAAGAAGTAGTCAACATAACAAAGATGTCAGATATTTTGAAAAATAAGCGCCTAAAAAATCATCACAATCACTTTTTCTATCAAACCCAAAATATCGTTTACAAATTAAATAGTTAGGTAAAACTTCCAGTTAGTTTATGTGTCAAACAGCGTTGTGTTATATCGATATAATATCCAATTCTTGCTTCTTTATCGCAGCTGATAAGGAAATCTTTTCACACATTCGAACAAAAGACGATAAAACAAAACCAACAATAGTGCATCGATGTTGACAAAACAAATGCTTTTAAACGTGACATTGAAGTATTTTTTTTCAATCTCTCACTTCGCAGAAATTATTTGACAAAGGATGCACTTACGAGTTTTAAATACCTACCTAGTTAGGTTCATTGAGTTAAGATAACATTGAAATGTTTAAATCAATATTTGAAGACCGTCTTGACAGGAGTGGGAAAACTTACCACTGACAAATAAAATATCTTTATTGTTAAAATTAGGGTTTTACTAAAAAAAAACTTTGTCTTAACTTTTTTGTCCATTGATTCAATATTGTCTTAATCGTTCCAAATTACAAGTTAATAGGTAGGTAATATTTAACGCTGCACCTGTTTTTTTTAATTAATTTAAACATCAAATATACTGTATTATCTTACAACCAAAAACTGTAACCGTTTTTAAAATAACCGACATAAAAAGTTGTTTATCATTATTATTGAGAACAGGTTGGTGTAACTTTTTTTATTTTTTGCGACAGCTTAACGGAACGCCGTACCTGGACGAGAATATATTCATACATTGTTGTTCAGTTTGGTCTAGACCAAGTTTTTTTTCTTTACTATGTAAATACATATTTCGAAGGAATATTACTAAAAGTACATCATTAAAATCCGTAAAGCAGCCATCCGTAAAGAGATTTTATTTTTAGGATTAAAACGACTTAATATGAAAAAAATACAAATACTTACTATCGCGGTCTTTCAATTTTTGACAAAGCTGCGTAAGGTGCTCGAGATCACAAAATTAGATTAATAATTAGGCTAACATCATAAACAAGGCAATCGGCAATATTACTTACAATGGCAGTTTATTTTTGGACATCCGATTGTAATTTTTTTATAGTTAATATATTTCTATAAATTATACATAGTGTAAAACATTTTAATCACGAAAGGATCTTTTCCACAACACATATTTCTGCCGCAGCCAACAAATTTAGGAATGAATATTAAAATATGTAAAAGCAAGAAAAATGTTAGGTATTATTATAAATTCTGAAAGATATAAAAACTACGAACGTATATAAAATTCTCGTTTACATAAATACCTACCTTTGTTTAAGTGACACACTTGCCTAAATGTAAATTCCAATTCCTCTCTTCCTTCAAAAAGAGGTGTGATGTCAGTTGGTTTGCAATTAAAATAAGATAGTTTTCTCGCATTAACAAAACACTTTCTCGGCTTGCGACAGCTACTATCAGCTGCGCAGTTACCTGTCAACAATTGACCCTTAAGTCTTATAAAATAAGCTTCACTGTACAGTATATTAATTGCTTATATACAGACGTACGGGGCGTATCGGTAAACATCACAAACCTATAACCATGTTTCTAACAACCATTCTGAACATTTGTTCAACATTCTATAACTTTTGGAATTGCTCATTAAAAACACAACTTTTCTTACAAAGTCTACATACAATGGCTCTCATTCAAAGTTTACCTGACTTGTTCATTTTGTATGTTGATTCGAAAAAAAAAATCCAAAAATAATGTCGAAAAGAAAAAGGTTTTATTACAATAAGTCGATGAAAATTATTGGGTCATCCAATGGTAGATATGATTATTTTTTAATTATTTTATACAATTAATATGGGTATGCCCATGAACTTTTGAATGACCATAAAACTAGCTAGACATTTTCTTTTTAACTAAAGATTCAACAGCTTATATTTCTGATAGTTACGAAAAAAAAAACGGGCGGACAGTCATACCTACGTCCTACATGTCTATAAGGGTTCCTTTTTTTAGCATTTACCATCGGAACCCTAAAAATTGCCTTTTATGCATTCAGCAGTACCTGTAAGTAGTGTTAGAATGTCAATTCAAAACAATAGCCGGACGTTGAATGAACATTCCTACATCAAAACATGGGCCAAACTTTATTAAACATGTATTATTGAGTAACATTAGAATATAGACTTTTTTTAACATCTAAATTTCGTTTATTCCCGTTGTCCCCGCAGTCCGTGTCCCCGTGTACGGGGACAGCGGCACTTCAATTAAATATTTTAAAATACTTCCCGTTGTCCCCGTCATCATCATCATCGTCAGCAACCCACGCTCGTCCACTGCTGGACATAGGTCTCCCCCAATGCACGCCACCGTTCCCGATTTTCGGCCACTCTCATCCAGCTCACTCCAGCCAGCCTTCGAATGTCGTCATCCCATCTTGTAGCAGGGCGTCCAACACTACGTTTACCGAGTCGCGGTCTCCAATCAAGGACTTTCCTCGACTTTTTTTCCCCGTACATAAAATAAACAACTACATACTTCGCGTTTTTGGGATTTTTAGTGTCAGATTAATTTTTCTCGCGTACTCAATTTATAAACAAAGCCATCATACAGAAGGTTGTCAAAGGGCAGTTAGAATTTTCAGTTAATGTCGTATTCGTATTCTCAGAACTAACAAAGAAATCAAAATTCCCCAGAAGAGAAAAGGTTGGAACCCTTGTTATAAGTTCTTACTACTTATATCGAGACTAGTGGGCCGTCCCCACTTTGTTCGGGACACAGATTTGCTCGAAGTTCGAATCTTTATCAATAGATGGCGCTGGGTGTCGATTGCATTGCGCATGTGTTTCATGTTTTCAAATCGATTGTTTTTGCCTTTTAAAAGGCTTTTGGTCTTACGACATTAAAGTCGATATGTGCATTTATCATTATTTCTGAAAGCAATTGAGCGAAGTAATATTAACTTTGAACTAGAAAAATGCTAGAACTACTAATTATTTTATCGCTTTTATAGTGAAAAAATGTTTATGATGCAACCACTACGAATAATATTAGATTTTGTTAAATACCGATTAGAAATAATCATGGATGCATTATGCAACACGTATTCATTATTCATGCGTTATTAAATATTTTATTCCATGTCAGAGGCTAATTGTAACTGTTTCCTAAATTAGTCACGCCACGCCATAAAATATTAACTTAAAAACATCCAACTAGTTTACATTAGATAGTAACAAAAAGATGAAATTTAAGGAATAACTTATTTCAGAGAACAAATCCACAATAGGTATTTTTAGTTGAGTGCTAAGACCGCACCTAAGTATATGAAAATTGAAAACAAAAGAAACGAAAGTAAATTACTTTTTTTTTTACGAGCTCACTCTTAGCACTCAACTCACGAGAGTTTAAATTAAACTAAGTATATCTAAATCAACAGTTGTATTTTCAGACAATTAGATTAACTAGGTACTACAATTTGATCCGTTGATTAGAACCAAATAAGGCGAAATTAAGTTGAAATCGATGAGAGACAGATTATAGTAACCGAATATGTGGTTGTACGACTGTACATATAAACTCGTAAAGTATGGAAAATATAAAACCTTTTTGAAGTCGATAAACTATTTTTTAACTCAATACAACCATAAAAATATCCGCAAGCTCTTTGACTATTTGGTCATCAGAAGACGCCGGGTCGTTGACCTGTGTTGCCGCAGCAGACATTTTGAATCGAGTCTATGGGTCTAAATCGCGGTGGAGGTCACTAGACAATTTATTATTATACAAAAACCAGCCAGTTGCAAGTTACATCCAGTACTGCTAGTCACTTCCTTAAACGAAGTAGGTATTTGCACAGAATTATTTTTTTTACTTTTATGGCAATATTATTGTGGTTTTAAGAAAGATTTTATAATTGGGTTTTCATTAATTATTCAAACTATTTACTTGTTAGTATGTTTCAGTTTCTTGTCTAATTTTGCAAATGTCGATATCCATCTTCTAAAGTTGGTATCTACCTAAATGATTATAAATGCAAAAGTAAGTCTGTCTGTCTATCTGTTTGTCTGAGAAATTTGACAGTTTTGTTTACCTTGATGTGTGGTTGTACGTATATTAAAATTGTACAATATGTATTATTATAGAACATACTATGTACCTACATACCAAAGAACTGGAATGGACGATGGCTTAACGATGATATTAGATAGGTACAGGACCCTGGTTACGTCTGACAAATTCTGTGCCCACAGTTTTCCTTCCAACCGTTTCGCTACAGGTAATATTCAAATTGTATTATGTCATGCTTGGTATGTTCAATAAATATTTATAGTTGATTTGTAGCACAGTGACATGGCTTTGATTTGGTAGGTTTATGATTGATCTAAACATTGACTAGGATAACTAATACTCGTACAAATAATGAACATGTAGTTCACAAATACATAGTAGTCGCAAGTGCGCTGCCAACCTTTCCCCCCAATTGGGCCTCCATGGTACAGTCGAGTTCAAAATATGTATACACTTTAGGACCTTGTCACAATACATATTTATAAGAAAGTGGAAGTCGTTTTCTTATACATATGTTACTGTGACAAGGTCCGAAAGTGTATACATATTTTTGAACTCGACTTTACCTACCCTCACTTCCTCGACGAACGGGGCGCTGCTTCTCGCCGCTTTTATGTGAGGCCGTGGTATCAGTCCGGTCGAGCCGGCCCATTCATGCCGAAGCGTATCTCTCCCACGGATGAATTCCACGGATGTGCTCAAAAATTATCGTCGTGTTCATTCCTGTCTACCCACAGGACTTCGTCCCAGTCTTGGCTGCCATTCGGTAAGCTTTATAGTTCACATACCATCCTAGCCACCTTCCCGTTGGTCCGATGATATTGTAGCGGTAGTGGGGAAACAATGGATGAGGTTGGCAGGGAACCGTAGGAAGAGAAGAGGCCTATTCTCAGTAGTAGGTGGATGTGGGCTGATATGATGATGATGATGATGATAATTCGCGTCTATATTAACAGTATAGCCATTCATAATACAACCGTCTCCTTATTTCCGTGTATGCGTAAAATACTGATTCATCACGGTTCATAAATACTTTCAATGATGATTGTTATTGAACAGTTGGTGAAGCGTACACCATCAATTTTTATTGAATAAAATAACGTTGGCACCTAATAAAAATCTCACATTTCTTGTTAGTTCGTTATCAAAAATATTTTTCTTTCACAGATTGAATGTCTTCTTAACAGGTTTATGTAGGTAACTGGTTTTTGTATCTCATAAACAACTTATAACTAGGCAATAACACTATATTCAACGTTCATACTTTGTTTCGTCCCAGGCCAATGCTGTGTATCCGTTCCTTTCTGCAATAGTTTGCTAATAACTTAGCTATTGTTTTAGCTACATTTCACAGACTCGAAATTGTTGAGGAGAATGGTCAATGGCAGGATTCTTAGTGTTCCGATACTTCTTCAATTGAACTGAATATAGTTTTTTTTTATGTGATGTGTAGCAGACGAGCAGGTGGATCACCTGATGGTAAGCAATTTCCGTGGAGCAACACCAGTGGAGTCACAAGTGCGCTGCTAACCTTTTATCCCCTTCCTCCCCCGATGGGCCTCCAGTACCCTCACTCACTCGGCGAAACACAGCACAGGGGCTGCTTCACGCCGGTTTTCTGTGAGGCAGTGGTATCACTCTGGTCGAGCCGGCCCATTCATGCCGAAGCATGGCTCTCCCACAATTAAAAAGTTCTTCCACAAGGAGCATCGGCTCGGGGACCACGATAATATAGTTCTAAAACATTGCTTACTTGATGTTAAATCATAGACAGGGCCTGCTGTACCCATGTAGCGCCTGGCAAAGATTTAAAATCTTTGGCGCCCGGGTGCAATTATAACCTGGCAATCTGGCGCCCCTCCCCACCAATCGATGGTCAGTAGGAGTCTTATTTTTAGAGATGAGGATGTTAAAAAGAGAACGGATGGGGGGAAGAGGGGTTGAACCAGCACGCAAACAGCGCCCTAAGCACTGCGCTCAGACCTACGTATAGGTAAAGCCGCCCCTGGTACACTTCTTTCAAACTCTTCGATTTTAAGAACAGCTCGAACTATCCTCCAGCGCTATCTATTGATACCGAAACGAAGTAAGGGCGAACGACAAACAAGCCTCTGACCGGCCGGACGGCGCATTTAGTAATGACCCTACCTCATAGTTCGATCCCCACACACACACACGAAAAACATTCGTATGATGAACATTTGTGTTTGGTCAGTGTGAGTGTAGGTAATATATGTTTTAAGTAGTATATATGTGATTCCTCTGCTGTCTGATATCTGTAACACAACTGCTTAAGCTATTAGTACGGAGTCAGGTCAATGTATGAGATGTTGTGAGATTTTAATGAAAATAAAAACCTTCTGCATAATGATAGCACCCGGCTTCCTTCAAGCCAAGTGTGGCCAACTTACAAAACAGCTTGTGTTTTTGCTCGTTACAGAGTCGCTTGCATAAATTGTTTATAAAATATCTTTTGCAAATAATAACTAATGGACCTGAGACATTCTCTTGTCAGAAAGTCATGCTTTTTAATTAAACTATTCAGAGGGTTTTAGTAAAAAGTAAAGTAAAGTATCTGCCTATATACTGTCCCACTGCAGGGCAAAGGCCTTCATTATAGAAATCAAGTTATCACTATTATGATGGGATTAGGCTTAATCACCACGATTGCCTAACGCGGATTGGTGATCACAAACCTGAGCTATGTTCGAAAAATTCGAAACATACTTTTGCTCGACCCGGGAATCGTACCCGGGACCCCGCGATCACGGAACACGCCCCGTTTCGTGTAGTGGTTTTTAGTAATGAAGTGAACATTTTGTTTTACGAGTATAATATTCTTTTTGTTCAACACCCAGTTGGTCTAATGATTAAGTAACAGACCATGATCTCGGGGTCGATTCCCTGTTCGAGCAAAAGTATGTTTTGAATTTTTCGAACATAGATCACGAAAAGGTTCTTATAAATATAATTTTTGTGACAGTATTAGCGTATTTACACACGTCTAATCAACCGAGTTTCGAAATCAGATACCTACTAAACAAGTTAGTGAGTAACAACTTTAAAATAAAAATATATCCTTCCTTTTCACATCATTTTCTCACTCTAAGGGCTAATTGTGAAGATAAACGTCACATAAAAATTAATATTTTAAAAATGAAAGTTGCAATTTTTTTTGTCAAACTCATGGAAGTTAAGGGACAAAACTCTTTTAAACAGTCGAGAAACGCAGCAACAGTGTTTATGAAAGCAATAAGTAGCATTAAAGCTAATCTAGAAATATCCTTAAATTGCAAAACAGGCCCTAAAAGTCCGTGTCAAAATATACAATTGGAGGAAGAGGGTTAAAGGTTGGCAGCGCACTTTTGACTCTACTGATGTCGCAAGTGTCTGTGGGCGGCGGTAATCGCTTTTCATTCGTCTGCTCGTACCTACCACATAAAAAAGCCGTAACTACTTAACTCTTTGTACAAAACAGTGTTTGATAAACAAAACATATTTCTATGTCTGTATTATCTATACATAAAGTACTGTATTGATAGTGAATTTATAAACATTTATTTGTTTTCATTGATACTTCTCACTTGAGAATCAAAATAAGTACTTAGGCAGGTACAAAATGTAAATATTTTTAGTTCAAATCTGTTGCTTTAGTATTCAAGAGGTTTTCCAGCGAAATTAGTTAAAATAAGTTGTATTGCAAAATTCATAATTATTGTAATGTGTACCTAATTCAATATTGAAATAGAAATAGAAATAGAAAAAATCTTTGTCTTGAATGTCAAAACATAATATAATCTACCACTGGTTCGGAACGTCGATTTCTGCTGTTCTCTTTATTCAAAATTATTTATAATTATGTACTTACTTAAAGTAGAGTTGTTAAATAAAGTGTTCGTATATTCTGTGACTATGATTTCTTCCTAACCTAGTTTATAACCTAGGCGTCAGTCCTCGCAGACCTGATACTTAATAATTTAAAGTATTGACCGATTAACCTAGTATTCTAGATCGATTCCACAATTTCTGCTAACCTGGGAAGTATACCAATATTTTGTACGTACAGCCATACATCAAAGTGTAGAAAACTGTCTAACTTCAATCGACTCTCATCTTACTGTCAAACTCATTAGGTTGAATATTAATTCAGGAAAATTTACAGGTTGTTGTAACCTGATGTGTGGCTCTCTGTACAAAATATCTGGTAATACGTATGTTAAATGAATCTGAAGTACAATAGACCGGTGATTATGAAGTAGTACTACAATTTTTTTTTCTACATAACATCAGTATAATACGACCGATGGGGATTCTTCTATTCTTGCCTGCACAAGAGCAAAGGGGTCACCTGATTGTAACTGATCACCGCCCATGGACATCAGCTACAGAAGGAATGCAGATGCGTTATCTAAATAATTATTTGCTACATTGTCACTTTTCATTAAACGTAACATTGTGTCTGAAAGCCAAGTAAAACTCCCTGAGGCGATCGATCATTCTTACTTCTACCAGTCACAATTCCAACCACTTTCATTTTTAGGGTTCAAACCTGTCTTAATTCGTCAGCTTACTTCGATTTTCATACGCTCGCTCTACTACTCTCCACTAACTACATAATATTATGTACATATCTTTGCAACTGTCCCTTTCTTTACTTAAGTAATAAGCAGGATAGTGTTGCGACTAACTAGAATCGATAGAACATAATGCGTGATAATTTTATTAGCACATCTTGGTGGCTCATAATGAAGAGGTCCCGTAACGTAACGAGAATGAAAATATACCTGTTGCATTCTAACAAAAGCGCGCACAGCGCGTGTGAAAGGGAAGGAGACTCCGATTCGGTCGTAACGCCCGCTTCAAATTAGACCATTATTTGGTTTCAAGTTTTACGAGATTATCGACTTTGATTATATCTCCCTTTGTATTTTGATATCGAAACATTCAATTTGTTGTGATGCTATACTGAATAGTAATTTAATTTATGTTAGTTAATAAATTAGTGGTGATGTTAAGGATTGTCTTAATGAAAATGCTTGAATGTGTCTTTGAAGATGCTGTAATTACTAGTTTTATTGAGATATTAAAAATTGTGAAAATAACCGGCGCGGAGACGCGCCGGGAGATAGGCCTATCTGAAGTTTCTTGTTCGTCTGTCTAGTTGGCGCGACAGTCGCTCGCCGCCGCCGTCGCGCGGGAACTTTTGAACGTGGAACAAAACTTGTGTTAACAATCTCCGCCCTCCTGCGAAGATGCTAGTTCCTCTTCTAGAAGGGGACAGATCCGGTTGAGAGCTCGGCGTACTGTCCCTTGGCTAGTCCGGATGTCAACGACGCGTACTGCGCCGTCGGGGCCTGGATGTACTGATGTGATTCGCCCGAGAGGCCACTTGAGAGGCGGGCATCTCTCGTCCTTGATGAGTACCATTTGACCCAGCTTCAAGTTGGGGTGTCTGGTCTGCCATTTTGTGCGTTGTTGAAGTTCGCAGATGTACTCCTGGCTCCATCTCGACCAAAAGTGTTGTCTAGCCTGTTCGATGCGTGCGAATCTGTGAAGTCGGCTCGGATTAGCTTCTTGTAAATCTGGTGATGGCAGTGACGTCAGCGGTCTACCCACGAGGAAGTGCCCGGGAGTGAGAGGACATAGATCTGAAGGATCTGATGATAAAGGACATAGGGGCCTAGAATTCATGATAGCTTCGATTTGTGAAAACAATGTAGTCAATTCTTCAAAAGTGAGATGCGTATTCCCTACAACCCTTTTCATGTGAAACTTAGCCACCTTCACAGCTGACTCATAAAGGCCTCCATAGTGAGGTGAATATGCAGGAGAAAACTTAAATTTGATACCCTCATTTGCAAGGTCTGACACAGAGTTAGAACAGTTTTCTACTAGTTGTGCTAATGCTCTATTAGCCCCAACAAAGTTGGTGCCATTATCACAAAATATTTCGCGAGGCTTTCCTCTACGTGACATGAAACGGCGCAAAGCTAAAATAAAAGCCTCAGTACTTAAATCGCTTACTAATTCTAGATGCACAGCCTTTGTTTTGAAACAGATGAACACACACAAGTAAGCTTTTATCAGTCCTCGCGTCTCTACCTTTCTTACTAGCGATAAGAAAAGGCCCTGCATAGTCAGTACCAGTTACCTCAAAGGGAAACCCTGGATTTACCCGTTGAGGAGGTAAATGACCCATTATTTGCCTAGCAGTTACCGCTTTCAGTCGTTTGCAAACTATACATTTTTGACATATCTTTTTGCTAACACTCTGCCACCTAATGGCCAATAATGTTCTCGAATGACTGAAAGAAGTAATTGCGGTCCTGCATGCATTAACTTAATGTGATAGTATTCGAATAGTAATTTTGAATAATGATGTTTACTGTCAATAACAATAGGATGCTTTTTGTCTGGCAAGTAATCAGAATTATCAATTCTGCCTCCTACACGTATTATGGGTCATTCCATGACAAATGTTACCGAGGATAAAAATAATAATATGTTCTTTTTGCATTTAATCTGATGAATTTAGAAAGAAAACATTCCAAATTTTAATATGCGACAAAAAAAACTAGAAAAAAAACGCGTTATTTTTAAGTTAATTAGTCTTCAAAATCTGCAATACAATGAACTGACTTAATCACTGTAATCACATGGTCCATTGAAAGTTAAATAATAAAAGAACTGGCAATATTACAATCGTTTTACCACACTAAGATTTGAGGTTGATAGTCGTATTATTGGTGGAATACGTTACACTCCCGAAAAAAATTATAATTATCAAGTAAAAGGTGTGTTTTCTTGTTACATTGGCACTGTAACACCCGAAACGAAAAATCAGGTAATTGTTTTATTAATGTAACTTACAGATTGATTAGTCGAATAATATTTAGTAGAAGTAAGGCCATGGTGGTAATAATCAAAACTACTAACTAATAATTCAACGAAAGACTAATTTAATAGCTTTTTTCCATGATTAAAAACTGTAACACCCGAAACGTTTCGGGTGTTACAACTTTTCTCATACATAATATTTCCTTGTATCTTGGCTATATTTCCATGCATGGTGTTTGTGTCTGTGTATGTGTGAATCGGGAGATGGTTTTTTTTTCACAGAGATCAGGAATTCTTGGTTTTCGCCTTCTGTGTCGAGTAGGCTTCATGGAACGCACAACCAATAGGAGAAAACAGATTACAGTCGACATTCCTTATCTTGTTCTCTTATTGGTCTATGCATTCCATGAATTCGACTCGACATAGAAGGCGAAAACCGAGAATTCCTGATCTTCTGACCTGATCCTGATCTGACGACAAAGGATAGACTAGCGAAAATGTGGGAAAGACGAAAACTAGACCATGAAATATATTCAGAACACCTGCGTAAAGAGAGTTGGAAAACACACTTAAGCTCTTGTAACTCCACTGGTGTTGCAGGTGTTCATGGGCGGCGGCAATTTGTTACCATCAGGTGATCCGCCTGCTCGTCTGCTACCTATCACATAAAAAAAGAAAAAAATCACTACCTGAATCGCCATTATAAAGCTCTGCAGATCTGTCATATATAAAAGAACATTTGATTTATTTTTAATTATTCTAAGGAAGCTCATAATAAAGCTACATTAAAGAAGAATGTATTGTAGTAATCTTTGTTTGTCAGTAGATTTTTCTAAAGAAAGCTGCTAATTCTTGTCAAAGGAGAGTTCATCATTAAACGTTTGTTGGTTCCCTACTTATTTTTTAGTACATAAACTAATAAAACACCAATTTTGTTCATATAAACTGTTTACATTTTGTACTCGTAACACCCGAAACAAAACCATGGTAACACCCGAAACAAAGTAAAATTTCATATAAAAATAGTAAAACCTTATTTGTGACAGTAATTATGTGGTAGCTGCATAGTAAATATTATACTTTTGGAGGCCTGTAATTTTTAGAATAGGTTCCCTAAGAAAATTCGCAGAATTTCATATAAATGTAACAAAGGTCAGGTCAGAGAGGCAAAATCGTGTAACACCCGAAACGCACACTTTTCGACTTTTAAAGTTGTTTATCCTTTTGCTAAGCTCTATTACTTTTACAATTAAGATAGAACAACTAAAAACGTAGAGAATAAGGCATTGAATTGTTAAAATACCCTTTCAATATACATAAAAAAGTAGACTTTGGTTGTACAAATGTAACACCCGAAACGATGGAATGACCCTTATATCATTTTCATCAATGAATGGTGATAAACTATGAAGTGAAGGTAAGTTCTTAAGATCATCCTTTAGGTTTGAAAAACATTCTGACTGTGCTAGCTTTGACAATTTTATTTCTGATAATGTTAACTCATCAACATTTAATTCTGTGTAATTTCTAGAATTTGAATCTTTAGTTTTGCAATTGTTTATGAATCTACAGACATAAGCCATGATGCGTCTCAATTTTATAAAACTTGAATGTTTTTCAAATTGAATAATAGAATTATTTGCCTTTGTACTACTGCATGTTACAGCATGTGTGCGTATCTCAGGTAAATTCGTTTGTGTGTCTCCGCCCGCCTGTGTTGGCCAATTATCATTTGAACATTTAAGAAATGCAGGTCCCTCCCACCACAGCGATAGTGACTGCACCTCATCGGGGTACACGCCTCGTGAAGCGAGGTCTGCAGGATTACATGAGGAAGGAACATAGTGCCAACTTGCATTACTACACAAATCATTTACTTCGGCTACACGGTGAGACACAAAACGTACTTAGCTTGTTTGATGGCAAGCTCAACCAACCCAGAACAATTTTCGAATCGCACCAAAAGTATTTTTTATTTATTGAGCAACGTAATGTATTACTGACCTTGTGACATAAAACGAGAACCAAGTAAGGCTCCACACAACTCGAGTCTGGGTATAGTTGTTGCCTTCAGTGGCGCCACCTTTGATTTGGCGGTTAAAAGACGCACTGTTACATTCCCTAACGCATCTATTGAACGCACGTACACACATGCGGCGTATGCTTTCAAAGATGCGTCAGTAAACGCATGCAATTCGATTAGAATAGGGTTTGCACATATAGCATGACGTGGTATTGTCAATTTTCTCAAACATGCCAAATTAGTAATGAATTTATGCCAAATTTCACGAATAGTACTGGGAATTTGGTCGTCCCATCCTACATTTTGTGCCCAAAGTAGCTGTAATATCATTTTACAAGTTATAATGCAGACAGACAATAGTCCTAGTGGATCGAAAATGCTAGAGGAAATTGACAATATTTTTCGTTTGGTACATTTTTCATTATCAATGTGCTTTGGTAATTTTGATACTGACATTAAAATACAATCGATATTAGGATCCCATTCTATGCCCAATATGTTTGTTGCTGTTGATAACTTTAAATTGTCTTGTTTATCATGACAGTTGTTCGAAACAAATTTTAACAATTCTGTGGAATTACTTTTGATTTTGCGTAAATTAAAACCTGCTGATTTTAATTTTTCTGTGACTTGTTCATATATGTATTTTAAGTTAGTTTCATCTGAGTGCCCAGTATTCAAATCATCGACATAAAAATCATGTAACATTACTTGCTTAATGACTGGGTCTTGACATTCTAATGCTAATTGATTCAAACATCTTGTGCTTAGAAATGGGGCCGATGAGGTACCATAGGTGACTGTATTCAATTGCAAATACCTCATAGGCTCATTCTCATTTTCCCGCCATAAAATTACTTGTAAATGCCTTTGACTAGGATGAATGAGAATTTGACGATACATTTTCTCTATATCTCCTGTTAATATGTATGTATGCTCTCTGAATCTTGTGAGAATAGAAAAAAATGTCGTCCTGAACTGTGGGACCTACCATCATGGTGTCATTGAGTGAGAGCCCAGTGCACGTCTTTGCAGAGGCATCAAATACAACCCGGCATGGTGATGAATCACTCTGTTCCTTGAGAACAGGGTGGTGAGGCAAAATTACAGCCTTTTCTGGTCTCTCAATCTCTGACGCATGACCCAGGTCTATGTACTCTTGAATAAAACTAACATACTGCTGTTTTACTTCAGGATGCCTTTGAAAACGTCGCTCTAATGACTCAAATCTCTTACGAGCTAAATAGTACGAATCACCTAGTTTATCAGGATTGGTTTTCAAAGGCAACTTGACGCAAAACCTTCCATCTTCCAAGCGCTGAGTGTGTTCCACGAAGTGTTGCTCGCAAGCTTCTTCTTCTGGGGACAACACCGGCTTGACTGGTACTTCTTCCAACTCCCAGAACTTTCTTAGTTGAGAGCTGACATCTTGACTGAAATTGCATGCAATTTGTGCATTAGTGCTTGTACTACACATAACTGGCCCGGCTACTAGCCAGCCAAACATAGAGTTTTGCAAAATAGGCTTATTAGTACCTAACTTTATTTGTTCTGTGCATATAACATCCCAAAATAGATCTGCCCCTATAAGCAGGTCTATTTTGGCAGGTCGAAAATAGTCAGGATCTGCTAATTGAATGTTTTGTGGTATGTTAATACTTGAAATATCTACTTCATGACTTGGCAGTGCACTGGTTACTTGATTTAGAACAAATACGTTGACTTGAACTTTGAATTTATTTGTATGTGACTGTACTTGAATGTTACAGCGCTGCAATGCTTGAAATGACATGTTATTAACACCAGTTACACATACCGAATCAATAAAGTCACTTTTGAGAGATAATTTATCTTTCAGATCCTGGCTAATAAATGAGGACTGACTACCTGAATCAAGTAGACAGCGTGCCTTCACACTTTGTTTTGTATCATTGTTTGTTATTGTGACAATCGCTGTTGACAGCAATACTTGATTTGCTATACATGTAGATAATGATATTGATTTGGAAACTGTTTGCCCCTCCTCCACACTCTGGACTAGATCTTTTGGCCTGTCAGAGTGCAAAAGAGAGTTGTGTTTCCCCTTACAAATGTTGCAATGCCCTGATCTGCACTGGTTAGCAAAATGTCCGCTACGGAGACAGTTAACACATGCTTTGAGTTTGGTAATATGTTGATACCTGTCTGCCGGTGACATTGATAAAAACTTCTTGCAATAATAGATTAAATGACTACCACCACAGATCATGCAGGGCTTGTTGTATTGTTTGCCATCATATGAAGTGGCTACAAATGCTTTTTGAGACCTATCAATGCGTTTGAATACTTGTGATTGTGACTGAACTTTTGTGCTTGTTATCATGCTATCACTGCTACTAGCTGAGAGCATTTCTACTACATCTGCTCTTTTCCTCAAGAAATCATAAAAATTGTCTAATGTTATTTTTGATGATAAGTTACTTTTATATTCCTCCCACTTGGTACATGTGGTTGGATCTAGCTTTGCTGAATACATGAAAATAATCAAAGTATCCCAGTTATCAATTTGTTCACCCAAATTATGTAATGCTCTAAGATTTTTTGAAATATGATCAATAATGAACCTAAGTGATCGCTCACATTCTTTACCAATTGGAATATCAAACAATGCTTTGAGATGTGTGTGCACTAACTGGCCTTTGTTATTGAAGCGATCACATACAAGTTTCCATGCAACTTCATAATTTTTGTCTGTTAGTTCAAGCGACTCGATCACTGAGGCTGCACAATCGGTCAATGACCCCTTAAGATATTGATATTTCATTACATTGCTTATAGAATTATTCTCATGAATCAGAGATGAAAATGTATCATGAAACTCTAACCACTTGGATGGATCACCACAGAATGTAGGCAGCTTAATTATTGGCAACTTGATGTTGTTTGCAATTGGATTACATGACTGTGAGTTGTGAATAGACTGAGTTGCATTTGAAAATACTACTTCATTACTCTCTAATAATTCCTGAGCCTCTGCGATTACATTATAAAATATGTTCTCAGTTTCATATCTTTCAGCAGAATAGACTCAGAAGGAGTCTCACTAGCACTTTCTTTAATTTCTAGATTAGTTTGCAAAGTGTCATATCTGAAAACAATTCTTCTAACTTTGACAATCTATTCCTCAACTCTTTGACTTGATACACATTTAATGAGCCTACACCTTTTAGTAGTTGTAGATGGTTTTTGAAATTGGTTAATCTACCTTTAATAGAACCTCTTTTGATCCTGAGTTCCTTAAGTTCTGTGTCAGACATTGCGAATGGTTAGATAAACACTTGCCAAATTGAAACAAAACACTGCACTTTTGAATGATAAAAACACTATAAATACCTTTATTTTGGCCTTTCTATCGAAGCAAACCTTATGACCCAGCTGTGAGGCGGCGAAAGCGGCAGGTGATCGTGCCGGGCAGTCTGGCAGGGCATGCCACCAGGACACCAAAGCGAGGACCGAAGTGTTGGACGCGAGCGCGCGCGTCAATTCTGGAATAGTCGGCCAGACGCAAATTAAAACACCATGCTAAGATATTAGGAATGCTTGGAAAGGCTGGGATGCAAAGATATTGATAAAAACTACACTTTGAATGTTTGAAAAAAAAACAAAACACGATCGAGTGTGAAAAATCACTAATTAAATTGAATTTACGTGCATTTATGTGGGATAGCAAAACACTTCGGGATAAACTGGTAATACAATGACTAATTAACACACTGCTTGCGTATATATGAAAGAAATAGCTGAATATTTGATTGTGAAAAAATGCCCGCGAATCGGTGCAAACAAAACACTATCACTTTGAAGAATTGAATAAATTGAAAATTGCACACACAAATCCCTATGAATTGAAATTGTTATTGAAGATAAGACGCGAAAACCTCCCTCGTGAGTATTCTTCTCATCCAGATCGCCAAATTCGCCAAATTTCTCCGTCCTTTTGGATTTTTGTTCTAGAACGCCATTTTGCACGCCAGGCTTGAGACTTCACATCGAAATTTGCAGATTCTTTGTACACGGTCGCCAAAAACAATCTTGTTAAGGATTGTCTTAATGAAACTGCTTGAATGTGTCTTTGAAGATGCTGTAATTACTAGTTTTATTGAGATTTAAAAAAATTGTGAAAATAACCGGCGCGGAGACGCGCCGGGTAGATAGGCCTATCTAGATTTCTTGTTCGTCCTGTCTAGTTGGCGCGACCAGTCGCTCGCCGCCGCCGTCGCGCGGGAACTTTTGACGTGGAACAAAACTTGTGTTACAGGTGAATATACCTTACAAAGTTTGATGTAATTACAGAAATCATGTGTCTTCCAGTAGCTTTTTAACCAAATCTATTACGTAAAAGTAATAATTACTAGTATATAACTTGAAGTGGAGCTGTAACTAGAATCATCTATCACTCACCCACCTGCTGGTATAGGCAACTTCTTTTCACGCCACTCCCTATGGTTTGCGGTCCCCTGCCCCCTCATCCATTGTTTCCCTGCTACCATACAATTTGTCGGACCAATGGGCAGCCGTATACCTGGCTGCACGTTACGTACAGGACGCCATCCTAAACTAGATAGGCAGAACATTTTTTATCGATAGCGAAATCGATATTTCAGCATCACAACTTATTGATTCCCGTCCATTTTCTGTGCGTGGAACGTAAACTTGAGCTTGTTGGATACAAAGACCTTAGAGAAGGGTTTAATCTACTAGTTTTTAGATGCTTTAGCTAGGCATCAACAGGTTTCGCGGAAGCAAAGCCTGGGAGTTTTATGTGATAGGTAGCAGACGAGCTGACGAATCACCTGATGGTAAGCGATTGCCGCCGTCCATAGACGCGTAACACCAGCAGTGACAGGTGCCCTGCAAACCTTTAACCCTCTTTCCCCCATTTGGGCCTGCACCCATACTCACTCGGCGAAACACAGCGCAGGCGCTTTACGCCGGTCTTCTTTCAGGCCGTGGTATTTCTCCGGTGGCGTCAGCCCATATATGCCAAAGCCTGACTCTCCCGCGATTTAAATGTTATTGATGAGAACTAGTTCTCTTGTGTCGCATATATGCTTATTTACATATTTAGGTATAGAGGTTCGTTTGCAAAGTATCAAAAACCTTTGATTCTGAATGACTTGCTCCGTTCCTTTCATCTAAGCATATCTATATAATATTAAAACGGGAATTAAAGTGACATTTATTTCCTATGTACATTGTATTTATACTTACTGCTTAATATTTTATAGTTACTTATGATGCAACGCAAAATGCTAAAAAACAATACATATCAAGTTACATTTTATTGGCCAAATTAACTGTAGCCAATTCAAGGTGACTTGGCTCCTGATTCCTGATAGTTTCGGTATATCTCAGTGATTTAGCGAAAATTGTCCATCAGGCTCAATTGCTGTTTTGTCCTCAGTTTAATTGTTATAATATTAATAGTCTTGATACTTGTACGTCCCTTGTGTGACAGTGACATAGTATGTCTATGTTAACGGGTTAATAGGTGAATTTCATATTGCTAAGAATAACCGTTAGTTACAGCAATTATTAGATCCATGCATTTTTAATACAACGTCTATGGCAAACTAGCTTAAACGTACGTAACTGTGCACATTTTAGATTTTATAGTTTCAAAGCACATTGAAAACTTAGTGTATTTGTTGGACTATTGTGTGGGACTTCCTGCGGTTGAATTCTTACATTGAACCACACGCAGCGGCTGGCATTCCATCCTCATCATCTTGATGGTAGGCGATCTAACACTTCTTCCACGAACCTCAGTTTTGTGGAATAGCTTAGCTGCGGCAGAATTTCCTGACGGCTATGGCTTATGGACTTCAAGAGAATAGCTTAATGCATCAGCGACCTCAGTCTCGCAGATGTTCAAGTTCATGGACAGCGGAGATTACTTACCAGCAGGTAACCCGCTACCTCGTTTGCCGCCTCTAGTAAAAAAAAACTTGTGTAAAATTAGTTTCCATTCAAAGATTAAATAAAAACTGTCAAAGTAGGTAAGTGGCTTAAGATTGAACAGTAAAATTTAATCTACATTATTCTCATTATGTTGAAAGTTGACAACATACCTTTATTTTTTGTTAAACAAATCAAAACGCCGAATCTTACTATTAAGACCATAATATTCCATTAAAATCTTTTGTTTACCCTATAATTTAAAAGAGATCCTTCCCATACACGGTATCCCACACGCCTATGATTATATAATTTCCGAAAGCCGAAGTTTAAAGAAACCTTTTGCCATGATTTTCACTTTAAAGGTAGGTTATAGAGTAGAAACAAAAAGTGTTTGGAATTTTATTGTTACCACAAGCCGAGGACTCCCAAGTAATTATTATCTCCTGCATTCTAAAGGCAGCAGTCGTCCATTTCTTTTTATAAACGATACAAGGCAAAGTGGTCACGGGAAATGCCCCTGGCTTAAAAGCGCCAAAGCACTGCTTGTTAGAACATTGTGAGAACTTTTTGTGTCGAATACTTCAATACCACCAGATGTTTATGGTTGGTCTAGTTAAAGTCTTGCGGCTCAATCAATGTAAAAACAGTTTTTTTTTCTATTTCAAATACAATTATGAAATTCGACTTCACTGACAGCATGGTGAATAAGAAAACGATAGAAATATTTTGCAATTCATTCTTTATTATCTATCAAGTTCGAATCCCTTTCGAATCGTTCATTATTTACTTAATTCCCTTAATAAAAGATAATTGGCATTCCTATACATTTATAAAGGTTTATTGCTGAATGTTAGTTAAGTCTAAGTATTTGCTTTCTTTGCACAACAAGGGGCGTTATATTAAGTAACATTTATGTGTGTGTACATCAAGAGCGGTGTCATAAATCAAAATGCAATTTGATCCAATTAGATGTCTACAAAGTATATAATGGTCTGGCAAACTTCGTGCTTTACTTAGCTTGAGGCTGAACGTGGCTAAATCGTCAACTAATTAACAAATTTGTGAATAAGTAACTTGAAAGGCGAATGCTAGCTTGTTATTAAACCATTTTTGTTTTGGCGAGTTCCCCTCTCGATCCTTTTCCTTCATCAGCTCTAGCACCATTTCACACTGAACTCTCGTTCAAAACTAGTAGGTAAGTATAGCTACCTACTATGTAGTGTAGTGTAAGTATGTAGTGGCCTATTTTTACCAAGTTTTTCAAAACCAGGCCGCATCTCACAAAATCAAAATATCAATGCGGAAACCTTAGGTATCGTAGTTTCGGACTGGGTAATGTTTTATAATTTAAGAAAAAAAATTAGATTATAGTAAATAGATGTGCGCTTACACTTCATTTCTGTAGGTTACCTACATTACATGACTTGCATTGAGACTTTCCTATTGAAATTCACAAAAAAATGTGATGTTCAAGATTAAATTTTTACCACAAGTCTACCAAACTTACTTGTCACAGTTATTATTCAAAGTTTGACTCAATACTCCGCAATAGAGCTGCGAATACTAACATTGCGTCAATGCATACAGTGCACATACGAGTACGTCACATACGGTATATTTCGATCTTTTTCGCCTTGTAATAAAGATGAAATTTTATTTTAATGAAGCACACGGTATTTATTGTATGTATGTTAATTTGAAACATACAGTCTAATAATGAAGATAACGCCAGGTTGCGTTTAAGATTTCTTAAACAAAGTGTCGTATCATTCTGTGACTATGATTTCTTCCTAGCCCTAGTGTTTATAGACCTAGGCGTCAGTCCTCGCAGACCTGATACTAATAATTTAAAGTATTGACCGATTAACCTAGTATTCTAGATCGATTCCACAATTTCTGCTAACCTGGGAAGTATACCAATATTTTGTACGTACAGCTACACATCAAAGTGTAGAAAACTGTCTAACTTCAATCTACTCTCATCCTACTGTCAAACTCATTAGGTTGAATATCAATTGAGGAAAATTTACAGGTTGTTGTAACCTGATGTGTGGCTGTCTGTACAAAATATCTGGTAATACGTATGTTAAATGTATTCTGAAGTATAATAGACCGGTGATTATGAAGTAGTACTACATTTTTTTTCTACATAACATCAGTATAATACGACCGATGGGATTCTTCTATTCTTGCCGTGCACAGGAGCAAACGGGCTCACCTATGGTAACTGATCACCGCCCATGGACATCAGCTACAGAAGGAGTGCAGATGCGTTATGGAAATAATTATTTCTAGGCTACATTGTCACTTTTCATTAAACGTAACATTGTGTCTGAAAGCCAAGTAAAACTCACCGAGGCGATCGATCATTCTTACTTCTACCAGTCACAATTCCAACCACTTTCATTTTTAGGGTTCAAACCTGTCTTAATTCGTCAGCTTACTTCGATTTTCATACGCTCGCTTTCCTACTCTCCACCAACTAAATAATATTATGTACATATCTTTGCAACTGTCCCTTTCTTTACTTAAGTAATAAGCAGGATAGTGTTGCGAATAACTAGAATCGATAGAACATAATGCGTGTTAATTTTATTAGCACATCTTGGTGGCTCATAATGAAGAGGTCCCGTAACGTAACGAGAATGAAAATATACCTGTCGCATTCAAACAAAAGCGCGCACAGCGCGTGTGAAAGGGAAGGAGACTCCGATTCGGTCGTAACGCCCGCTTCAAATTAGAACATTATTTGGTTTCAAGTTTTACGAGATTATCGACTTTGATTATATCTCCCTTTGTAGTTTGATATCGAAACATTCAATTTGTTGTGATGTTATACTGAATGGTAATTTAATTTATGTTAGTTAATAAATTAATGAGTTATACCTACCTTACAGAGTTTTATGTAATTTATAGAAATCATGGGTACTTGCCAGTAGCTTTTTGAACAAATGCTGTTATCGGTAAAGATATTAATTATAGACACCTGAAGTGGAGCTGTAAACTAGCGGTAGATATCATCGTCATATCACTCACCCACTGCTGAGTACAGGCATCTTCATTTTACGCCACTCCCTACGGTCTGCGGTCCCCTGCCAGCCTCATCCATTGTTTCCCTGCTACCATACAATATTGTCGGACCAATGGGCAGCCGTAGACCTGGCTGCACGTAACGTACAGGACGTCATCCTAAACTAGATAGGCATGAACATTTTTTATCGATAGCGAAATTATCGATATTTCAACATCACAAACTTATTGATTCCCGTCATTTTCTGTGCGTGGGAACGTAAACTTGAGGCTTGTTACTGGATACAAAGACCTTAGAGAAGGGTTTTATCTACTAGGTTTTAGATATCTTTAGACTAGGCATCAACAGGTTTCGCGGAAGCAAAGCCTGGGAGTTTTATGTGATAGGTAGCAGACGAGCTGACGAATCACCTGATGGTAAGCGATTGCCGCCGCCCATTGCAGAAGTCACAGGTGCGCTGCTAACCTTTCACCCTCTTTCCCAAATTTGAGCCTACACCCATACTCACTCGACGAAATACAGCGCAGGCGCTTTACGCCGGTCTTCTTTGAGGCCGTGGTATTCCTTCGGTAGCGTCGGCCCATATATCCCAAAGTATGACTCTCTCGCGATTAAAATGTTATTGATGAAAACTAGTTTTCTTGAGTCGCATATTTGCTTATTTAAAATTTAGGTAATAGGTTCGTTTGCAAAGTATCAAAACCTCAGACTTTGATTCTGGTTGACTTGCTCCATTCCTTTCCTATTGCATATCTATATAATATTAAAACGAAAATTAAAGCGACATTTATTACCTATGTACGGTGGCTTGCACATCAAGTTACTACAATCTGTCAAATTTCTTCAATCGTACCTCACTTTTATGTCAAACGAACCAAACAGTTCATATCAACTGAGGAAATTTGGCAGATTGTGAACTTATTCTGCCATGTACATTGTATTTATACTTACTGCTTAATATTTTATAGTTACTTATAATGCAACGCGAAATTCTAAAAAACAATACATATCAAGTTACATTTTTATTGGCCAAATTAGCTGTAGCCAATTCAAGGTGACTTGGCTCCTGATTCCTGAATTAGTTTCGGTTATCTTAGTGATTAGCGAAAATTGTCCATCAGGCTCAATTGCTTTGTCCTCAGTTTAATTGTTATAATATTAATAGTCTTGATAATTGTACTTCCTTGTTGTGACAGTGACATAGTATGTCTATGTTAACGGGTTAATAGGTGAATTTCATATTGCTAAGAATAACCCGTTAGTTACAGCAATTATTGGCAATGCATTTTTTAATACAACGTCTATGGCAAACTAGCTTAAACGTACATAACTGTGCACATCTTAGATTTTATAGTTCAAAGCACATTGAAAACTAGTGTTATTTGTTGGACTTTGTGTAGGACTTCCTGCGGTTGAATTCTTACATTGAACCACACGCAAGCGGCTGTCATTCCATCCTCATAATCTTGATGGTAGGCGATCCAACACTGCGTTTCTCGAGGAATTTTCTTCCACGAACCTCAGTTTTGGGGGATAGCTTAGCGGCGGCAGAATTTCCTGACAGCTATGACTTAGGGACTTCAAGAGAAGAGCTTGACGCATCAGCGACCTCTCTAGTCTCGCAGATGTTCAAGTTCATGGACAGCGGTGATTACTTACCAGCAGGTAACCCGCTAGCTCGTTTGCCGCCTCTAGTAAAAAAAAAACTTTATGTATAAGTACAAGTGACTGCCCGCAACTCCGCTTGTGTGAAATTAAGTTTGCCATTCAAGGATTAAATAAAAACGGTCAAAGTACCTACTTTGTAAGTTTGGTAAGTGGCTTAAATTAGAACAATAAAATTTAATCTACATTATTCTCATTATGTTGAAAGTTGACAAACATACCTTTATTTTTTTTGTTAAAACAAATCAAAACGCCGAATCCTACTATTAAGACCGTAATATTCCATTAAAATGCGTTTGTTTACACCTATAAATTTAAAAGAGATCCTTCCCATACACGGTAGTCCCAACACGCCCTACGATTATATAATTTCCAAAAGCCGAAGTTTAAAGAAACCTTTTGCCATGTGATTTTCAACTTTAAAGGTAGGTTATAGAGTAGAAACAAAAAGTGTTTGGAATTTTATTGTTACCACAAGCCGAGGACTCCCAAGTAATTATTATCTCCTGCATTCTAAAGGCAGTCAGTCGTCCATTTCTTTTTATAAACGATACAAGGCAAAGTTGGTCACGGGAAATGCCCCTGGCTTAAAATGCGCCCAAAGCTCTGCTTGTTAGAAACATTGTGAGAACTTTTTGTGTCGAATACTTCAATACGCGACAGATGTTTATGTTGGTCCTAGTTAAAGTCTTGCGGCTCAATCAATGTAAACAAAACAGTTTTTTTTTCTATTTCAAATACAATTATGAAATTTCGACTTCACTGACAGCATGGTGAATAAGAAAACGATAGAAATATTTTGCAATTCATTCTTATTATCTATCAAGTTCGAATCCCTTTCGATTCGTTAATTATTTACTTAATTCCCTTAAAAAAGAAATGGCATTCCCTACATTTATAAAGGTTGTTTGCTGATATGTTAGTATTTGCTTCTTTGCACAAAAGGGGCGTATATTAAGTAACATTATGTGTGTGTCAGTCGCCCATCGATATATACGTAGCAGACAAGTGACCAAATATATCTGAACAAATTAAAATGTCAATAAGTTCTGAACGCTACAAGTAACCATTAATATCTGAACATTCAGTACTGCATAAATATCTGAGCAGGTGCCAGTCATTAACTTCTGAACATACAACTAACCAATAATATCTGAACACTCAGTACTGCATTAATATCTGAGCAGATGTCAGTCATATATCAGGATAAACAAAGTACGTAAAGAAAAGAAACAAAGTGTCATTACATATTTGAATCTGAAAATTATTTTTAAAAGTGTGTGGCCAGGATGTAGGCATTAACAGTAATTGGAAACTAAGGAGTTTCATCAAAAAAACCAAGATATTTATTACCAACGAGCGGTCACGAAGCGAACATGTTAAAGATGATTGTATTCGTTTATATGATGAGATTGATGATTCATTCATTCATTCAGGTGATTCAGAGACACTTTTTACTTTTCGAATAACTGCTGTAACAAAAAAGTTGATGTCGCAAAAATGGCCGCCATTTTGTTTTTTTTTCTTTAAATATCAAAAACCTATTATTTTTTGATATGATTAATTAAAAAACTCTCAGGGTTGTCGAAACTTTTTCCGCAAAAATAATCCCCAACACACCAAAAAACAGCCCTTATCAGTGAGTCAGTCATTGGTAATCGAGCTTTATATAAGTATTATGTTGAGCGACGAACGCGACGTTGCCAAATTGATTTCTAAAACGATAGGCAACCTCGCATTGGTATTGACGTGCGTGAAGGATGACAGTTCAGATATTATTGGTTATTGTATGTTCAGAAGTAAATGACAGCATCTGCTCAGATATTAATGCAGTACTGAATGTTCAGATATTATTGGTTAGTTGTATGTTCAGAACTTATTGACATTTTAATTTGTTCAGATATATTTGGTCACCTTGTCTGCTACGATATATCTGATGGCGACTGTACATCAAGAGCGGTGTCATAAATCAAAATGCAATTTGATCCAATTAGATGTCTACAAAGTATAAAATGGTCTGGCAAACTTCGTGCTTTACTTAGCTTGAGGCTGAACGTGGCTAAATCGACTAATTAACAAATTTGTGAATAACTAACTTGAAAGGCGAATGCTAGCTTGTTATTAAACCATTCTTTTTTGGCGAGTTCCCCTCTCGATCCTTTTCCTTCATCAGCTCTAGCACCATTTCACACTCTCGTTCAAAACTAGTAGTAAGTATAGCTACCTACTAGTAGTGGCCTATTTTTACCAAGTTGTTCAAAACCAGGCCGCATCTCGCAAAATCAAAATATCAATGCGGAAAACCTTATCGTAGTTACGGACTGCGGAATGTTTTACAAAGCTTTTTTTTTAATGTGATAGGTAGCAGACGAGCAGGCGGATCACCTGATGGTAAGCAATTGCCGCCGCCCATCGCCACCTGCAACACCAGTGGAGTCACAAGTGCGCTGCTAACCTTTGCTGTCAAAATCCTTCAATTTAAGAAAAAATTTTAGATTGTAGTAAGTAACTTGATGTTTGTGCTCTTACACCTTACTTCTGAAGGTTACAATAATGTCTTGCACTGAGACTTTCCTATTGAAATTTATAAAAAAATGTGATTTTCAAGATATGATTTTTATTACACGACTACAAAATTTACTTGTCACAGTTATTATTCAAAGTTTGACTCAATACTCAGCAATAGAGCAGCGAATACTAACATTGCGTCATTGCATACAGTGCACATACGAGTACGTCACATACGGTATATTTCGAATTTTTTCTCCTTGTAATAAAGCTGAAATTTTATTTTAATGAAGCTCACGGTATTGCTATCTGTATGTATGTTAATTTGAAACATACAGTCTAATAATGAAGATAACGCCAGGTTGCGTTCAAGATTTCTTAACAGTTCCGTCTCAGTGGTTTTTGCTTACGTTGTGTAATGTATGTACGTACACCACATATTAAACAGAACTTCCCTCATGTTTGCCAAAACAGGATGTATAGACAGATAAGATAGTTTTTTTTTTAATATTTCACTACATCACATACATTGATCTGACTCTGAGATAGGTAGCTCATGCACCTGTGTTACAGATATCAGAACCAACAGTGGGATTACAAATATATACATATAATACTTTTCTTTATACATTAAGTATAATTCAAATCTATGGATAATGTTAAAAAGCAAGACACACTAGCTGAATACCACAATTTTTTTTCGGTATTGAACACAATCTCAAATCAATTTTAAAAATAGATCACAGAAAAGTATTTTATATTGAATTATTTGTACGACGTTCTTGGTTTCATACGACAAGATAAAAAAAGAAACATGAGTCATGCTTTGATACTCTACTGGCTTAAATAATAAAATAATTGTGTGAATTGCACCACACAGTATCAAATTCATGAGAACCACATGATCAAAGGTGCTATCGTAATAATTATCATAATATCAGTAATATCGAAAGTTTCACTATAGAAGCAAAACTGTCACATAATCAAAAGAATTCTAACCTGCATGTACGTTTTTGGTTGAGCAAACCGTGCGTTTTAAACGCGCCGACACGCCCATACAAATGCCAGGGATATGAATGTCGGGACGTGAAGTATCTTTCTTAAACCCGTAATCATGTCAGGTCCCCTGGCGATGAGGGAGCGTCGCTGGGGATTAGTCAGTATGCCTCCAGCCTCTACCGGATGAGAGCCCGACATAACCCACCTGCCCCCGGCAGGAGGGTATGCATAAGGCATCGCAAGACTGCGTTGGCCCACTTCGGGTCAGCGGCAC
The DNA here is from genome assembly GCA_014851415.1 of Cnaphalocrocis medinalis. NCBI lineage: Eukaryota > Metazoa > Arthropoda > Insecta > Lepidoptera > Crambidae > Cnaphalocrocis > Cnaphalocrocis medinalis. The sequence goes on along the minus strand of CM026273.1, from coordinate 15,447,076 downwards.
TCCCGAGCGTCAACAAAAAAAGTTATATGAATGCAAGCTAACATGCTGGTATGTTGCACATACATATATAAAAAGTTAATAATGCATAAATAGGTAATAATGTGTATCATTTCTATAGATATCAACAGATCCATATACCAACCAAAAAGGCGAAACACTAGCGCGATATAATCGACACTCAGCGCCATCTATTAGTGGAAATTGGAACTAATGGCAAAATTACATGCCGTAACGACGTAAGATAAGTTCATACGACATATCTCATACATTGACCCGATTCCGTACTAAGTAGCATAATAAACTAATATTTTTAGCGATTTTTTCGGTCAGAAGCAGCCTCGTGATGTTCTGCGACCTGCTGTCATAAAGGCCATCTTGTTTTGATTTGCGTTGTTTATTATAGAGGCCATCTTGTTTTGATTTGTGATGACATTTCGCTAAATGGCGTTTGGTAGTAACCCTGCCTCATACCCAAAGGTCGTGGATTCAATCCCCACCCTGGACAAACGTTCGTGTGATGGATTTAAATATTAATATTATTTGTGATCCTCTGTTGTCTGATATCTGTAACACAAGAGCTTTTAAGCTATTTGGTACTGTTGTGTGAATTTCTTTATATATTGTTAATTTTAATTATGGATGGTCTCTTTGAAACTAAAGTTAAACGCTTAACTAGTTACCTGTTAAAGTGAGGTCAGCCCGTTACGTACTTGAAAGAGTTGAGGGACAAAAATTATGTAAAATGTGTTTTTAATTGTGGTAAATACAAGTGACATTGTTATATGAAAAAACCGCTAAGTCACAATAGAGACAGGCTAAGTCTTTGTTAGAACGCCACAGACTTCCGACAGTTATTGAACGAATAAAAAATGACAAAAAAATCATCAGTATAGTCTATGGCAGGAAAGTGTAGTTATGATTTTGAGTGCGCAGAAACCAATTTTCATAGAAAGTCTTTTTTTACAAGTGTGCAAATAACGGTCATCGCTATACCTACTTTCGTGCCTCCAGCTATACTATAAATATTTAAGAAAACTTTGTTTATTAGAAAAACTTTATTTTATCAATCCATTATTCCACGGCGTAAAGTTGGACTGTATTTGGTTATACGTTACAGTTATAATGTATTAGCTCTGCTTAAGGCTACGTTTCCGCCAGAGATGAGCGATGATGCGTTGCGAGGAATGCGTTTATTAAGAATCAATATAGGTACACGCTTATTTTAGGTAACTTACTTCTCAGCGATGTGGCTATTCTATTTTATTTTAATAAAGTGGAGAATAAAAAAAGAATTAAACTAGTTGCAAAGGTTAAAATTAGAAAAAAAATCTACTAGCGTCGCCGGTACATAAATTTTGAACAGCTTCTCTATCCTAGCTCTTAATAAATCAATTTAAATCACTACTGACTGGTGGTGCAGTTGTCTATTGGCGGCAGCGATTGCTTACCATGGTGATCCGTCTGCTCGTCTGCTGTCTAAAGTAAAGTATCTGCCTATATACTGACCCACTGCATGGTAGAGTTCTTCAGCATTGAAATCCAGTCATCATGCGTCTGCCACATATCACATGAAAAAATCGAATGGTTTAACATGGCGCATTGTCTCCAGTCGACATCTCGTGGCGTATTCCGTGGCTTCATCATACCCATGATTTGCCGACTAACGCCGGCGCGGGGTACCGAGAAATGAGGAATAACCCGCGGGTCGTGTAAAACGTGTCACGATACGGGACTGGCGGTCTAACGCTGAGCATTTGAGATAGGGCTGTACCTACATCTAGGATAGGATAGGACCTTGGTCGTCAAACTGCGCCCGCGGCCGCACGCGGCCCGCGGACGTTAGTCGTGCGGCCCGCGGTAAAGTAGATTCCTTTAATTAATAGTAACTACACATCCGTACTTCACATATAATGCGGCCCGGACCTTAGTGCTCACATTGTTTTGTGTGGCTCTTGAGCAGTAAAGTGTGACAACCGCTAGGATAGGAGATCCAAACCAGGAGGTCAATTCTCGGTTTTCGCCTGCTATCTCGAGTCGACTTCATGGAACGTATAGACCAATAAGAGAACAAGATAAGGAAATGTCGACTGTAATCTGTGTTCTCCTATTGGTTGTGCGTTCCATGAAGTCGGCTCGACATAGAAGGCGAAAACTGAGTTGTCATCCAGGGCGCGGGCATGTCAAGGATAAAGGACAAAATACGAAAAATTAAAATAATATCATGTTGTTTGCTTTTGCTGTATGTCATGGGGCTAGCAGTAAAATAAAAAAAAAAACATTTAACCAATATTCGTCTACGGCGGCCAATCTTAATGATCAGCCACTTACGCAGGATATATTATAGAAAAACCGTGCAAAATTATTTTTCTTAACTTCTTCTAAAGGAAATTACAAATTCATTGTTATGTGACGGATATAATTTAATTAAAATGTCCTTGTATCGTTGATCAACAAGTTTAAAGTTCATTAATAGAACTATTGTATTTATTATTCCTAAAATTGTGTAGGTATTGTATGCCAACCCTAATTGTAGATGCCGTATCTCATTTACAAACGCCGATAAAATAGCACATAGCTACTCTGTAAACATAGATTCTGATGTCCTGATAATCATATACATTGCCAGGAAATGCGCAAGGCGAAAAATGCTTTAAACTTATGATACTTCGAATATGACCTAAGCTATGACGCTACGCGTAATAAACGATACGCGGTGTACGTATACCGGGTATCGTTTTTAAACTAATACAATACGATAGAACAAGCAGTCGGCTTAACCGATGACCCGCGACCTCGCGGCGCGGGCTGAGGCATAAGCGGCGAGCGGTTTCGATAAAAGTCCAATATCATCAAATCGATTTTTTTATTAATTCGCCTGCACACGATTTCTGCTGATTTTCGTTCGACGTTAAAATTCAGAATTTGTTTTAATCACTCGACCGCAACGAGTGACCTCACGCACTCGTACCAAGTCGAGTGACTCCAAGCGAGCGCAATAAACACAATAATACATTACTGAAATTCTATTATTTTGTATAATTTCGTACATCTTAAGTCGAATGATACAAAAATACGTCGTCACACTAAGATAACAGAGTAGATTTTGTAAATGCTTTTACTCAAAGGATTTGGCTTACATTGAACTTCAAATAGTTCATTGTCCACGTGTAAGCAGCCTAACTTCTATCGTATTGTGTCTCCCGCACTATTTCTGTCATTTGTGCCGAGTCCAGTTTAGACTGCAATGTAGGCAGCCTGTGTTGTTTAATTATTTTGTGCTTGCACCGGATATTGAAAAAAATTGGCTGATGACTAAGCCCATCATAGTACCTAGCGATAACTATGATGGGCTTGATTGATTGCTATGATGGAGTCCTTTGCCCTGCAGTAGGACAGTACATGGGCTGATAGGTATTTTACTTTACTACCGGAGATTGCCGTTCACGTCTGCCTTTTTGTGTCGTACACACAAAAGACGAACGTTCTTGACTCGCGCCGCGCCCGCGCTATTGTCACGGCCAATCTCGTTAGTTCGCATTCCCTTGCCACAAATACACGAGTGACGCGTATCCTCTCTGTGGTATGCTTGGCCATTTTTAAGCTAGATCTAATAAGTGGCCATTTTGACTGGCCCAATAGCGAATTTGGGTATGGTATTTTAGTATCTTTCCTTGGAAGAGCAACGCTTCGGCATAAATGAGCTGGCTCGACCAACGTGAAGTAGCGCCTGCGCTGTGTTTCATTGAGTGAGGGTACCGGAGGCCCAACTGGGGGGAAAGAGGGTTAAAGGTTGACAGCGCATTGTGACTTTACTGGTGTTGCAGGACCGGTGTCTATCGGTGGCGGCAATCACTTACCACCAGGCTACGCGACTGCTCGTTTGCCACCTATAACATAGAAAAAAATACCATAAATCAAAGAAACGTGGCCCCTACCTTGGTTTGATTCATATTCTGGACAGAAATTTGTGTGACGAACATTTTGTGTCATGTCTCTGTTGTCTGATATCTGTAAAAGTATCTTGTATGAACTTAGTTTTATCCTGGTTCGTATTTCTCTAAATAGTAGTCACTCGTAGTAGTGTTTTAGTTCAAATAACAAGAGACTATCATTATGAAAACAATTGGTGGATCTTTTTGGGCCTTCATCATAAAATAATTAGTTCAGAAGGTACGTAGGAAATATGTCTCGAGGCAGTAAAAATAAGAGTGAATAGGTATTTATGCATTAAGCAATATTACTCGAAACTATGCCAAAGTCTGATCACTGCATATAGTTTGCATAAATCTACCTAACCATTGACAATAAACGATTGTAAAACGATACAGATTTCTAAAGGGCCGCGACACCGCAAGCCCCACTGTACTACCTATAGTTCTTTTGCGGGTAACAGTAACCTTAGCGATTATATCTCAACTTTCAATGTATTTACTATTTACATACATATTAGTATGTATGAATCTGCGATTTGGTTTTACGCTCTCTAAGCTTGTTAACAGAAATGGGTCAACAATTTACCAAACTTTTAAAAGAAGGATTAACTTTAAGAAGGACTGGACGATTGCAGCGCAAACCGTTTCTTGAGGAAATCCCATTTAAAGGCAGTTAAATATACAAAAGCTTTTTGCTCACCTGGAGTATGACGTGAACATCTTTATGCTTTTGTTTTTGAATTTTTTGATTAGTACCGAATACGGGTATTTCATATACATACTTGAATATGAACATAAAAAAAAGCGTCTTGGGTCTGTTTCATTGAAATTCTTCAATGACAGATGAGCAGAGGATTACCTGATAGTAAGACGGATTCGTCTTCATAAAATTAAATCATCTTTATTCACGACCTTTCTGATCCCGCCCATGATCTGATCCATGATGATGATCATGGGCGGCGGATACCAAAAGTAGACGCTTGCTCATTTGTCGCATCTAGTGTGAAAAAAATAATACGGAATTTTATCGACGCTTAATTTTTTTTTGCACAAGACCGAGACAAATGGCGATATCTCGTATCGGAGGCTAAACTCATTTTGGATCGTTAAGCCATCGGAGTAAGTAAGTAAGTTATTTTTTTTATGTACCCCTCGGTACTGTACCAAAGACACCTAATGTATCAAAACAAACACGTGCACTCATATGAGGTATCTAGTGTTCAATACACGCACGATGCCGTCACACGCGGTTGTGTGACGTCACCAGCGGAAGCCCCATCTTCGATGCCCGCGAAGTGCGAACTTACGATACATAATTACGATGATACCACTGACATTGATGAATGGACTTCAGACTAATCACCTCAGAATTTGACTAGCCTAGTACCACTTGTGACGTTTGGTTAAAAATTGGTTTTCGTAGATAACTCGTAGCAAAATAATCTGTTAACCCTATAAGTGGACTGTACAAAAATGTTTAGCACCTCAAAATCTTTATTTACTAGAATGCAATTAATAATTTAAACTAAACTTTTACTTAGGTACATGATATTAACAAACGGCGATCGTGGTTCGGCGTATCTGTATATCTCTCTCGGTTGTTATATGTGTTTGTATGTCTTTCTGTTTACAATACCAGCTTAACATGTGTCTATGCTTGTACGACTGCCAAAACGCGCTTCGAAAAAATCAGATTACACGCGTATATAAAACGCTAATCTGAAACCGCTCTTACTGATCCTACTACTCGTATTTGTTTTGTATATAACAAACAAAATATACCTCGCTGACACGTCTTGACAGGCACAGATCAACTCGGCTCGATAAGTGCTAATGCCCACCTTCAGAACTGCCTATTATTATTGTAAGGTGGTGTTTTCCCGCAGTTAGCTATCCGCAATGATATGGGCGCGCGCGCACGTAGCCATCGAAAGTGCGGCGACATTCCGACCGTCCATCGATATTCAGCTCGCGAATCGTAGGTAGTTATGTTAGTTAGGTACAGTCAGCAGCTCTTAGATAGCGACATCTAAGACTGTCAAATAATTAGATACATCCAAAGTTGCCAATAACTTCGATACCGCCAATTGAAAATTAAGCTGTCGTGCACCCAGTCTGACCAATATTATTTATGCTAATTGCATAGTGTAATATTGCAGTTGTATCGTAATATATGGCGATGATGCTGCTTAGTTACATATGATGATTTTGCTATCTTTATATAAGTGGCGCCCTGGTAGAACCGATATAATGGGTGATATGATCATTCCGTTACCTTTGGACGAATAAAATGACTATCTATCTATATGAGTGTCTCGGGTATATGGATACTTCTGACGACTTTGGCTGTATCTAACTAGTTGATAGCCTTGTATGTCGCTATCTAATTGCTGCCGACTGTACCTAGCGCATTATCGCAGTACGAGTATAACATTATGAATGAATTTTGTCTGCCGAGATTGTGCGCCAGAAAATTGTTTATCTTGATACGTGCAGAATCGGCTGAAGGCTGGTTTGCTCTGATACTTGGCTTGTAATAATGCTCTGTCGACTTTGAACAAAAGTATTATTTATTTATTTACATAATGCATCATGTACAATGTCAAAAGATCTTATTTTGTAAAGGTAAGTAGGAACATGTACCATGGGGTGGGGCAAGATTACAATTATAGTTTCGTCAGGTTTGGTTAAGGAATGTATGTACCCTATAAAGTGATGATTACACACACAATTAATAATTTAAGTACATACATTAACAAATTGGTTCTAGTAATTTTACAAACAATAATTTTGTAGGCACTATGGTCAATGAAATTGTCAATAGTTTAAATAATTAGGGATTTGAACATATTAATAAATTTACCTCATAGCATTAAATTAGTCAATAAGTCATTAATCCTTCGAAAAAAAAGTAGAGATGTGTTGGTAAATAACGCCATCTAGTACCTATTGTGCCACAACAAAGTGTCTGCTTTTCTTATCTGCTACTCTGCACTGCTCTGGCCCTTACCCTTTTGGACACAATACTTACATTTTGAAAGACTATTTATGACTAAAGTCAACAAATTGGTACATTAGTGAACATTAAAGATTCCTTGCCGCTATTTTATGAAGACAGGCCCGAAGTTTCCATTATCTTACTGATTGTATACCCTCCACAATGGATGGCCATGACATGACACTTAAATCTTACTTCAATGTCTTTCCATAAAATACTGAGTATAGTCGTAGTAGTACATGTATCTAATTCATACATCTACTTGGACAATGCTGTTAAATTGCACATACCTAACAGTTATAGATAATTATGCTAATATTATAAAATACGCCATTAAAAAACAACGGGTTTGTATAGTGGCCCGACTCACTTTGTTTGGGACCTGGGACCCAGTTCTTTTCTTTAGTAGTTTCAAACTGTACCCAATAGATGGCGCTAGGTGTCTACTACATCGCACCAGTATTTCATGGTTTATGTTTACCTTTAAGGCTTGTCGTTTCTTTACATATTACTTCTTTATAAATAGTATACGATAAGTTAAGATGAATTCCAACGAATTGCTGTATTAAAAATAAAAAATAATAAATCCAGTGTTATCAAGAGTCTAAAGTAATTTATTAACTATTTTTCCGTTAAACGTTGTACCTATGTAGAGTTTATCTTGTTTTAAAACCTCATGTACCGTGCACTATATATTTTTTATTTTATTTTCCGCTCATTAGTATGTACAAAAAAGAGGTAGGAGTTTTTTAAAGACGTGAAATATGAATAGTATGAATAGGTAGGTATATTATTTAAAAACCAGCAAAGAGAGCGCTGAATATCTTTTAGCTTTAACTCACCGTTATCCGTTATCTTAGGTATAAATAGGGATGTTAAAAAGAAATGTAATGTTTTTAGTAGGTATAGGCTTTCCATAACTACCAGCGATTGCTACCATAAACAGTATTGTTTCGTTTGACGACTGTCGAATGGCGTAATAAGTCACGATTACGTCCATGAGTTTGACAGATTAAAATTGCAAATTTTAATGTTATCCTCAAAATAATTTTATGTTGCATAGCTATGTGACAATTCATCATTAAATATTGAAACCTACCCTAAGCGTTAGATACCTCCACGATGTATGTAAAAAAAATAATTGTTTTTTTATTTCTACATGAAATATCAATTGTATTATCCGACTTCGATTGTTACGTTAATAGTTCGATTACCTAAATGAGCATTTTTCATGTAAGGTGTCACATCCTTAATTTCAAATCGCGTCCTACGGTAAATAAGCGTCAGGTGAATCATAGTAAGTAAGATTACAGCAGTAAGAAGGGTCATTAACTCCGGTGTGTAAAAACCAAACAAAGATTAGATGGTTTGTCTTTGCCCACTGTTGAATGAATCATTCTAACTCTTTTGTAGAACAGTTTCGCGCTCGTCAGTATTAAGTTACCGTGGAGTCAATGCGCGATTTTTAGTATGTCCTTAGTATTTGGAAATGGTTTAGCAAAAAAATGAGGAATTTTTTTAATTACTTAGGGCCTCGTTCACAATCTCTGAGTAAAGTGTCAAGTAAGTTACTCTTCAATTTAAGTGGGTTTGGGGGATTTAAATAATTTATTCAATACAAAGACCAGGGGCTAATTTTCTCCAAACCACTTTAATTGACAAGAAAACTACTTACTTGGAACTTTACTCGGTGATGGTGACCGAGGCCCTAAGTAATTAAAAAACTTCCTAATTTTTTTGCTAAACCATATCCAAATACTAATATACTAATATAGGTAAGTGCAAATTCCATGGTAATTTAAAGAATGGTATACCTACCGATCGGAATAGAAAATAAAAAGTATAAAAACAAATACCATTTGGTATTAGATGATGGTATTGGATCGGAATAGATCGTAAAGTAATAGTTGAGTAAATTGTTAAAAATTCCATAAACCATTTTAAAAATATTGAATTTGTATTTCCTCTCTGGTGTCAGAAATATCCGTAATCCAAACAATAAAAACATTAAGCTACATAGTAGAATCTAGTAAATTAATGAATTGATGGATATAATACTACCAACGAGTTAATCCTTCTGTTATTCTGTGCCCGCTACGTTTTCGCATATTGCACAACTGTGCCTAGATCGGGCTGCCCACGCGCCTCTTACGTAATCCGTTTAAAATTAGAACTGAATACCGCTAATGACGGCGCCGCTGTCAAAATAGCTGTCAAACTAGCACAGCCGTCAAACGGAACGTCACCAACATGTGCGTTAAGTCGCGTTCTTTTGTTTTGTTAGATTTGTCAAGATTAGTTAGGCGAACTAGAGTCATTAGTTTGGAGTAGTAGGCGGATCTTGCGAAAAACTTTCTATTAAACTGTTGCGATCAGAAGGATGGTTTATGTAAGCATTATTTATTAAGCTATAGTTGGTATGTAGGTATATAGCCATATGGAATGTTTCAGAAGAACTTCAAAGATTAAAAAAATAACTACGGAATTCAAAGATGAAAAAAATATCAACAGTTCTTTTCGTATCCTAATTCACGTCGCTTAATTTTTGTATTTTTTTTATTATTTTTACAATATTGGCAAATAATGGCATCCTTATAAGATTTACACTTAAATCCCTTTACTGTGAATACAGTAAGACATGATTTAAAAATGTTAATGATTTTGTAACTTTTATAAAAAATTAAAGTGACAGCATTAAAGCAATAAGTGACATTACATAGACCTCGTTTTGTAATAAGGGGGAAAGAGTCTAGCTTGAGTATAGATATTAAGTCCGCTTGTGATTTAACTTCAGTTTCGCCTATTACATCACCTTATTGTTAATGAAATTCTCATAGACTTTCAATGAGAAGTTATTGTAACTGCACACCAGTGACATCATTTTCCTGACTTGCTTCATGATATAAGGAAAATGTTTGCTTCGGTAACTGTCATAATATGACATTAAATATTACTTTAGCTAAGACCGGTTATCATTGTACGATATTATTGTGATAACTAAATGTACTAACTTATCAAGTGTCTTTTAATAAAATTTTGATAACTGCTTAGGTAAAAGTAGGGGTTGGTCATTAAGGCTTTTTATGTGATAGGCGGCAGACGAGCGGACTGACTACCTGATGGTAAGCGATTACCGCCAGCCCTAGATACCCGCAATGTTGTTGGGACGCATCAATATTTTATTACTTTATGATACTGACACACTACTATTGATAATTTAATGAATACTTTTGATAGTTTAACGTCCAGTACTATTGATGAAATATGAAATCATTGACAGCTCTTCACAGGACAGGCCTAGTTTGAAGACTAGCTTTTGTATTGTTTAAATATTGAAGTACAGAGATATTTTAGTACCTTATTTGGTTCGTGACTGAATCATTCGGCCCATACACTAGTCGTTCGCCAGTGGAGTAGACATAAGGTCGTGGCGTCTGCGCACGATTCGATCGACCGGGTCGCGCGCGATCACGACCGCTGGTCACTCCGGCCGGGGCTGTGCCCCTGTTCCTTTATCTCTAGGACTTGCTAGAGAAAGTTCCTTGAGAGGTACCATGGCAATATACTATGGACATTTTGTTTACGATCATATACCTAAACCCTACAGCGAGAACGCGAAGTGTAGCCGCCAATGAAGGTTCCATTCGCTAGAGAGCGCTATTTGGCATTATCGGAATAAAAACTATTTATTAGGGTTGCAAATAAAATAATACCTTACATTTTGTTTATGACCTTGACTCCGTACTTATTCGAAGTTCAAAAACGTGTGTTAAAATCGGAATAACTTTTGTTATTAGCGACATGACCGTTTCAATCTTCAAATTTGGAACATGCATTACAATTCTCACTGAATAGGTAGGTACCTACCTATGATCTAATTTTTAATGAAGACATAAAAAATAAATAAGTACTTTTAAAATACTGGGTATCTGGCCATCATAAAAAAGAATAAGGTTCAAGAAATAAAAGAAAATTTCCGAAACCACATTCTTTTCTTTTATATTTCTATTTTCTATCGTCACTTCTCAAAAAGTGTCTCATATTTTTTGTAGTACAGGTGCCATCCAACAATTAACGGACAATAGCCATCAGTCCATTGATTGGCTGTTTTAAGGTTTTTATTTTTCTTCACCACTGCGTCCTCAATCAAGGCGTGATGAATCGTCGAAACTACGAAGCGCGTGCGCCGGGTTCAACGGCCCTTTGGGACCACTTCCTGACAACTAAATAGGAAGACGCTATTGGCCGTCGGAAGGTATTCGAGATATAATTTTCAGAAAACAATAAGTATTATTATTTTTATTGATTTGTGTTTTTACTGCGTAAATTGAAACGAAGACAAAGTTACATCATACAGCCGCATTGAGTGGATACGAACAGGCACAAATCGGAGTGTTCCAAATAGGTCAAAACAGATGCCTCACAATGACAAGCATATTGCAGATAACTTACTTCATAAAATAAAAAAATCTTCGTATTTTAGCGAAAGTACTAAATAACTATAAGTATTACTGATACAAACAAAATATTGTCATTTCATCTTTTAAGGTAAATAAATCAAATAAAAATAGAACCTATTACAAACACACTAGAATATGTATAATGATTCATAACTAGGTTAAACAAAACAACCAATAGTTCTATTTTCGTTTCGACATTGAACCGTCCCATAAAATATAGGTACCCATCTCGTAATAGAACAAAAGGTATACAAAAACGTGCAAACTTAAATATACCGCTCGCCGTGTGAATAGTTAACATTCGATTTCCCAACCACATCCTTTCGGACGCTGTAAAAATCTAATCATAACATCTTAGCGCTTATCGCAAACGAAAATCTGAGCAGCATAGAGCGATGACCACGTGCATTGAAAACCGACATGACGCAGCTTCGCCTCAGTCGCTCCTCCGCGATTGTGCACTATACTGGCCATTAACAAAACGCACAAGAGAAAAAATACTCATTCCTTTTTTAATTTGTAGGATAAAAAAAAAAACAAATAGATTCAGTGCTCTAAAACTGTTAAAATAAACAATTTTAAGAAACAAAATACTCGTTCCTTTTTCAAAAAGTCCGCGTTCTTCGTTTGTAAAAACAAAAACCGGCTCCACATTTCAAAAATCGGATTCTAAATGCTAAATTATTTTCTAGATTATCAATGTGATATTAAATTAAATGAAGTGTATGTGATCGTAGTGTTTATAAAATGATTGAATTGGTGAAAGTGACTGAGAAAAGGGTGAACGGTACCATGCGGGACATTGGGGCGGATTCGTTCGTGTGCCGCGTGCAGTATCTCAACGATTTGGACCCTTTCTCGGAGTACAATGTGAGAGAGCCCTCGAGGCCTCTCTACCACACGTTCAATACGACGATTCCGCTGTCGTACCAAATAGCGGCTGTGCATCGACTGCTCCAGGCACCCCATAGGGTAAGTCAACCAATTACACTTAGTTTGGGTGATCGGAAATTAACTACAAAAAATAATAATCACATTTCGAATGCTAAAAGAATCAGAACTAAAAAAATATAAGTAGTCAATTTATTTCTTCTCATAGGTTCGGTGGTGGGAATTTGAAAGTAACAATTGGCTAATGCAATCCAATGTTTTTTGTGTAAGTACTTACTTAGATACAAATTTTGGGTCAGTAGATGATAATAAAAATCATGGGATTGTTTTGTTTTCAACACTATTATTGTGATTAGTTGGGTGAGTTTTCAGGTCGATAATTGACTTCATAGAATTTTCATAGGACTTAAGCTTTTATTAAGACGGGTCTCAGCAGAAATGTATACAGATAAACTATAAATTTAGGAGCTTTTCAGCAGGACACATTGAGGTCGTTAAATAACACCTCAATGTAAATAACACTATTGACATCTTTTGCCTTGGTCTTTTAAACACTAAGTGGCTGTTTTCTTGAGCACATATTTACTATTTTATAAACTAAAATCGCCTTTATGCCTAGGTGCTAACGAATCTTGAATCAGTTTGACTCATTAAATTCTATTTCGAACTACACACACTGTTCCGTTTGAATTACTCACAGATAAAACATAATTTTAGTCATCACCTACCTACCTGAGTTCTTTTTTGTTCCTGTGACGTCATTAAATTGTTCTTTTCTGGGTTCTGTACGTAAATTGAAAGTAAAAAACGACACCCTTATACTAAGACTTTGCTGTCTATCAGTTCGTCTGTCTCTCTATAAGCTTTATCTCATGAACCGTATAATATGTCTGACATAAACAGTTGAAATTTTAACACAATGAGTGTCACTATTGCTGCTCTAACAACAAATAAAATTAACATCTCTCGTACAGTCAACAGCAGAAGTAGATGATGAAAATCAAAAACCTTTATACTAACTATTGAGCGGAGTTCGTGTCAGAACTGTATGGTGTCAAATTCATGCAGTTCTGATGCAAACTACGTATAGTCTCAAACAATCGTGACATTTTGGCCGATTTTTGTATGCGACAGGGTGCGCTTGCACTTCTTCGCTTTCATCTTAGGTGTAATTCTCGGTTAACTCCAAAGCTGTCGTTATGGAGCCCGGGGTACTTTTACCATCATTCAGGATGTAGAGTGTGAAGCGATTGTCGTCTGACCCTAGCAACCCTTAAAGAGTCGAGAGGGCCTAAAACGAATAGGACCTTAGGACAGAGTTCCTATTCCTTTTACACACACTGTGCGTCTCTTTTGTTTGAATGTGACAGTAATAATGATATTCTTACTTATACGGGTTACGTTATAAGCCAGAATCATGGTTACGTGTCAGAAATTATCCGAAATGTTCAGGTTTCCTTGCCCGTTTCTTTTCCAGTCTTATAAATCAGGTTACGCCAGTGAAATGTCAAGAGAAAGGAATACTGATACACTTCGGTACTATGTTTCCTGTGGACTACCCTAATTGTAGAGATTGGCCACCGTAGTTGAAATATCGGAGGAAGATGTCCCTTGCTAGGCTAACCGTGAAAGTTTCTCAATCACCAGTAATTTGTTGGAAATCCTTTTCTTTAAAAAAAAAATTATAACTTTAGATAATCTATCCTAACAATCATTTATCTCTCAAATATCAAGGTGTGCAACTAACGCTTTGGAAAAGTACGCGGAGCTGTGTGTCGACAGAAATAACGCAACCCCCGAGAATCCGTGTTGCAAATGTTATTGAAATTAGCAATTAAATCCTAGTTAACTTGTACGAGTATGTTTCGGCACATAAGTAAGTGTGTTCATACGACACCTACCTAAGTAGAAATAAATAATAAAATAAATATTTAGCCTTGAAGGGAATGAAACTCATCTTTAAGTTAGCAAATTTTGCTAAGAGAAACATAGAATTATTTTAGTAATCAACAAAACAGTATTTAAAGACTTCTTTAATTTTATTTGCATTGTTTACTGATTAAAGTTTAAAAAGTTTGGCTTTTTATTGCTCCAATCGATATTAATGTCATTATTACTAATAATTATAAATTGTGTAACACAATATTGGTCAAACCATTATTTTATACTAGTTTCTAAAACGTTCGTTTTAACATGATCACCTGTCAATCGGTTTTTGTCAAACATTATTTATAATCATTACAGTGATTTGAACTGTTTGCACTGCACTTACAAAACACTTCGCAGATATTTCGCGTTTATTTGCAGTTGTGTATGCAGGTTACTCACTCGGTATTCGGCTAAAATTAAACGTTCTAAATATCTTAGGCCACACTCAGGTGTGTCGTGACATAATATTGTATCTGCTCATACAGTTTTATTACCAACTGGCGCGATGTTTGGTGCGATCGCTCACTATCCTTCCGCGTTGCTTTAATTACAAATATCTAGAATACTTTATTAAGTAATTTACTTACTTACTTGCATTATTAACAACGTCAATGCCGAAATGTGTCTTTCAAAGAGCGTAAATCCGGTTTTAACCTAAAATAGTACTATTATTTCAATACTACTGTTTGACCTGAACATAACAATACTTATCTTTACGTCCGTGTATTTGGGATATATTTTGGGATATAAATATTTTCACAAATAGCTATTTAAGACTTTACTAAAGTACTCATCATATAGTTTGTCAGGCCGATTGTACATACAAACTGTAGTTGCATAATGTTTTTTTTTATTACTTTTCGGGATATCAATGAGTCACTTTTAATTTGCAAATTAATTTCATAATAATAATTTTAAACGAATCAAATTTTGTTTTGTTCTGTCTAATTTATTAAAAATTCACTTATTATCTGTCTCGCGCGATCTATTTGTTTAAAGTACCTAGATGTAACTATATTTCTGTAAGTAAAATGTTCTAGGTAGTAGGTATGTTTCTGTTTTTGAAAAACAAATTCTTTAACAATAGGTAAACGTATCGTGGTAGAACGCGGCAGAACTTGTATGACATGCTTCGGACAATAGCAACTGGTTTGAGCTCTCAACAGATTTTTCATATACATGTCTACAAACTGAATTTAGTCACCAACTAGATATATAGAAGTTGGTAGATGGATAAGTACTTAGTTACATGAAAAATAAATTTGTTGTCTTGCATAGGTACTTAATGAGTATAATAAAAATACTTACTAAGCTAAAACGTAAAATTGTGGCGCTCACTATACAATAACTATCAGCCCATACCTATACCTACTGTCCCACAGCAGGGCAAAGGCCTAAGCTCCTTCCATCGAAAAAAGCAAGTCATCGCTCCATCATGGGACCACGCTTGCCTAATGCGGATTGGTAATCACACAACACCAACCACAACCAAAACAGAATACAGACCAGAGTTATGCTCGAGATTTTCGAAACATAGTTTTGCTCGACTCTACACTACCGGATCCTACCCTAGTTCTAGTTTGATCGCTTGCAGTTTGCCAAGCAATTCCTATTACCTACCATCGTCATATCTTGCTGATTTTTATTTTCGTCTCTTTCTGACTTATTGTAATAGTTCTAAGATGGTTAGTTCTTGTCACCAGGAAGAATGTGAAACCCATTATGACATCAGAATTTAACTCGCGACTGTAAATGACATCATATCCACTTAGCGCATTAGATTAGAATCTGTTATTCAACGTAATGACAAAATAAATAAAAATCCGACCAGCTGACTTGACACATCCAGTAATGAGTAGTAAAGACAACTTGATAGGATTGTTAATAATGTTTTCCTAACCGACTTGTGCACAACTAGGTATGTGTGCAGACACAAGTGCATTTTGTAACCCTGACCCTCATATTTCGAGGGGACACTTTACGTTACCAGTATGACACGACCGAAGAGTATAAGGCGTAGGATCAACAGTTTAACGTTCTTTACGATTTTCAATAAAAGTACCAAACTTAGCGCTGCCATTGAGAAGTTCTTTACGGAAAAATATAGGTATAATTTTTGGTCTGACCCGGGGATTAAAATGGGACTTCAAGCACAGTCAATAAATAGCCAATAGCTAAATGTCGTATTATAGGACATACAATATTTTGCTTATTTTTATGATCTAACCAAAGGAGCTTTATTTGTGTTAACTATTGTGACCGCGAATGATCTAGGAGATTGTTTAGTTTTGAACCTTATGTGTCAAAATGTCAATTTGGCGAACGATACACCGATACCTATAGTCGATGTTGGACCTCAGTCCAACAGTTTCTAGTCTTCATGCCTCAGTTAAACAGCCATCTAGAAGATTTTGCACTCATGCTTAGAAATTAGAAATGAGTTTGTTCTGCAGAAAATGATAGCAATACCTACGTACGTTACGTAGTCTTGAGTCACCAATGTTTTGCTCGTTTCAATGAGATCTTGTAGTAGTATAAATAGTGGGAACATCATTTTTTCAAACCTTTCTCTGGGAAATATATTCCATTCATCTAGGAGCCAAAAATAATCCTCACGTAGGTAGATGTTTACACCTAATGTGTTAGATGTGCTGCTAGCTCGTTCCTATTTAACTCGAGTTCATATTTACGTAGCAAACTCAGATATTTTTATATACGTTTACTATCCTTTTTCTTCTTCTTTGAGTGCCATCTTCTATCGAAGGTTACCGATCTAATTGGTGACTTGAACCCTTGACACAGCTGCTCTTAACATAGAAGAAGTGTTTTTATTGTACAACTTTTTTTAAGTCAAGAAGTTCTTCTTTTTCCTTGGCTTCTCTTCCCTTGGATCTTGCCTAATTCTATTCTAACGTCACCCAATTTGCAAAACCTCCGAATATTGAAAAAATATTTATATTTTTTTTTCACTGGTCATAGTAGCGTGAAATATACCAACCAAAATATCTTTTAATAAAATAAGTGGAGTTATTTAGGTAGGTAGTGGTCTCGGTTCCTATTTTAACTTGGTCAAATAACTCAAGTTGATACATCACTATGATAACAACGGTGAGTGACTAGTTCCGATATGACTCGTGCGTGTTAGTACTACGTAATTGTTCAAAGGCAAAAATAACTAAGTTTCGGTGAATCGGCGAAGGTGTTTTTGCTGTTATTATGGCGTCACCCGATAAAAAGCAGATCTAAAAAGATGCATGCGCTGGTTTATACTTGTATTTTGTAGATATTATAATTTGATTAGTATTGGGCAAAAATACTCTCTCTAATATTATTTTTTCTCTATTTCCTAAAACAAATTACGTGATACCTACTATGTATCTGTGAACATTTACATCTACTACCAACCATTTTGGACGACATTTGTATGACTTTTGGTAATTCGCATATCAATTTTAAATGTTTATATAAAGTCGGTCACGGACTGGTGTGGAAAGTAGAAAACTAAATAAATTTCGAAAAGTCGTTGAACAAATTTAATGTTATTCTGAATGGTTGCTAAAACACGCAGATACACGATGTACATAGATAAAGGTTCTATTTTAGGATCACCAAGTTATTTTAACAGTGGAGCTCGCTATTAGTTTAATATAAAATACAAAAACTGTGTCTGGGACCACACAACAAGTTATTATTAACTTTATAGCTACGAGAAGTAGAATTGTAACTACATATTTAATATTTATAAATGCAGCCTGTTCACGGTTTTACCTGTAACGAAACGCACGATTTTTCGATTTAATCCTCAAAAAAGTTTAATAAAACCGTATCAAGGCTCTGCACCGATTCGTCTCATACATGCAAATGAGACTACGCCAGGATCCCTCAAACTTTTGTTCTGCCTAAACACTTTGCTATAAAATACTAGATAAGTAGGTATGAAGCCTGGTATTTCACCTACTTTTCTATTTAGAAATTATATCTGCTTAATTATGCACGTTGTGATTTCAAAAGCCTGCCATTATTTTGTAAAAAAAATGAATGTAAATTTCTATCTATAGAAATAACATTTTTATAAATTTTGTTGTCTTTAAATTCTGATGACATGTATGGATTTCCCTTCGCTAGGTTGGTGAAATTTTGGAATAGATAGGTAGGTACTGCTGGATCCTGGCAATTTTCAGTCTGATTTAGAGACCACTTGCACTAGCATTTCCACTCTTCTCGACAAGCCTTTTGCATCCAATGTGAGTCCCATTAGTACTTTTGAAGATCATCGTAGTAGTCTACTACTCGTATTAACTTAGCTTATTATATTATAGACTGCATTTAAAGGAGACCCAAATTATGAATTGGTCAGACCGTGAAAAATGACTTACAAAATAATATTGCTATCTATTCTCTTCCATTCTAAATGATTCACGTTATTTCAACCTGATCTTCAAAAAGCATCAAAACCAATACTCTTGCGTGGCTAAAACTAAAAAACTAGGGAATAAAAGTGGCTGTCTGAGACAAAACTTTGAGAAGCACAGGTCTAGGCAAAGATATTTTATAATATCGTCTGGTTCAGACATGTCTGCCATTGTGAAACACGAATCTTTCGCCACACGGGATGTTCATCAAGGTGCGATTTATGAAAATAAATGAGTTTCACAGCTTTATGTTATAGGACGTGTATTCTATAGTCGTGCAGTCTGGTTTAGATTTATAAAATAATTTTGCTCTTTGAATCTCTTGCTTTGACATCATGGTTTACACGTTTTATAAGCTATCCAAATTGTATAGGTTTCCTAAGGATATGTTTCCTCTCTGCGGAGCTAATTTGAAAAATCCATGCTCTGATTTGAACCAAGACCCCCGAATGGAAGGTGCGTTTTTATGCACTAAGCTACAAAATTACACGTCCCTTCCTAACCACTAATGATGCATTATGCAGTTTTTTTTGTAAGTAATTTTACGAGTAAGTAGTATCACATTTGTAATGAACTTTTATTAATTGAGGTAAAAATTTTGTTGGTGCAGCATTTTTTACACTTTGTGGTGACCCGATCGAACATTCGTGATTCTCCCGGGATATTGCGGTCCCAACCTAAGATTGGACAGTTTATAAATAAATTGAAACGCAACAAAAACCGGGACGCAACGTTAGTTCACGGGAACTGCATCCACGAGCCGTCAGTTGGCCGGTCGCCAGTCCTGTGGAAACTGGAGCACAACTTAGAAATAGTCCCTACTCCCATAGATTCTTTCATATTCTCCAGAAAACGGATATCAGTGGCGAAACAATGGAGAGATGTGGCTTGCAAAATCCCATACCAATATTCTGTCATCGCTAAGGTTTAATCACCACGCTTGCCTAATGCGGATTGGTGATCAGTTACCAGAGCAATGTTCGAAAAGTGCCTAACCTAAAATAATGGGCAACGAACTGCTGCGCAATAGGAGTGCACTGCTTAGATCTGGCGATACTTCTGCTGGCACCATAACGCCAGCCATTGAAGTACCTACACAACGAAATTAATTAAGTTGTGGACCCATCATTGTTGGGATAACTGCCTAGATAGTTAGATAGATAGATATTCTTTATTGCACAGAAATAGAATACATAAGTGAAACAACAACTATAGACAATACAATAAGCCGGTCTTATCGCTTGTAGCGATTTCTCCCAGACAACCTTCAGGTAGATATTTATTTACTTTAGCTAGAGGTTCCTTAAGTCTCATCAATTTATTGTTTATATAAAAAAATTGTAGTCAAAGAAAAGACTTCGTCAAACCGAATGGCATTGGATGTTATTGCATTGTCAATTTTTTTTGATAGGTGGCAGTCGGATACATATTGGCCATCCTATTAATTCCTCCGATGCCCCGCCCTCCTCGCTCCAACACGGAGCAGTAGGAGATGATCCACCACGAAAGTGTCACCCGGGGCGGACCGCACCCCCTGTACCCTACTACGCTACTGCTAAATTGTACGGTGGCCAGCACATCAAGTTACTACAATCTGTCAAATTTCTTCAATCGAACCTCACTTTTATGTCAAACCTGTTTGGTTCAATATCAACTGAGGAAATTTGACAGATTGTAGTAACTTGATGTGCTGGCCACTGTACCTTTGATGTTACTGAATAAAATCATTTTTTCAATGGAATTTAAAACATCTCGCGCCGTTGAGCACGAACCTTCCTACAACACATACAAACGTTAACTTATTGTGCAGTAATGAAGGTATGATGCACAAAAGCCCGTGGCCTCCGTGTAGGTATTCCCCACTGACCTAGCTGAACTGAAAGGAAGGTTGCGTAATGTAAACAAAGGATTATCCGATATTCCGCTAATTGTTAAGACCATGAATTGAGTAACATAGATTTAATATTATAAGACCGGTAGTTCGAGAGGATTGGGGTCTCCATTTAAGCTTAGAAAAGATGCCTGGGCCACAAATCTAGATACAAAATTATTTATAGTGTATCTGTGAACATTTACATCCCCTTTACCATGTATTTACTAACCATTTTTACAATACTTTTATCAACGACTTGTCGATATTCATCTCTCTTCGACACTTAATAAGTGACCATGTGACGTGTGGCCTACTTCACTTTGCATCATAAGTTATTTTAAATGAGAATTTCCAATAGTTAATCCTTAGGTCCAAGTATTGCCGGGAGCCAAACAGCCGTGTCGCACCGGTGGGCCTGGTGGCCGATTGAAGACGTTAACAGCGCCATCTATATAAAATTATTGTATAAATACAGTTCACGGATGAAAGCGGGAGCTCCCGCTTGCTTTGGTAATAAGCGAATCTGTGAATAGGCGTTAGTGTCGGTTTGTTTGCATAGATGGCGCAGCTGACACCTTTGTGGATTCAATATTAATGATCTAGGTATTTATTTGAGGTTATGTAGGCAGGGTGTAGGATATCAATAAATTGGTCTTCATCACACTTTTAGATCTAGAAGTTATAGTCATAATTATTTATTGTAACATTTTGAACAAGTTCATCTCGAATTACTTATTAGGTACGGAACGGATCGGAGTAGGATATTAATAAAAATAGGCACGCGGCTTTATTTTACCTTTCATCGAAAGATTTCTCAATTGAAAATGTTGATAAAATAATTATTATGATAATAATATCCTAAAACTTTCAGAGATATCTCGATCTAAAAATCACCAATCATACAGTCAAATGCATTGAGGTAAATACCTCAATGGTCGAATGTATTTTTGAGTACCCCCTATTTTTGAAAATAATCGGTTCCTGAGTTATTACAAAGTACCTACCTACTTGCCTACTTTCTATTAGGTTATAAATTACTTTGCATGATAGTTTTAAAATATTTCGTTTCAGAATCGACTTTCAGGACAAATTTCACTAAAAATTTTATTATCCAAGCAGCTTGTCTGTTATATACAAGTAATCAGTTCAATATTTAATTATATGTATACCTACATGTCGCAGCAGGATCGTGTACATAATCCGCCGTATTACTTACATTACGGCTAGCTATTATCAAAGATAGGGCCGTTTTGAAATGCGGCGGATCGATGATTAGCCGCATTGTACAAACACTTGACAAGTGGTGCTACTACAATATAAAGTTATCTTTGTAAATAAGGATTTCAGAGTGGTCATAAATAAAAACCCTAATCTAACTGGAAACTGGAATAACTTTGTAGGAAAGGTCCTACAATGTTATTCCAGTTTTTATATGATATAATATGTGGTAGACAAGCCTACGGATCATCTGATGGTAAGCGATTACCGCCGCCCATGGACACCTGAAACATCAGTGGTGTCACAAGTGCGCTGCTTACCTTTTAACCCCCCTTCCCCTGGATTAGGCCTCGGAAACCACACTCACGCAGCAAAACACAGCAGTTGAATAAAAAAAAAACGCATCATCAACGAAAACATTCCAGCCATTTTTTATTCCGTATTCAATCCGGCTTATCGTAGGATCGCTGAATTTCAAAACCGCCTTGTTTTTGATAACAGCAATTTTTTAAGTAACACTGTCATAATATAACTTCTATACCATTTATAAAGATATCATTTCAATACGCCACCACAAACACTTGCGCGATGTAGTCGACTTCCAGCGCCATCTATTGGATGAAAGCAAAATTAAGTACCGAAACGAAGTTGGGCCACTGATTGATTTTAGTATGTTTTGTTTCAGTTGGATGACGCTGCGTTACAAGTGTTCAAAGATGGCGACTACGGGCCTTATCTGGACCTGGATTCTACTCTTGGCGAGCAGGATGAAGAGCTGGAAGGTTTACAAGACAAGTGAGTTCATATTAGATCACTTAACATACATTAGTATACTGTGGGAGAGACACGCTTCATCATGAATGGGCCAGCTCGACCGGAGTGATACCACGGCCTCTCAGGAGACCGGAATGAAGCAGGGCTTGCGCTGTGTTTGTCGAGTGAT
This sequence comes from Cnaphalocrocis medinalis, assembly GCA_014851415.1. NCBI lineage: Eukaryota > Metazoa > Arthropoda > Insecta > Lepidoptera > Crambidae > Cnaphalocrocis > Cnaphalocrocis medinalis. Next base: position 15,424,420 of record CM026273.1, on the reverse strand, counting down.
TGCGGGTATCGACGACCGAATTGGGGGGCAAGAGGGTTAGGTTAATACAGGGTGTATCTGTGAACATTTGCATCCCTTTAACCACGTGTTCTATCAACCATTCTGAACAACATTTGTTCAACAACTTCTCCAAATTCATCGAAAAATTTTCCGACTCCCCATACAAAATGACCAAGTCACGTGACCGACTTTGTATGGAAAGATGAAAAATTTTTATGCGAATTTTCAAAAGTCATAGAACAAATGTTGTTCAGAATGGTTGGTAGAACACTTGGTTAAAGGGATGTAAATGTTCACAGATACACCCTGTATATCTAAGTCGCAGCCGGATCGTATAATCCGCCGTATTACATTACGGCTGGCTGATTTCTAACACAGGGTCGGAAGTTAAGTTTAGTATAGGAAAACCTAGGAGCACTCCTGGTGCTTTGACGTTCAACTTTGTGCTACTAGTTATATTTTCTTATCAATCTGGTACTTGTATAAAACGTTGGTTCAATTCCCAGTCTCGGGTCAATTTAGAAAACGACCTCTTATATTTTTTCTCAAGTCAAAGTGTAGGGTCAATCAGAGTATATGCAATGCTTTAGTTTTAAGACTAGGTGCTGTGAATCATCTGACGTTTTATTTAATGAACACATTAAAATGGAACAGTTGAGCATTGCCATTGCAGTAAGCAACTGCGCCATCGAGGTCACCACTTTCAGGGTCGTTGTTATTGTTGAAGTACGTAGCAGTAAATCAGATCTCCCCTACCCTCGCTTCCTCTGAAGGGAACGCGTTCATTGATTAACCGACGCGGAAGTGAATGCATCATCGTTTGAAACTCGGAACGTAAAAACGATGCGGCCTTTCATAATGGTGCATTCATCTCACAGCTGCGATTTTTGGGTTGGAGAGTCTACCTACTGACATCTTGTCTTCCTAAATACAATTAGATGACGGCCGATCTCAACGATCATCAAGAAAGCAAGACCCGTATTGTATACAAGTATACAAAGCAAGACCCGTATACATCCACAGATACAAATGCAATTTATATTTGCTTACCCACATATTTCCACGGGACACTTCTGTCACACGAAACTGAGTTGAGGGCTAAAGTAATAATAACATTTTTCATCATACCTTACTTACTATACCTTACCTACCTAATATAACACAAATATATATTATTTGGAAATCATATACCTATTTACTTTGTTAGAGGTATTATAATTATATTAGTGCTATTTACAAGCACACGTTTTGATGGATACAGCGATCTATAGACAGTGTAATAAAACATTTTATACTAAATCTTACGCCTGAAAGGACCTGTGATTTACAAAACAATTTACTTCTAACTTCAAAATCCAACTCTCATGACAACTGGGAACAAAACTATAGATAGAAAAGCAAATGAATTGAAAATGTTTTGTAAAAAAATATTGGAACAACTGTTCCTGTCAGTCGATCGGAATTGGCTACAGGATAAGCCAATAGAACAGGTACAGCATACGGGAGTCTCTCGCCATCGCGCTGGTCAGACGATCAGGTCGACGTACCACATCCAGGAATAGACATGAACCTAATTCGACACACGGAGATTTATTTGGGTTACCTCTAGTATTAACCGGGTAAGAAGAGACAGATTCAATGTGGTTCTTTTGCGATTCTAACATGAAATATTGAGTACGCGCACGTATCAATATTTGTGGCACATTCCTGATACTGAGAGTTTTGATGTGGGATGTTATGTCATTTTTTACCGCAGTAAATTTTGATTAAATAGTGACTTTGTATGGATATTGTGCGTCTATTAAATAAACTTTGCTCCTCAAGTTAAAAAAAAAAACACTTTATTTGGAGCTACGTCCGGACGTGCTTCATAGGTTGGTATCAAAGCTGCATACGCCGTGGGATCCTTTAAATCTACCTACATGTATGCGTATTAAGTACTAGGTACCATTAACTCGGGTACCTCTATGTCAAACGTGTTTGGTTCAATATCAACTGAGGAATTTTGACAGATTGTGGTAACCTGATGTGTAGTTGTCTGTACCTTCACTGCTTATGGATCATTTATGATGTAGCTTCATTGTAATCATGGGACTTCCATATTCTGGATCACTGTCCACGTGTGCCTTGGGTTTTAGAGCGATCACATTGGACGCAACTGGGAATGCAACGCTAAGGTATGGGTTTGATGAATAGATTTGGATTAAAGAGCTTAAGTGACAGATCCATTCCCTCAGAGGGATTTCATATTGGTTGTTGCAAACACAGGGGGCTTACCTATAAATAAAGTGATGATGTATTCCCTTGATTGCATGCAACTAGCTCTCGGTCCTTTGATCAATGAAATTGAAGTCCAATATTGATTGATCAATATTGGATATAGTTTAAGAGCTATGATAGCTCAGGGATAACACGCCTCCCATACGGCGGGTCGTGGTTCAAATCGTAGCATGCACCTATTGATTTTTCAAATCTATGTGCATATTTCTACCATTAGCTCAGCGGTGAGGGAAAACATCGTGAGGAAACCTGCACGTTTCGGATAGTTTCTGAAAAATGAAACCACGATTCAGTTGGTCTGGTTCCCCAGATAATGGGTTACGGAGGTCAGATGGCAGTCGCGTCATGGTAACTAATAATCAGATAACCCCTAATGCTTGTCATTGAACACACCACCAAACGCGGCATTAGGCCATTCAAAGAGTTCATATCATGACAGCCACGTGATAAGAAGAATTGCCATAAAACTGCTCAAATCGATATAGAAAGCCAAGAAATCTCATTTAGAAGCGAAACCGTGAGTGTTTCGCGCAACAAAATGTTTTTTAAGTTGAGTTTCAATCGTGATGAGGTCGGAATCTGCACAAAAAGTTGGACTTCATTGAACAATGAACTTACACTACGATCCCATGCACAGGCTGTTGTATTTAATTATCGTAACCATTGGTTCAACTATTTTTACTAGTGGAAATTCTACTTTTGTATTGTTTAAACGCGTGAAAGAAAAACCAATAATATGAATTTGAAGATAACACAATGATTTAGCAGTAGGTACCTCCTTACCATTAAGATGATACAAAGGTTTTAAGTTAGGTAAAAAGGAACCACGAAACAATTTACCTCTTTATGAGAAAGGTTAGCATTATTTCTAAAACATTATTTCGTAAAGTCGCAATCTTTCCATTTTTTTCTTATTGACGTCAGTAGCTCAAACTTAACAATAGGTCTCGAAGCTCTTGCAAATCATGAAGAAGCCTAGTAAATAAAATTTATAGGGGTACAATTTACAGTGAAATGGAAAATATTTCAGTAGGGTTTGCTTGCATAATTTCACAGAGTTGGGTACCTGGGTGAAATGTCATTGCTTGTGGGGTAGAAATCGTTTTTTTTGTCGTGGACACATTAATTATTTTAATGATAATAATAGATTGGGTAAGTAAGTAGGTTCTTAACATTTTTACAGTACACCTATTGTATGTTCTGATGTGAATGCCGAAAATATTTGAAAACTACCACGTTAATGACATCTCGGTGAGAATAACACATGGTACACGATTACAAAAGTATTTTGGCTGATCCATATTTGCAATCTACCGAAGATTGAAAATATTAGGTCTTACATATAATATATGAAATTGACGTTTTTTGCTAAACCACACAATGCTCAACAGACGGCTACCAAATTAGAAGAGCTTCAATTGGAATGTCTAAGACATCCTCCGTACTCCCCGGACTTTGCTTGCAACCGAATTTGGATAACTTTTAGGGAAAACACTGATAGGGCAGTCAAAATCACCTTCAAAGATTTTGATTCCCGTCCGATCGGTTTTTTAGTAAAGGGATCAATAACTTCCTAAGAGATGGCAAAAGTAAACAATGGTTTTTACTTTGATTCCCTAATTAAACATAATATTATACCTATTTAAAATATATTCGACTTTTCGTTCCTCCCACTGCAAAACGCCAATTTCATACGTAAGGACCTAATATTTGCCCAGGGACTTAGCATATTTCCGTAGTTTATTTATTTTTTTTTAGTTGGTCCAGACATTAGATTAAATATTTGGCTGTACAGTATAACCATCCATTCAGCCTAATATTCATAACGCATTTTGTATACCCTGTTGCTCGATGCAACGGAACTTGTGAGTCCTCGGTCCATATAAATGACACTCATTGCAAAATTGAGTTCGGGGAGCCAAGTGGCAGGGAGTCAGCTACTTTATTTTGTCGTCGAATTTAGAGATTTCATACATTGTTCTACACAAATCTCTAATTAGACTTTAATGTCGAGAGCACGATAATCGGCCCTCTAGATCGAGATCAAAAACTGTAATATTTAAAAGAACTTTAAAATGTGGGTTAATCTATATCATTGCCTATATGGATATTACCTAGTAATAATTCTGATTTGACCAGTAAGTTGGTAAAATGCTGTCTACGGTCATCACAGTCGTACCTATATTATTATATTTTATCACAAAGGTCAACAATTACAACCTTTTGGGGAACCGCATCTGAATCTGATCCGTCTAATCTATGAGAGTATTGGTTTAGCGCCGGGTAAGACGCAAGGGTCGCGGGTTCGATTCCCGCACCAACACAAATGTTTCTTCAAGAAACTGACATTTGTGTTGGGTCTGGGTGTTTGTGGTTTCTTCATTGTTCCTTGTTTCCATAGTATAAGGGAATAGCTTAGTTTGAGACCAGGACCATGTATGTTAAGTTGTTTCAAGTTTGTTTATAATTTAGATAATTTACGTTTACGACATCTTAGACTTTGATATACCCACGTATGTGATGGATATTAACATCTAAATCAATGTGGCACCTGGTTATATTCGTATTTAGCGTACTTGTAATAAACATATTCCGATCGATTTCACGATGAAATGAGGGATGTCCAAAAAGTCACGCTTGGAAAAGGATTTCTGCCTAAATAACTATTATATAGTATAGTATTTCGCCGGGCACCCGCTAGTACGTTATTGTATTTCCGGGTAGGTGGTGTTAACGATGCACTTGACAGTTCACTCCGTCCTGTGTAGATGGAGGTAGATGTGTGTGCCATTGAATAGTTTAATAGAAATTTCGCCGTATTATCAATGTGTTTATGTCCGAGTTAGGTTCCCAGTGATCCCCAGTCCAGTACGAGGTGAGCGCTGGCTGGAGCAGCGCGTTCTCGAGGAACAAGGACACGTGCTGCTTTTATTTGTATTTCCGATTTTTTGACTTCATCATTGTGAATCTTTTAAAATAGGAAACTGTCAAATTATAGTTTTAAAAATAATAATTTAAAAAAATTGTTAAATTAAATGTGTGGTGAATAATGGACCCACCGGTAAGTCATTTTATTTCAATACTCACAATTAATTACTACTATTGTAGTTTGAAAAAAAACAACGATAATGAGTCATAAAATGGCACTTGAAACTTATGGCAAAAGTATTATATCATTTATTTACCTATGCAGTATTTACCTTCGATTTTTACACAGTTTCGGAGAATTTAGGTGGTACTCTAACCTTTATCTCCAATATAGTACAGTACGAAGGTTAAATACCTGGATACACTTTATCGAACAGAGGGCCTAATTCGAAGTGGACGTTACGTCCCTTCCTTTCAAACGCGCTGCACGCGCATTTGAGACAGGTATATTCTCATTCGCCTGGTTGCACATAATGCATTGCAAACGTTATGATTTAAACTACACTTTTAGCAATTAAAACTTTCTTACGTTATTCTGATGGTAAAATTGGTGACATTTACCCACATTCAGCTCTCATTGCAAAATTTTATCATTGATTGGTAGATACTTAATTGCAATTAGAGGTCTTGCATGTTCGAAATATTGTATCTGTTTCAATTAAATAGGTATTGAAATGGTATTAGCAAAAATATTCATCTGTCGAAATATGTAAGAAGTCTGAAGGCTTCTTTAGACGTAGGCTTTGTAAATTTTATGGCAATTTGATCAAGTTAACTTAAAATAAGCGGTTCGTATCATTGAAATAACTTTTTATGACATCAACTTCGCATCTTATTATTTGGCTAAAATCTTAAGTTTATCTTAAAAAGTTAGGAGTTATTTTCAGTTATTAACAACAAATAGGCTACAGATGCACAACCATATTACACGACACTTGGTGCAATAGAACACTCTGTATAGTATCATTGTTGATGGCAGGGAAAAATGTCTGAAGACGTCTGCAGAGAGGGCTTCACACGGCCGTCTACATTTGAGGCGAGCAATCGGTTGTCTTTCGACTCAGGGATTGCCGAGGACGATAGTATTCACAGCGATAGCCTTCACATGGTGAAGACTACCATCGACTTCTCAGATGATGAAGTCATGTCCGATATTGAGGACCTGGCTGACTTCGAATTCGATATGTAAGTTGCACATTTTCTGCGAAAGTGAAAGTGAAAATGGTATGTGATGATGAAAGTGAAATATTTTTTGTGTTATTGGGTAACTGGTGATGTGATAATGGTGGAAGAATACCCAGTTATCGTTGCACGTGTATTGAACCCTAACGTACAAAGCGGTGATATATAATTTACCTTTATAGTGTGTGTCGGTATAGCTAAACAGTTCACGCTTTAGTTTTTAAATGGTTAAAACGATTGAAAAGTCTTATTGTTTTGAAGGTAATAAACTTGTTTGATAAGTAATTGAAGGCACATATTACGTGTGTGTACATAAATACAATACATAAATTAAAAAAAAATTCAACTCAACGGATAGATTTATACCTAAAATAAGTGGGTGTACTTATAAGTTCTGTTTTATTTTGCGTAGGTTGGAATTAGGTGCCTAGTTAACAAAATTTACACTTATTCTATACAGCCAAAGAAAGTGGATATAAATAAATAAAATAAATGAATAAATTGAGACTACATCACATACATTGTCCTGGTCGAATCTAAGGATCTTGTGATAAATTTTACGGAACTATAATACAATTCAGAAATAAAACGTTTCCGTCGGTTGTATCGTACTACCTAGGTACTTACTACCTACTACTAACAAACACTTGGCAAAATATGTTGCCACAACAAAAAATATCTTTTCGATTAAGTATTCTGGGTGGTCATAAAAAATGCTTACCTAACCTTTCACAAAAAGTTTATCCGGGAAATCAGAAAAACATAACCCTAACCTATAAGACTTATAAGAAAATCTTCCGTAGCTTGTAAATGGTCACCCTTTAAGTAATTGTTAAAAAAGCGAGAACTTATTTTGTCCAAAAAATAACTAGAATATGTTACACGACTGTAATTTTTATCCAAATAAAAGTTCAAGTTTAGTTTTTACGATGGGAAAAGGTGCTAGTAACCTAATTTGTATGCTATTTATACGAAATGTGTAAACAGCATAGCTCGGTCAAGCAGCGGCTATGACCACCATGGCGTACGGCGCATACGCAAATCTATATTGGACTTTGTTTAATTCTTTTTTACGGAAAATAATTGAGCTGTCCTCTACCTTTCAAGTACCTATTACGTAAGCATCGAAGGGGGAGTTCTAAACATCCTTGATAAATTTAGGAAGAAAAATAACATTCTATGGTCCATTTTTGCTCACAAGGATGGGGACAAGGCGGATGGTTATTGTCCATAACTGCTTGCGTATTACTTCAACGTACCCTAAGTTACAAAAAAAAAAATGACAATCTTTTTATCGCATCATTCTATTAGACAGAATATTATGCGTGGTCTTCATCGTCATCTCATACACTAATCTGAGTCCGTACCTAGGTACAGTGGCCAGCACATCAAGTTACTACAATCTGTCTAATTTCCTCAGTTGATATTGAACCAAACACGTTTGACATAAAAGTGAGGTTTGATTGAAGAAATTTGACAGATTGTAGTAACTTGATGTGCTGGCCACCGTACATACCGTTGAGATCGGCCGCCATAACCTAAGAGATCGGATATTATTTTGTGTTTTTATCATAATTTAATATACTTTACACAGTAAACGGGACAGTGACGGAGCAATGACGCAGTATTAGGTATATTAGTAAACGTTACCTTTAAGGCAAAGACTGATGACATACAAAAGTTCAATTTCCATACAAAATTGGTCATGAGCGCTGGTTAAAATTTGTCAAACAGTTAAAGAAAAATGACATATTATTATTTGTAAATTGTTATATCCGTTATACCTATTTGGCAAAGATAACAAATTTTGTTCAGAATGGTTCGCAGGATTGGTGGTGAGGGGATATAATACTTACTACTCTTTTAGTTCCTAAATCCAATGTTACCAATCGTCCAGATTATACAGAAATAACGCACTGTACTACTTTAAAATTGTATAAAACAATAAGTACCTTCCTACTCGGCATTGATATGAAAAAGATTGGTATCTAAAGGAAATTTAGTTTAATAACTGACATTGAATTTTTATTTATTCACACATTTTAATAACCACATTAGTTCGAAGTACGCTTCTGTTGAGCGTAGACGCATATCAACGATATTTATACGATATCCTTGTGTGATGCGCGGTGTGACGTGGGATGTGCCAGGATGGAGCTCTTGGGATATGAAGCTGATGCTCACCAAGTGTTTCCTGAGAGAGCAGTAATTCGACGGCATTCGGCTAAGTTGCCTCAGATCGAAACCTTTGAATCGATGCGATATGGATATATCAGGTATGCAATCCATCACGCTCAAGTGGCAATGGGCAGGGCACATTGCGAGGAGAACAGACAGCCGTTGGGGTGGAAAGGTCCTTGAGTGGACGCCGCGTAGAAGGTCGCAGTGGCAGGCCCCCCACAAGGCGGACCGACGATTTTGTGAAGGTTGTGGGAGTCGCTTGGATGCTGGTGGCACAGGAAGATCGATCCTGTGCCATCAGCATCCAGTGTGGAAAACATTGGGGGAGGTCCAGCAGTGGACGTCTATTGACTGAAATAATGGTGATGAATCCATTAAAACAACTTGAAACTATGTTTCGAGTTGTTCGAACATAACTCGGGCTTATAATCACCAATCGGCATCAGTAGTAATCGGTATTAATGACTTGATAGTAGTAGTAGGTTAGGTATTCAATAGTAGGTAGGTTCAAACATGTAGATACTCAGGATTTTTTCTACTCAATGTCTGGCGCTCGGCGCGCGGTGTATGAAAGTGTTGTGAGGAAACCTCGTTTCATATAGGTTCTCAAAAATTGTTAAGATACCTATTGATTCTGACCGTGTGAGATCGTTCTGAGATCAGCTAGCATTGCTTGTAATTATCAGACTTCACGAAACCTGGATTGTTGCTCAAACATAGCCTTTGCGCCGATACGCTACAAGCTATGGATATATGTAGTGATACGTTAAGCCTGCGTTTTCATTGAAGCAAAGCGGGGTGGAGCTGAGTAAAATCCTCCAATATAATTGCATAATAACTGCGCTTTATAACGAGTAAGCTTCTTCTATATGTGGATTTCACTTCGCCCCGCTTCAATAGAAACGCAGCCTAACCCTATCTAATTCAAGTGTGATCTGACCACACTGGTTCATATTGGAGTCCCTTGCAAAGTAGAAGCCCTCATAGAATACTGTGGTGTGGTGTGTACCTCATAGTTAACTGTGGGAGAGCCACGCTTCGGCATGAATGGGCCGGCTCGACCGGAGTGATACCACTGCCTCACAGAAAACCGGCGTGAAGCAGCCCCTGTGCTGTGTTTCGCTGAGTGAGTGAGGGTACCGGAGGCCCACCCGGGGGGGAAGGGGATAAAAGATTGGCAGCGCACTTGTAACTCCACTGGTGTTGCAAGTGTCCATGAGCGGCGGCAATTGCTTACCATCAGGTGATCCGCCTGCTCGTCTGCTACCTATCACATAAAAAAAAATACCCATTTAAATAATAATGTATTATTGACAAGACGTGTAAATGTTTCCTTTTTCATTTTCAGCCGTAAAAATGCTCTCGTCCTGCGGACTCAGCTGCCTGTGCGCGTCCATGCTATCATTGGTGAGTAGTACTTTATTTTATACTAGTGACCGCCCTTACTTCGTTTCGGGACAGTAGTTCTACTGTTTACCAACAGATGGTGTTGGGCGTCGACTGCATCGTGCTTTTCGCTTTTTCGGTTTGTATATGCTACTGGCCAAACCCGATTTCAGGACAAAATAGTTTTGCCTAGGCTAAACTAGTTCTTCCTAAACGCGATAGGATTAACTAGTATAGCCTAGTCCAAACTAATTTGTCCTAAGCCCGATAGGATAAATTTAATAATTAATATAAATGATTATTGCTATTATTTGTTATAGTATGATTGTTCCTATTTTTTTTGGCCGGTAGCATATATAAGGTTTGTCGATGTCTATACTGTTTATCTCTGTATAAATGACATAAACTATATACTTAGATAAGATCACGCAAGAGATCGCATATCACAGTTTCGGCCCTAAGGCTACGAGGAGCCCCGCCGTGCCTAAGCGCGTCGCGTCGTGGCCGCCTGTCGAACGCAGTTGCTGGTTTCACCACGCCATTTCACACACCCCTACTAAACTCACTACATATATAAAATATGATTCCCTCTCTGTCCCTGCCGTATAAAAATGTTTAGAAACATTTTCTATCGCAAACACATTTACAACAACTAAAAAATTCTATTGACGAAACTGGCGCCGCCAATTGATAAATGAATTGTGACAATTAAGTATGAGATATTTAAAAAAATCCTTTGTTAAAATTAACATTCTTTTAAGATGCGTAACAATATTTTTACACGCGCCAAGCAAAAATAATTTTCATAATTGCGAAAAGTGGCCACTTTTAGCAATAATTTTCATAATGATTATGAAAATTATTGTGATTTGTAGGAAGAAATTCTTACATAAGTGTGCCCAAAAAATTGTGAATAATTTCCTTTATATTTTCATGGAAGGATTTTTTAAAATATATCACATACTAAGATCACATAATATCGCTTGAACAGAATTATTCGAGTTTTTCCTGGCATAGATGAGCATTACGGCTACTGAGGCGCCTCGTATATCTCCAACGTAGTATCTCTCGATGTATATTATCTGTGGTTTTGTCTATGAACCGTTGTATTTTTTTAAATAACTGCCTGCATACAATTACTATGGAGAAATCCGGACGGCGGCCGGGACAATCCAGCGAGCATTCATTATTTAAAACAGGTATGCCCATTACCTCTGTTTTCTTCAAACGGTGCGCGCGCGTCCACGCACTAGGGATATCCACTTAACATCGATATATCGAATTTATTCGATGTTTTCTTTACATATCGGATTCATTCGATGTTTTGTCAAATATTTATTGTATTCGATATATCGATATATTTATAGAAACATCGAATATTTGTTTTTTATTTTCTTTTTGTATAATCTACTAAAAAACTAAATAATTTTAACACTACTTGATGACTTGGATTTTGGATTTTAAATATGGTTCAATAAGGTAGTGACATCTGTGAGTGACCAGCTTAATTACCTAATCCATTCCATCCTGACAGATCGATTGATTATTACACTCTAAATTTATATAATCTGTGGATTCTATAGGTTCATTCTATTTATTTTCACTCTCATTCACTCATTGGACTCATTCATGAGCATTGGTTTTAATTAATAGGTAAAGTGAAAGTAAGTTTTTGCAGGTACATACCTAGATTAAGGCTAGTACTAAATATGTATTTTGTTTTCTTTTACTGTTTTGAAGTTATGTGATATGTAATAAAATATTTCTATTAATTTGTCGTTTATATTTCACTTGCAAATGTAGGTATAACTCATCTCAGTCATCTCACCATTATCTTAGTATTACAATTCTATTTAAGTAACTATGTAATGATAGTGATTCTCATAGAAAATCACTATCATTACACTATTAGTTTAGATATGTTACTCGCTGGTATCTGATTCTACATTCACACCTGCAAAATCAAAGACCACAAATTTTGCGCATTTCACTGGAAAAAGGTAATATTAAACTTTTGTGGAAAGTACTCGATAGTAGAAAAATATCGATGTTTTCTAGCGATATATCGATAGACATCGATGCTGGAATCCGATGTTTTACATCGAATATAAATATCGATATATTTTTTAAGTGGACACCCCTACCACGCACTGCGTCCCTATTCAATCGACGGACCCCAGCGGAGGCACACGGCACTCCCATATAGGTTGATCAATTTTGCAAACTTGCCTAAATTCAATTAAAGTGTTTAAACTCAATCGGTATCCACTCAACATCGTTTACAAACCTAACCAAAAGTTTGATCCGGTTGCGCTTTTGGAGCGCCAAACAGCGTGGTGAGGTCACATCGTGGGGACCACGCGGTCAGAACGAGGGCGCAGGAGGAGCGCGGTCGCAGTTGTCAACATTCAAGTCGAAGAAACCCAAGGCAGAAGCGATCGCCATCCAATGAAGAAATCCAGTCGAGAAAAGAACCAACCATCAAAACCCTGAGAAGGGGGCCAGCAGGACGTTAATTCGTGAGTTCGTTCCAATCAAAGCGCAGTTTCTTAATTTCCTTCCCAAAATCATTCTAGTTCGAATCACTTTCAATTCTTTCTAAAATAATTTAGATTCGTAAATAGTCAGATTTCATACCTTTTTGACCACATTATGTTACCGAAATTATTCTGGCTTGTTCAATTTTAATTTCCAATAGGTGTCTAAAAAATACTTTTAAATTCAGAGGTTCTAGATTTAATTTGCGTCTTTCGACTAACTGTGCCCTAAAAGCATTTTTGTTTGTAAGAATAATCCAGTGCAGTTTTCACATTTCAGTAAATACCTACTCCTTGCGTTGCGAGCGCATGGAGCAGGCTCGGGCGCGCATGACCTGTGCGCGCTCAAGGTCAAAAACAGGCAGAGCATGCGCACGTGTCGCAGGCGTGCACGCTTCGCATATCTTCTTTCTGCTTCTTTTCACTTCATTTTTCATTTTAAGTATCGTTCCAAAAACCTTTTTTTAACTTTCGCAAACTCTAATTAATATTTCTTTCATTCTTTTACTTTAGCTGGTCAAATTGAACTTGTTCTTTTCTATTCTGCTTCGATCATCCATTTCATATTCATCTTTCATAATGGCTGAAAACTCCTTAAGAGGTTCTCACAAATCGAAATAAACTATTTTTATGGCATCTTTTGTCTTGCAAAGAATTATCTAGCTTACAACTTAGCGAATTAAATACACGCCATACAAAAATACAAGCTTTCTACGATGATTTTGATGCTAACCAAACTCAAATAGAAAATACAAATTGCAATTCCAGATAACGACTTTGCCGAACGTCAGAACTTGGAAAGTATCTACTTCAGCGCCATCGCGGCGGCGCAGGACCTGCTCAGCAGGCATGCAGCGGGCGGCGGCCGACCTTCTGGGAGCAATGATCTTGAGTCTGTGGCAGGCTCGACTGTGGCAAGTCCTACATCAAACATTAAATTACCTACAATCAATTTACCACTTTTCTCTGGCCGTTATCAGAACTGGTTAGAATACCGCGACACGTATTTATCACTTATTCACGAAAATACATCAATACCAAACATACCTACACGAATTTCACTACTTCACGGTCATCCTTGTGGACAGTGCAGCCTCATACAGTCATTAGATTTATCTTCAGATAATTATGTTATTGCTTGGGATATTTTATGCGAAACACAATCAAAGAATTGCCAACTATTATTGATTTCCTTAATTTCTTAAAAAATCGTGCTGACTTGTTGGAAACAATGGACGAAAAACAGACAACCATTTATACGGGGACACAGTGACAACTCACACGTAAGACAAAGATATATGCCAATTTAGGATGACTGATCGGATGGCGCATTTGGTAGTGACCCTGCCTCGTGCGCCAAAGGTTGTGGGTTCGATCCCCACCCTGGACAAACATATTTTGTGTGATGTTGTTGTTGTGAATACTTGTGTTTGTTTAGTGTGTTTCCTCTGTTGTCTGATATCTGTAACACAAGTAAGCTACTTAGTACGGAGTCAGGTCAAATTTTTAGGCGTTGTGTGACTTAGTTTATTTATTATTATTTATGTTATTTAACTCTAATAAAACCAACAAAATTTCCATGCCCTATCTTAAAATGTCGCATTCAATACCTATGCGTTTATTGTATGAGATTCAAACAGTTCCAAAGACCGACTATTGAGCTTAAACTTGTTTATAGATGAGACCGACTTAATGAGAGCCGGGGGACGATTATCTAATTTGAATTATGATTCAGATACAAAACCTCCAATATTGTTGCACGCCTCCCACAACGTTACAAAATTACTCTTACAATACTATCAACTTGTATTATTACATGCAGATACAGCTGTTACTCGCGAATCTAAGACAAATATTTTGGATAATTAACGGTTGTAATTTAACACGAAAAACAACACGAGTTTGTTTACGATGTTGTAGATTCGCAGGTAAAACATAAATCAACCAATAGGTGATGGGCAATCTGCCGGCAGAGTGGCTGCACTCAGATGATCCATTCAACAGTACAGCGGGAGACTATGTGGGACCAGTTCTGATAGCTGACAGGAAGGGCCGCGGATATAGACTTCAAAAATCATACATTGGTTATTCGTTTGTTTGTCAGTTCGTGCAATACACATCGAGCTTGTCACTGACTTGTCGTCACAAAGTTTTTTTGTCAGCGCTGAACAGATTCATTGCTCGCAGAGGCAAGCCTCTAAATTTATAAAAAAATATTGCGATAACGTAATTTCATACACAGCTGAAAAGGGAATTATTTTTAAATTTAGTCCAGCCTACAGTCCCCATTTTAATGGCTCGAAGCCGAAGGGTCAGTAAAATCGATTAAGCACCATTTACGAAGAGTTTTATCAATTACTTATCTAACAGTTCTAGTCGAAATCGAAGCTATATTAAATTCTAGACCTCTTACTCCACTTTCGAACGATCCTTCCGATTTAACCCCCCTATCGACTGCGTATTTTTGGTTGGTCGTACATTAACGAAGTCGCCTGCTCCCCAGGTACATGATGGTCTCATCATCAGTCTGACGAGATGCCAGAACCCAGCCACTAAAGACGCACTTCTGAAACCGTTATTACTTATATCGAGTACGTTTTAGAATTGCAGAAGCGATGTAAATGGCGCAAGGATGGAGAACAACCACGTTTAGGCGACATGGTGGTTATAAAGGAAGATCGCCTACCACTCAACAGATGGCTGTTCGCTCGAATGACAGCTGTCTTCCCCGGCAGCGAAGGTTTCAATCGGGTGGCTTACGTTCAAACTACATCGGGAACCATGAGAAGAGCCTTCAATCGGCTCTGCCCTCTTCCAATATTGGAACAGAATATTCCAAGGGCGGGAACATGTTAACGCACAAGCTACGCGCGCGGCGCTACGCACTACGTCCCTATCAGTCGACGGACCCCAGCGGCTATCGGTGTCCACATCATTTACAAACCTCACCAAATGATAATAATTAGAAGACATCAGCGATGACGCCATCAATCCAAATCGGAGAGATAAGAAGGAAACCTGGAGCTTCCTAAGGCCGGTGCGCGGCGGTATGTTAGCGCCATCCGATGGCGTGCAGCGACAACCAAACTGTCAACGGGAGCGGTGGGCCGGTGGACTAGCAGCACACATTCATCTGTTTACTGAAATTATACTACTTAACACGAAAACATTTTTAGCATTATGATGTTCCTTAGCAAATGTTTACCCTTTTTGTTCGCAGACAGTGTCAGTACCTTTAGGTACAGAAACCAAATAATATCTACTTAAGTCAGTCATCATTTTGTTTGTTTCAGAAAAACTCCTTCACAGCCAGGGAAGAGAGCTACGTCGCGCGCTATTCTCCCTCAAGCAAGTACTACAGTCTGACAAAGACTTGGTACATGACTTCGTGGCTAACAAGGGGCTGGACTGCTTGATGCAAGTCGGAAATATGGAAAACCAAAACTACATAGACTACATTCTGAGGGCGCTTGGACAGGTTAGTAGAATTCGCTTTGGTATTTAAGCGCCAGGTCAAGCAGCAGTGCAAAACTAGCACTTGTTTCTCAGACATAAGGACGGTCCAAAGTCCGAAAAGTGACATATTTCATGTTGCACATCTAGATCTTAAAAACGTAACGTCAAATGAATCGTTAAACATTTGTGGCATTGTCATCTTCAACTATTAGAGTTGATGATGCCTTAAGTATTATTTAACATTTCTAAACTTGAGCGTTTCTAAACTCTTAATAAGTTAAAATTGTCGATGTCGTCATTATTGAATACTTAGTCTGACGATATCACCTTGTTTATAAATGTTCGGGATCACATTCGAATTCATCAACCGATTTTTATTTTCATGTTTACTTATATGTATATGCGTATGTAATGTAAATCATTTTTGTTTTTTTTTTCAGATTCTGTTGTATGTGGACGGTATGCATGGTGTCATGGGCCACAAGCGCTGCATTCAATGGCTTTATTCTTTGATCTCGAGTAAATTCCGGTACGTCGTTAAGACCGCACTCAAACTTCTAGTCGTTTTCGTTGAGTATACTGAGAAGAACTCCCTCCTCCTCATCGACGCTATTCACGTAGTGGACACCACCAATGGCAGAGCACCCTGGTACAACATTATGAAGATTCTGCAAGATATCGACGCTTCTGATACAGAACTCCTCATTTATGCTACTACTCTTATTAATATGTGCCTGAACAATGTTCTCGACAGAGACATGTACTATGATCAGGTAGACGCACTACAAGATCAAGGAATGGACGACATAATTCAACTGTATATGACAAAACAAGGAACTGACTTGGATCTCTTGAGACAGCTTCAGATTTTTGAGGCTGTTTTGCTACTAGAAGATGGGGACGATACGGGCACAGCAATGAAGTAAGCGTTGTGAAAATTAGAGACATCAAAAATGTGTTGCAGATTTGTTCCCTATCTAAAATTAGGTACAAATGTATAGCAAATTTATTTTTACTTTGGAACATCAACATTCTGTCTCATCTTAGCATGAAATTCCTGGTGTACGCCTAGACCATGATTCAGAATTTGAGGAGTCTTGTAAATACTTTATGTAATAATCGATTGTTTTCTGATCATCGCAACCAATTAACAGGGGCCCCAGAGCAACCAAATCATAGATATTGGTACCTACTCATCATTATGAGTTTTTTTTATAGTATTTACAAGAGCTTCTAATGGCACACAAAATTAAACAGATATTAGTAAATCTGCAACATATTTTAGAAGAACCCTTAACTACTTATTTTCTGGCATATTTGACTTTAACAGCATAGGTACTAATAAAATTACACTTTTCAGGCAATTAGACGAATCTATAATAAATTCCGTAAAACGGCGTAGTTTGAATTTAAGTACACCGGAAAGAAGAAAGTCTAAAAAGTATCAAACAAAAGAAAAAGGTATGCAAAGTTTTATTTTGTAAGAAATTGAATGGCTTTCGTTGTCTTTTAAATTCTACGTAACGTATACTTCTTGAATGTTTTATGTTAGCACGAACTATTTTGTGTGCTTTATTTAGTTTACGTCATGTAAAAATAACGCTGGATTCTATTATATGACAATAGGCGTGACGACTTTATATTTTATTATAGATTATAGATAGTAAAATTAAAAACCTTAATTTGATTTGAAATATTCGCTCAATTTAAATTTAAAATAATTCGTGCAGTTACTTTTCTGTTACCTACTGATAATTTACAGATGGATAGACAAGTCCATTTTAAAAGTGTTAAACTATCCAAGATTTTGGTTGTCATTAAACCACCTATAAATGTACTTACCCATAATATTTAGATAAAATTGTGCACGAATTCAGTTTTTATTGATGAAACATTTCTGGTAAACTTAAAAAAATATGTATTTTGAAACAGTGATATCTCGGCAAGTTTCTTTCTAAGATAGCAAAGAGAAAATTCTTCTATGTTTCCGTTCTTAATTAAGAAGTATTTTGGTTCCATATTGAATCAATAATAGTCATCATGCCTATCATGCAGAGTGTTTTTTACTTACCTATTCAAATTAATGTCCTGCGTACTTGGCTAAGTTGCGTTCAAGTAGACACTTCCCTGGAAAATATTACTTATTGCGCTGGCGTTTTTTTTTATATGACGAGAACTGTTTATATCAAATATGCAAAAAATCGCTCTCAAAAAAATGCGGATTCCCTCGTAAGTCTTTGTATGTTTACCTTCTTAAACAGTAGATCTGTGAATATTAAAATTATTTTGGTACATTATATTGGCTTTGCTTTACCTAACGAAAAGTAATAGAGGAGCCATTTATTAAATAAGTAATGAACATAACAAACTTCATTCACTATTTGAATGTGTATCCCTAGTAAAATTGGTTAGTGAAAATCTTCTGCATAATATAATGTGTGTTATGAATCCGCATTTTTTTGAGTTGAGTTACGTAAGATTTCAGTATGTGTCTTGATGTTTTTAATCTAAAAACCACAAACCACGAACTTTTATAATAAAAAACATAATCATAAAAACAATACAAGGATCGCCATTAAAAAGTGACTTAGTTTGAGTTTTCGTTTTATAAACTAAAACTAACTTCCTGTGGCATTTTACTAACAACCAACAGTGAAAGCTTCAGTCATCGCCCATACAGAACCAAAAACAAAAGTGACTAACAACTATCGCCCGCAATTCTTACCGTCCATAATAGACAATAATAAAGAAAGCAAGGAACTTAGCACGGCACTAAGAAGAAGAAGGGACAGATTTGCAAGACAAGCACACCATATCACTCAACAGGAAGAGCTACTGAATAACACAACTGGATCTTTCAACGGACTTTTCAACCTCAACGGCTCTTACACTAATACCAAGACGGCGACCAACATGGGCTACACCAACGGAGCGTATAGGAACAACAGTTTTCCAATCTCGGTAAACGGTAGCAACACGAATCATTATAACAGCAATGGTGCCAACGGTCATGAAGAAGATGACGTTTATGTTAACAGGGCAGTCAAGACATTAAATATCACAGAAATATTACAGAAAAACGGTTTGTTCATTCCCTAACACACTTTTATCATTTGCCTATTTTGTCACCTGTTTTTTTTTTGTTTGGCTTTGTTTTTCTTTTTGTTTAACCTTTTTTTACTTTGAAGTTTATTTCTGCTTTTATGGAACCTTTTTTGTTGGCGGTCCTTTCAGGCAACCAAAGATACACGGCGGGGTTAAAACAACGAATCCAGAATGGCACCTTAGGTCACAGCGTTACAGCTGTAGACGCAATTGCAGTAATTAGACAAAAACAAATAGATGGCACTCCTGAAGTAAAAGATGACCGAGGAATCCTATTAAATAGAGAACATAGCATTAAAGATCTAGCTCAGAGATTAACAAGCCCTGTAAGTCCTACGACTGAAGACAAACCACTGAGAGTAGCAGAAATGACTGGAATAGTTTCAAAAGCCAAAGAAGAGTTAGCTAAGTCACAATCTAAGGGTAAGCAAATAAGATTACAACCAAAAATAACATCACAATAAGTACAACCTAACGTAACTCTACATTTTATCAGAACCTCTTCACCACCATTATAATATTGATTCGGGTAACTATAGTTCACGGTTTTGTTTAATAATTCCATTTTTTTAATTTTTATTATTGTCTTTTTAAAGAATATTAGTAGATATAAGGTTATTATATTAAAAAAAGATAATTTACCCTAAATAAAAATCAAAGGAAAGTAAAAACAGGTATCAGATGTTTGAAATGCTACATGAAATTAAACCGTTGTAGATATTTATTCCATTCTAAAATTTATTGCTTTTACAGAGGTAATTAAAAGTCCAAGTATAGAGAAGTCACCCAAAGTTCATGAAATAAAGATATCAGAAAATGAGTTACACTGGGAGGAGTTGCGGCAAGGCTGTTTAAATAGAGAGTTCCATCTCTGCGACCTGGACTTTTCAGACTTGCGAGAGGATTCTGACGACGAAACGATGTCACCCGTAGTCAATGCTATGAATGGGCCCCCTCCGCCACCTCCTGGAATGTTTCTTCCCCCAGTTTGCAATCCACCTCCTTTGCCAGGGGCAATGATTCCTACACTACCTAAAAACAATGTACCTGCACCTCCACCAAAACCATCCAGCTGTTTGGATATGTCCAACGATTCCGACAGTTCGACTATCAAAAAGAATAAAAAGACAGTAAAATTGTTTTGGCGTGAAGTACAAGACAATCCAGTTCCAACTTTTATTAGATCTAGGATTGGAGGTTTCATTTGGGACGACTTACCTGATGTACCATTAGATACAAAAGGCATTAGAGCACCTATTCGAGTCCAGAACCAATGATTTAATTATAAAGGTCAGTATTAAGGTTATAAAGGTCCTGTACTTATAATAACTAATTTGTAGACAATTATATTATTGTGTTTAATACTATTCGTACGTCGAACTCATCTCGCCGATGTCTCCATGGGCGGATCAGTAACTCTTTCTGAGAAAATTCAATTATTTTTATTGGGACCGCAGTTTTTTGTAAGTAGGACATTGTATAATTAGAAGCTAATGTGTATCTTTGTATTTTTTTCATATGCTGTTGTATCGCCTTGGAATAAAAAATAGGAAGTAAGTATAAACATATACATACATACCTTTTTCAAACGGATAAGGAAATTCAATTAAATAAATTAAAATATTTTTTTTCTTTAGAAATTGATGGAGCCTAAACGAAACCTGATCTTAGATACGAAACGGTCAAACGCTATAAGCATTGCAATGAAGAAACTTCCGACGCCGCAGACGATCAAAGCAGCTATCATGAAAATGGATGCCACTGTAGTTGGCAGGGAAGGAATAGAAAAACTATTAACCATGCTCCCCACTGAAGAGGAGAAAATTAAAATTCAAGAAGCTCAGGTAAATAATTTACACCCATTGAAACAGTGGTGAAGTCATGTCTAAGAAATTGAAATGTGATTTAAATTATGTTATGACTAAGACGCGATGTATTTGAATTTATTTGTGAGAAGTCTTAATCAAAATTTACCTTGTATTTTTGGCCACCTGCAAGATTAATTTTATTCATCAAAAATGGTAATGCTTCGCGTCTTTGTTTTAAATAGCATTAGTAAGTTGGCGTAATAAGTGTCTGAAAATTTTACATAACTCAATATTCTTTTTGTTGGTTTCAGTATGCTAATCCTGACTTGCCATTGGGAAGTGCAGAGCAGTTTTTACTTACATTGGCATCCATTAATGAATTGTCATCACGTTTAAAATTATGGGTCTTCAAATTAGACTTCGACAATTCAGAAGTTAGTAAAGTATTTTGTTATGATAGTTTTTTATAAAGCAGCTTATAAATTACATTATTTTGAAAACATCCTCCATAAATAATACACAATTTATTTGCAGAAAGAGATAGCTGAACCACTGATGGATTTAAAACAAGGCATCGAATTATTGAAAGTGAACAGGACTTTCAAGGTGATCCTGGCCACTCTTCGGTCGGTCGGAAGCTTCCTCAACGGGAACCAAGTCAAAGGTTTCCGTCTGGAGTACTTGTCCAAGGTTATGGAGGTCAAAGATACAGTGCACAAACACCCTCTGCTACATCACATTTGCGAAATGATTATAGAAAAATTCCCTGACACTACTGATTTCTTCAGCGAGGTAAATTTGCAATATCATATTCAAAATAACAGGTTTTTACCTATGTCTGTGTCTGAATTTCTGCAAATTATTAGTTTAATTGCAGAGGAGTAAATAGTTATTAACTACGGTGGTTTGAATGAATAAGGATGAAAAATTAATTCGAAAAGAAGAACTTATAAACTTTTACACTTTCTGTCTAAGGTGGGGCCTGTGATACGCGCTTCCAAGGTGGATTTCGATATTCTTGACATAAACCTCAAAAAGTTGGAGTCTGATTGCAAAGCGTCGTGGGATCACATGAAGTGGATCGCCAAACACGACGGATCTCAAATATTCAAGACCAAAATTAATGAGTTCTTGTCAGATGCTGCGGAAAGGATTATCTTATTAACTATTATTAGAAAAAGAGTGATAAGCAGGTAAAGTTTACTTTTCTAGGTTAGCGATGCGAGTTTTTGAAGCCATATATAAAGAATTTGCCTAGCGAAAGTACAATGTTTTTATTACTTGAATAGTTTTAAGAATAAGCAAATGCGAAATGCGAATACAGAAATGTCAATGTTTTTACGAAGACAGCAAAGATTTTTTTTGTTGTTACAGGTACAGCAAGTTCCTGCTCTATCTTGGAGTGCCGCCTTGTGACGTAGGAAAAACCAAACCATCAGAATTTTTGAAAATTATTGCAGAGTTTGCGTTAGAATATCGTACTACTCGAGAGCGAGTGTTACAGCAGCTGGAGAAGAGAGCAAACCATCGTGAGAGAAATAAGACCAGAGGGAAAATGATTATAGATGTAAGCCATTACTTATATTATATCTAGAGCATGTCCCATCATTTAGTTCCCTGCACTTGATATAAATACCTACCTTTTTCTTCTACTTAAAAAATATTGCCGAACTGGCTTTAGATAACGAATTTCGGCTGATTTTTTCCAAACCGTGAAAAATCTGGGCTGTAAAATTTAGTGCTTTATCTTTTCAATAAAATACGTTAATAATCATTTATGAATGAGGTTGTTAAATCGTCTTTTAATTTTGTTAATTTGCTGAATTATTAACTCTAGATACGCCCTTTATAGAAACGGGATTAAGTGCCATATGGAAGAAAAGTTCAATTTTTTTTAGGTAAAATATAATCATTACGTCGTTGTAAGATAGATTCTTCAGACGATTGAATTTATATTTGCCAGGTTGCACAGTATATCACAGAAACAACCTCATGCTTTGCAGATATACATTTTTGAGTTAGTATAAAAGCAATTATGTTTACTTACTTTTCTTCACACTTTTGCAGATTGGAAATTACACAAACAAAATAGATGATCATTCAGCGGATAGTGCCTTGAAAGAACTGCTCAAGACCGACCCTGATACTGACAGCTTGACTGAAGGCAGGCGAAAGTCTGGTCACAGCAGGAGGATTTGTGTTAAGTATGTATTATCTTATACCTAATCTGTTTATAGTAGCGATGACTTGATTTCTATGATAAAAGCCTTTGCCGTGCAACAGGACACTGAAATCATTATAAGCTTGTGCTTTAATTTAAATTATGAATATATAAATTCACACAACACCTCATACATTCACTTGACTGCGTACTATGTAGTTTCAGCACTTGTGCTACAGATATCAGACAACAGAGGTCTTACAGATACTTACAACACTTAAATACACATTATACACCCAGACACTGAACAAATACAAGTAGGTATGTGAGTCCAGGGTGAGGATCGAACCCACAACCTTTGGCGTGTGAGACAGGGTTATTACCAAATGCGCCATCGGGCTATTCTTTACTTTATGTATTCACTTAATTAGTCTTTTTATTCTTTATAAAATCGAGAATTTTTTTCAAGAAGGATTTCAGCCACATGGCTGCATTGTATTTTGACGTGATACGATAACGAAGCAAAATGTTAAAATACTAGTTGCTTGCGCACACTTTGTTTCGGAACATTTTTTTTATAGTACCTAGGTTGAGTCTTTGCAATTAGATGGCTATATTTTGTATAATGATGATGTTTGTACTAAATATAATTTATTGAATTGTATTTATCTGTTACTTAACAGTGGGGATTTAACGGCGGACGATGAAATAATAGAAAGCCTTGTACGGTCGGTGACATCAAAAAGGAAACCAATGACCCGTGAGCGACGAAAGAACCGGCTAAGCGATAGGAAAATTTGTAAGATCTTTAATTTATTATCATATACGTACAGTGAACAGCAAAAGTAGATGATCAAAATCAAAAACTCTGCCTAACTATTGAGAGGAGTTCGCTTCAGAACTGTATGAATCACTTTGAGACTATACGGAGTTTGCGTCTCTATCTACTTTTGCTGTGGACTGTATTTCAAATACAAGTTATATATTTTTTTTATTTTATTCGTAACCTTCTCTTTTGATTTGGGCATCTGCGAGTTTGCATTCATCTGAATGATCCATTTTTTTTTGTATATGGAATCCATTAGTACCTAATAATTTTGGTTAAACAAATTTTTTCATTCGATATTGTTGATAAACGAGTAAACCTACAATGAAATTGTTTGCAAGTTTTAAAAGAAATCAATTTGCGAAATCATCTCAGCTGGGCGATTATTTAAGTTACTTAGTTGGAAATAATAAAGTTTAGTAATTTTCATTTCGAACCCCGCAAACATTATCATAATAATTAGGACACAAAGAAAGCCCCTTTACCGTGTAAGATCATTATATACAAAATAAAAGCATCTGTGCTCTACATTACTGCCTGGTGAATATTATATTTTGTATGAAACAGCTGATTTTTATTAAGCACAGTCACTCGCGAGCAATAATTCGGAATCGATGCCTGATCGATGTCACGGATATTTTATTATTTGTAACCCTCTGAACTCGGAATGTCTATATGAACAGTCTTCTACGCTTTCTTCTTTCGTTAATTTGCTCGCGAGTGCATTGTCTCAACTTCTTTATTCTGCATTTGCGAAAGTTTCTTTTATTATAAAAGCTTAGATCAAAACGTACCTAGTACGTTTTGATCTTCTCATTGTTTCTTACCACAAATCTTACTACAGTAGATACATCTATCAACTTATTGCTTTTCATCAGTTTTGTTGATGATTGTAGTTTTGTTGGTATATTTATTATTATTTTTGTTTCCAGTCAATAGGACCCTGGATGGTCACCAGCCCTGGCCAGTTACGGAAACCAGCAATGGGTAAGAATACTTGGTATTAGAATAACTCACACATATGGTCTTAAAACTTAAAACTCCTCTTTTCTAGCCTTCCAACCATCCTATCCTAAACATAATGGTAATTATAATCAGATACATATTCACGTGATTTAAACTTACCAAATCCTCTCAGTGCTTGAAATATTTCGAATTTGGCTCTGTCCGCTTTTAGAGTTCAATCAACATCTAAATAAAAAGTTAAACAACACGCAAAAATACAGAGACAACTTAAAAAACACCTGTACCATACTTAGTCCAATAGTTTCCATGGAATTATCCTATAACTAGAGCACCATGAGCTATGTAGCTACTTATAAACTACATGACGTGTGCTATTTATTTAAATTTTCTTACAGAACAACTGCGGGCACTCAACACAGGTAAAAAGCATAGGACACTATCGCACATCTAGTTCTAAAAAGACGTAAATTAATATCAAATAAGTCTTTGAAAAATGGTGGCATTATATCTCAAATAAATGAATTAATGCCTTGAAGTATTATTTGACATTTACGTCTTTTAAGAACCAGATGTGCGATACACATACCTATACTTATTCTGGACCATAACTTCTTATCCACGTTCACGGTGACTCCTATCTGAAAAAACTTAATATTATTATTTATCTGGGTGAGTACAACACATTTTTAACATTCGCGTTGCATTATACAAATTAATAAAACTATTGTATTATCTTATGTATTTCATTAAAGCATGTCTAGGATATAAAAAAAGTATTAAAAAGCTGTGTTGAATCCATTTGATAAGATAAATGTACCTATGTCTTTTCTGAAAAATCTTAATAAAATACGTTAATCGAAGTAGAAACTCGAAAAAAACAATATTTTAGTTTCTACTTTGCCCATTGTACCTATTGTATTTCTTGAATCTCATTTGGTTGTAGAAATTGTAAGTTATTGGTTGCACATTCAATTTCTTTGAATATTAGGATTGTGGCAAAAAAAATATATTGCGCACCCATACCTGATTGATGAGTACTGTATGTTGTTAAATAACTATTATGTATGTATAAATTGGTGTCAAAATCTAAACTAATAAAGCTATTTGAAATTTAAATTACTCGAATAGTTTTCAATGAAAATAAGCAGCTGGACTGTGAAATATTTTAAATTATGTAGGTATTGCTAAGTTGAATTTATTATGACATTGTATTTTTTCTGATGAGCCTAGGTATTTGTTCGAAACCAATCTGTTTCCCTGGCGTGGTCTGAAGATGGAAATTGGAACGTGTGCGTTTAAGACAGATATCTTTTTATGTTAGGTGAACATTTGTTTTCTTATTTTTAACCGTTACTTAATTTCTACCATAGACGCTAATAGACCTTTTAAAATTCTAATTTTGTACCTAATAGAGTACGTTATGCATAATCTTAAATACTCGTCCCTAATAGAGCCTTACCATGCTTACAAATTTGCATTTGCAAAATATCCTTCGTTTTTTCGTTTCGCTTCACTCGTTTTCATTTCACCACCAGGTATGCTGGTGTAGAAGTCGTTACCAGCACCACAAATCTATTATTATGAATACTTGTACATTTTTCAGTATTCCTCTTTTACTATTCCATGTAAGGATTACCAGTATTTTTATTATAATATTGTGTATGATACTGGATATATGTGAAAGTAGATTGAATTGGTACCTTTCATATGAATATAATGTCTAAATTCTCTCGTAAGACTGGTCTTATCTCGTTTCTGTCTCATTACTGTGATCTATTTTTATTAGATCTGATTTCATCTATGTATGTAGGTATACTTATGTAATAAAGCACCATTATTGTGCCATCTACCTACCTATTATTGTGCGATAAATAATAGGTATCTATTTATCTAATATTTGTGTTGTCCCACGGAAACTCATCATACCCTTTCACGGATTTTTCTTACTGTTTTCTGTTCAGGTGTCCATCTCATTGTTCCATCAAAAGGCACGTAACTGCTAATAGTTTCGATGCTTAAACATTCAGCCATTTCTGCTCACTTACTTACCTAATATGATGATCACCAAAAATTATGTCTTGTGCCACGACCTAAGTCGGTGCTTGCGGCTTCGATCCGACAGGGAACAGTTGGTTGGGTAATTCAAATACCAAGACACAGGTGACGGTGCCAGTGCCCACAAATTATATTATTGGCTTTAATCTATTTTCCACCTCAGAGTACCAATCTTATTTTTTCGATATCTGGCGCTGATCTAGACATGCTGTGTTTGTAATGTATTAAACAACAATAAGTTAAAATAGTCCGATTCTGTGAATTATAGTAAATAGTAATAAGTACATAATAATTAACGCATGTGATTGCCTGCCGGCTGTGGGCGGGGTCTTCAAACTTTAGCTAAGACCTAAATGATTTTCAATGATTTTTTTGTATTTAATTGTATATAGCTCAAAATATATCTACCTTGAACTCGACATGACTTGTATGTATACCTTCTAAAACATTTCCCAATGCATCTATTATTGTAATAAGGTTTTGTATGAATTTCTTAAAATATTTTCCAACATGTGCATTTTTCGAAATAATTCACCATCTTATTTATCTTAATACTTTTCTAATTTATATTGAAATTCAAATAGCTTATAATTTACTGCCTACTAGTTAATTTGTGCTTCTACGTTTGTGATCTAATTATAAGCCTAAAATGAAAATACATATATATTATTCCATTTCCTATATGAATTAGTGAGAAAAGCGATGATTTTCTAATGTACCTATGTAATTATTTTGAATTAACAATATGAATGTAAAATTGTTTTGAAATCGATGTAAACTTGATAAATGTTATTGAAATTGCATGTGTATTTTACAGTAGTCTTAAAAAAACTTACCTTCAAACAAATCAACAATAATGTGAAATTTCCGTAATCTATTATAATGTAGTTATAAGTAGCTATGACTATGGCTGGACACTAGATAATTATTACTTATATAAACACCTACCGACTTGTGACAAATATTGAAATCGTGATTTAAAAATTGTCAATGTTTCTACGTGTATTTATGTAAATAAATTAATTAAGCACATAAACTTGAAGTGGAAAATCATTTATTGTTTCATTTAAACCCTTTGCTATATTAAGTAATCAATTTGAATACTGTCTGTGATCTATTTGGTCATTTTAAATATGTTTTCAAACATATTGAAGTTACGTAGTCATAAATAAGGTAATGGAAAGGCGTACAAAACAATATGAGCAGGCCCTACCTACTCATATCGTATTGTACTAGCTAGATGTAAAGTGATTCATATAGTCTTTGTTACCCATTTCGTTATGCTTTTGGTAGTCCCATATACTTGATTAACTTGTATAAATAAATAAATCAAACCAATGTAGACACATGGTTAACAAAATGAGAAATATGGACCTATGTACGGTATAGTTGGAGCCATTTCCTTGTTTAAAGGCGACACCGCGACGATACTAGCGCCGCCCATTGATTTTTATTAATTGTGAGGATTATGAGACATCTTTTTAAAATCCAGCTATGAAAACATAAAGGAAATATATCTTTTCATAGCTGGATTTAAAGGAAAGTATTAAAAATGTTTTGAGATGCGTAACAATATTTTTTACACGCGCCAAGTAACCATAATTTTCATGGCTAAGTGTAAGTAAATAAAACACTTCTGACACTACACTCAACATTTATTATTAAACAGGTTACCTGGTATAATAGATAAAGGCTTGGTACGTAAATCTACTCGTAGCATGGCTACAAACTTTAACTAAAAATACAATCAAATTAAAATTAAACTTATTAACACTTTGAATAAACCCTGGGATTTTACATTTATTCTCTCACTTTACTTAATATTAATTTACAGTTGGTAACCGTTCAACTCATCAAGCATACTTAAGAGCTTATTTTAAGTGTGTCCCAAAAATTTCGTTCTTATTAAATAAGTTTACTCTTGATTTCATTCACAATTTACTTTTATTAGGCCCAATGATCATAACATTTGTTTCAGTTTTTATAAGCTCTGTTTTGTTCAATGTAAATCTTTCATAGACTCATTCAGTCGCCTCCTGTTCTTTGTTTTGCACTAAATATTCTATAAAAAGGTAACTTCTCACCACCTTAGCTATTACTAATCCAGGGTTTAGTCAAATAGTGTTTATTAAACAGAATCGAAAAGTGATACATTTTATAGCAGAAATAAGATAGGTATGTAACTCGTTTATATTTAAAAAAAAAATCGATTTGGAGATATATTTCTCAACATTTTTTCTATTTTTATTTTGAACAACTGAAAACTTACACAAATTCTAGATCTTATAGACGCGTAGACGGAACAAGTAGTTGTCTAAACTCTGTTTTTTAATCATGTGGAGTAAACTGACGGATGTCAATGTGTCATCCCCATACATTATCATTAAACTTGACAGATGCAAACTGTCAAAATGTATAGAAACTTTGAGAAGCTTGAAATTTGCATCTGTCAGTTAACTCCACATGATTAAACATCAGAGTAGGTATAAAGTGAAATGGGTAATGTTTCGAGATCTAACTTTCGTTCTGTATAGATATCTGTAAAAAAGAAGTATTAAAAAAGTTTAATTTAGGTCCTTATATATATGGAAAAAACCTTCCCTATGTAATAATCGGTATATTTTAGGATTCTGATGTTAATTTTATAGGAATATTAGATTTGAAGACGACTGAAAGTTTCGGAGTCGGGTGTAGTCTCGAAGAATTACCGAAGATAAAGATAACTACGTAGGTACTTAAATTAAATAAACAATTTCGAGTTAGCATTATAAATTATATGAGGAGTGCACACTTTTCGATTCTTTTTAATTTAGTGCCGTTAGAAAAGTTTAAGATATTAGGTACAGCCTAATAGCTTATAAAATTATCGATAGCTGCCAATGGTTAATAATGGTTAAAAGCATATAAGTATTAATAGGTACACAATGGTATGTCTATATTAACAGTAAAAATAGTTGGATTGACCACTTAAGATTTAGGTAATACCTATTTGAGATCCAGTTGGTCTGTTATACCTATTTGTACAACCTAGATCTTGACACTCTAATTCTTTAGATGTTGAAATTAGCTTTCTGTGTCAATCTATTTTTACTGTCTTATTTTACATATCGGAATAGGGCAAAAACTTTTTGTAAATTTTTTACTCAGTAAATAGTAGTAACATAATTATACTTTCTCTCATCTTTGTTTGATTTATTTTCATTGCATTATTTAGAACTACTATGTAGTTTTCAAAAAGTATAAAATAATAATATTTCAAAAAATTTACAATTATGATGAGATCTTAAATGTACGATTTTGGATCTAATTAGGTTAGGTATATGAACAAAATAGGTAGGACCTCAGCAAGCTTATAAAATTTACAAAAAGTTTTCACATCAAAGTAACTTAAATGTAATTCGACCCAGTTTAGGCCTTTTAAAAGTAGGAAACGTAAAAAATAACTTAACTATATTACGTAAGAACGTAAGTCAGATTAAACTTGACCAGCTATACTAACGGAACGATCCCTTAAATCACATGAATATCGAATATTCAAGACCAATACAGGAATCAGACAAAATAAAATACAGAACCCGAAAACTAAATAAACACTCACTTAAATTTTAGCATTCAATATTATTCAAAGAATCAATACAAACAAGGAACTTTTTATAAGATAAAGTTACCTTAATACTCGTATGTGTTTTAATAAATCAGTCGTCATAATTATAAGCGATTGATCATTGAGACTTGTACCATGAAAGCCATATATTTATTTTTATAATTTATGACGATAGCCTGTCCTTACATTCAGAACGGTCAGATCTCTGTTACTCATGATCATCATCAGATTCTTAAATGAGTTTAACAAACCAGACTATCCCAGCCGGAATAATCTTAAATAACATTTGAGAGCTAAGTAGGTACTTTAACCATGAATATACTTTTTCCTTTTTGAAATGTCTTGTATCGGTAAGTACTTCTTTTAAATACGAACGTCGTAAGATCCCAAAAGCCCTTTGAAAGGGCAAAACAAATGTTTTTCGTTTGTGCCTGCTGTCTGGGCCTTACGAGGTTAAGACAGTTGTCAATGTTTCCTGGTACATGCCTCTAGAATAATAATAAGCAAACTTTGTGCACTATGAGGTCTTTGCCCATTGAGATACGATAAAATTTTATTTAAAAAATTCAAAAGCTTAGAAAGATATTTTTCAGACGCCTCCTTTTAATTCGAGAATTGATTCTTAAATAATCATCATCATACTAGCCCAAATTACCAATTTTCCAAATGGGCTTAGACCTTACACAATAGAAGCACCACTCAAAAAGCGTTGAAATTCTTAGTTTTATATTCGACAAAGATATCTAAGTTAGAATTATAATTTTAACGTATAAATGCTGTAACCTATGAAACTCGACACCAGACATAATCAGAGTTAATCATGAACCTACCACACTCTAGATTAAATAGTGGTGAATAGTCGGAAACGATTCGAGAGAACACATAATAGTAATAATTATTATCTACGGTAGTTATATCAGGCATAATATGAATTATGTTCAAACACTTATGTATGCTTTTACATCACTCGTGTAACGGAAAGCTATTATAATAAATATTTTTATGGACAAAATAATAATTTATACATACACGAGAAAACAATAACTAAATTAAAAAGCTAAAACGCCAAAAAGAAACATTGAAACAGAGTAGGCCCAACCCCCCTGTTGTGGCAATGTCCCAAAAAAAAGTTCAACTTACCTACCAAAAAAACTAAGCCAAAAGGACCAATTATAATGATTATGGAATAATGTCAAATAATTAAAGATTTTAGTTTTTGCTCCTTATTAAAGTACCTAAGTATCTACCTTAATGAGGAGCAGAAAACCATTTTTTTTATTTAAGTAAGTACGAGTAATAGCAAAGTTTTGCTTTTAAGAATATTGTAAATTTCAATTAACATTTGGTTGACATAAACACGAGTGAGTAAAAGCATAAGGACTTTAGCGGACAAGGTAACATCAATAACAAGGTGCTGACATTGAAATACGACATTTAAGTAAATTACGGGAAAAATTGCAATACTGTTGTTACATTAGTTATATTTATATAATTATTTTTAAACAAATAAACTATTTAACCAAATGTAATTGGAAAATTATAATTTCTTGTTATGTTTTATACATTGTTGATATTTTTCGCATTTCATTCACAGTATACGGTCACAAATTATGCAAACAATAGGTATTATTTATATATGGTTGTCATGGAAATTTTACGTTTACATAAATTTTGCAAAATTAAGTAATCATTGTGTCTATAATAAATACTTTTACTGATGACAGAACTTGTGAAAAAGCTGGACACCTGAAAATGCCTTTCTGATTTTTCGAAATAAGTAGGTATATTATTTTTTAAGTATTATGTTTTTGAATTAGATATGTCTAAAAAGTTTTATATTATATACTTATTGGGTAAAAATAAATAAAAAATGAAAGAAAAAACTGATTGATAATATTTCAACGTTCAGGTCTAGCCTATAAATTTCACCATTTTTAGTCTACCCTTTTTATGGAGAAAGGGAGGTTTAAACGTTGTATGGAAAAAATCCATATGTTTGATTCCAGAATCACCACATTCGGATATGTCTGGGGATTAAATGTGGATTCGGGTTTAATGGGGCGTATGGAAATTTTAAAGCCTCTTGGGAAACTATTGCTATTGCCCAATGTGACTTATTTCAGGCCGATGAAGTCGCAGTAACATAATTACTATTTTGACTCATAATGTCATCATAGCAAGTAAGTTTATGTGCGCCGACACTGATCTGTATGCGTGTAGGTAGATAAATAAAAAGAGACAAGTTACACATGAAAACCAATATGAGTAGGTACCAATTGACGCCATAATATAAGGTACATTTAAAAGGTTACTCAAATAATTATTTTCCACGTTAGAAAGATTGGCTTATTAAAAAAAGCGATTCAAGTATTATTATCCAATATTTAACGATTATAAACTCTATGAGTTTAAACCCTACATCCTTATGTCAATATTAATTTAGACGATAATTGCTATCTATCTACAGTTACAGACATTATTATATCTAATTAATAAGTATAGTATTTAATACCGACATCTAGTAATTTAGGTGAAAAGTAGTATGATGTGTCACAATGCAAGAAATTACTTTACTTATGTAGATATGAAATTAAATGACTCGAAAAATACATTCATAAGTATTTTAAAGTATATTAGTCTCCCAAATCCATGTAAGGTAAATACCTTGATTATTATGAAATGTACAGACTTATAATTAATTATCTTTTGCTCATAAATAGATTTTCAAAACTAATTTAAATCACTTTTTAAAATATTTTCATGTCTGGTTTTGCTAACTATAATAATAAAACAGATATGTTCAAATAGGTATTTGGTTCTAGCTCGCAAACAATACTCCAAAGATCGTGCAGTTGGTTAAATTGATTTTAAGGTATTTTAAGTAATTGGCACATCATCTCACAATAGCGCTAATGTAAGAACATCGAAAAATACTTAGCATTTGCCTACTTGGGTTAAAAATACTACAAGAGAATTCGTGGGTTTCTTTATTATGGCCCAAAATATTACATCACAATTTACTATAGTCATACTGTAGTAAAATTCCGATACCCAACATGCTTACAGTATTTGACACTAATTTTATTCTGGGTAAGTAATCGTATTCAAAACCTATGAAAATATATAGAAAGCAAACTGCCAAACAATTAGTATTGATTAACTGGAACTAAGGTACATCACAGTTAGATATCAGCAAATATGTTTGATCGTTATGCATTGTAAGGAACTTAAGCTAATATTATTATCTATATTGATTCCATCTTATGTTTGTGTACCTACATATAGAAATAAAATAGTGAATATTTTTATATTTAAATGTCAATTGGAAACAGAAAATTATAAAAGAAAAGGCAATGTTTAAGTTGGAAAAAATGCAACTTGGACCCCGGAATTGGTCAAAATTTCGATTCTAATTGGAGGGATGACAAATCCTTTATATTACTGATGTTTAATTTTTGATAAAATTTACTATAAACTTTTTAAAGAAAAGAAAAAGCAAAGTTAGGTAGATAAAATCCAAATAATAAAAAATTGTTCGTATGTTACAAACTTACTTACTTAAAAAATCTAAACAATAATGTGCAATGTTGCCTAAATATAACGATTCCTATGAATTTATTCGTATACATTCCCATGTATGATATTTTATATCATCATAATATCATAAAACTAATGGTGGTAATATTTGGTGAATCATGACCCGTAGACGGCTTTTGGATACCTACAATTTTGCAGACCCAGTAATAGGTATCTAATGAACGTTACTTTGCATTCAAACTTTGCGTGTACAAATATTGCGGGATTCATTATGTTATCACAAAATTTAAATGCAAAGTATCTTTTTTGGTCAAAAACAAACTTAAAGTTCCAAAAGAAATTCTTCATGGCTGCATGACGTAAAGCGAATCCCTTCAGGAAGGTCCATGCCTTCAATATATAAGTTCAACGGCTTTTAAATCTTAATAAATTAATATTCGCTGTCTATCCGAAACATTCTAGTCAACAGCCTGCCTTATTATTAATTAATCCAATAAATACATTTTATTTTATAGAGAAATCGTCGAAAATCCCGTAGAAAACCTTTTAGGCATAAAGATATTATAAATAATATCATGTAATTTATAGAAATATTTATACTTATTTACATACATTATATACAATGTAATTACATATTCAATACTTATCTAACTTGAGATTGTATCTCTCTCTATGGCGGGATTTTCGCGTTCTGCTAATGCAATATCTATATTAAACTTTGTACAGAAACGTTTGTTATCTTTTTTCAGATATTTCCGTTTAATCATTGTGCGTAGACCAACTCATTCGTATGTACAGTAAATAATACTAAAGTTGACTCGACCGGCACAAGATTGGTGTTAAATCTTATATCATAGTTGGTAATTCCATTGAAGAGCGAGGTTTCAGGCGAAGGGTGATCAATCACAGGCAGTGTACCTTGGGAGGGCTGTTTAATTTATTTATAAGTTTTAGAAATATTAAATAATAAAAATGGATTACCAGTCTAAATCACTGTTTTAAACGCCTTAACGAGAAAATTCGTTCGAAAGCAAAGTACCTACTTAAATATCAAAAAACTGTTTTACTTAATCATAAGCAATAATATTTTGCTAAACAATCTTGCTTCATTATTGTTTAGGAATACCGTCAAACCAGTCGAGCCAACGTGTACAATTAACATCAAGTCTAATAAAAAGCATTCGCAAACTATAAACATTGATCACAAATACCTAGTTCAAAGAAATCTCACTTAAGAAAGTAACTCATTGAGAAAGCGGCAACAAAAAAATAAATGCCAATGGTCATCGCAAATAAATGTTGTAAATATATTTTTAAATAAGCTTAATTAAGCTTTAACTAATTATAATTCAAAACATTAAACCAAATTGTACTTCTCAACAAATCAGGCGTTCTATGAAATACTAGGACAGCAATATTTTTTTTTGTTTTACAAGGATCGGAATTGGTTAGACTTTTTATCCAAAGTACCTATCTGTTGTAGAAAGTGAAAAATACCTACTTAAGTATTGTTCTAAAAATCTTCGATGTTATTTGAATTTATTTTATGTATCAAATCTTTTTGTTTGGCAAACAATGTGAAACCTGTGGTTTGGTGGTTAAATAAATGGTATGTAACCGATCCCTGCTTTTTAAATATTTATGGTATTGTTAAATTATTTACATGTTCTTATTGAATTTAATCTGCAATTGTTTCGCCAGCAACTGTTTCAATATCTTTTAAATAACTTTAAAGTTATGTAAATCATAATTTTTGAAAATATTATAACAACACATATAAATTATTTAGACTATTAGAAGAACCTAAGGTATAATTTGACGTATCACGCTTTACCGGCATTCATTGAACATGTTAATTCAACCTCGAAATATTTCTATGGTTATCAACAAGATTCAATTTTTTATGATGATCGAAACATTGGTTTCAGCTAAATATAACCAAATTCAAAATATAGTAAACTAAACATTTTCACATAATTTGAAGCTAATAATTTGATTAAGAAAATAGTCCGAAATATTTAAGTTTCTTCAATATTTATGATTTTTTAAATTTAAGTACTTTGGCGTACAACTGTAATATCAATTTAACTTCGGTAAAAGTACTATGTAAGACGAAGTTTCGATAATTTATCAGTAAAAAGAAACTCGTTTTTAACCGTTTTTATTCGGTATCAAAAAATAAATACTTAAATTATGTTATGTTAAAGTAATTTCTTAGTACATTACCGTGATGGTGTTTTAATTAAATTATCAATAATATTTTTTACAATGTTCAAAAATAACTCACTCAATAAATAAGCATATGCTTTTACTGAAGTACTTTTACCTACAATAGAAAACATAACATTAAAATTGCCAGATT
This sequence comes from Cnaphalocrocis medinalis, assembly GCA_014851415.1. Taxonomy (NCBI): domain Eukaryota; kingdom Metazoa; phylum Arthropoda; class Insecta; order Lepidoptera; family Crambidae; genus Cnaphalocrocis; species Cnaphalocrocis medinalis. The sequence goes on along the minus strand of CM026273.1, from coordinate 15,388,046 downwards.
TGTAAAAAAAACACATGTTTATTTTAAACTGACACAGTTGTTGGCAAAAAAAGCAGTTTTGGATTAAGTAGGTATGTTGCGTATATTGTAACTTTAGGTACTATGTTTTCAATTACACCTATTGATAAACATTCAATGAATTTAACGAAGGTAAGTAGGTAGATCTAGTACGAAACTGGTTAAATTATTTCATTGTAAACTACAAATCTAAAACACTTATTATCTTTAAACGGATTAGCAAGTTGTTTAATGTTTGACACAAAAACTTACGGTAAAATTATGGTTATGCTATATACAAACCGTATAATATGAGAAACAAACAAGAATCAATCAACTGTTTCTGGAAACCATGAGAATAAATCAATAGAAAATCCAGTAGATAGCGTATTGAAATAGTCTCAGTCTAAACTGAGGTCTATCTTCACGAAGATTGGTTATTTTTGATGTGATTGTTTAATCGTTACGTTGAAGTTGGACCGTCAGTCTAACAGTGCGCTATCTAGCGGATTTTTCACACGTTATAGCCCCTATATTGGGTAGAGTACGCATTCCCTTGGAACATCGTCAATGTAAATTATAAAATTACCGCCATAATATAGTGGTGTCGAAATCATAACTTTGATTAACTACTAAAATATTTTCTTAATCAGATCATTCTCATGGCCCGAATTGTAGGTATTAATGGTGTTTGTCTTAAAGAACTGATTTGCCAAAACTCTGAATATTTCCGAGGAAGATAATATTAATGCTTACTTTGCAGAATTTTGAAAAATCGGGTCAACGTTTGTCCAAATCAACCTGTAGCATCGCACGCGTGATCCTCTACCGAGCGAATACAATCTCACTTACTTTATCTACGATAGTTCCTCTTGGCTTCTGTGAGCGACAGTACATAACCGTTTTTGAACTACCCCCAATTGACTACATCAACGGGACTATCGCAACCCGTAGCATCACAACCTTTTCTAAAACCATCTTTACTAATATCAATAAATTCGTCAGTAAATTCCGGGAAGTGACGTCGATTTAGATGATGACGACGTTAATGATTTAGCGCTGCTTCATTTTTTGATAGACCTACAGTCAGTATCAAAATGATCTTAAGGTTCAAACCTACCAAAAATATATGAGTGTTTGACGAAAAATAATTTTAGCTCAATACATTCACTCGAAAAACATGAAAATGCACCTGGTTGTGACACACAGTTGCCTTTTCTCAATGTTCTCAGATATTTTTGGTAGGTTTGAACGCTAAAACCATTTTGATGCGCACTGTATAATGAATGGTAGATGGTCGAGCGGATCTCTTTCAGAGCTATAAGCCAGTCCTCGACTGCATGGGTTAGGCGCCGGAAGATGTGAGCCAGACAGTAGCTATCAGATGCTGTGCTGTGATAATTTTTCCCCCCATGGCATTTCTTTGCAGATGAGGACAGCATTATAGATCAGTGCTTGATTTCTTAACTACTTCATTAGAGCCATTTCACACCAAAGCTGTGACAACAGATGTGTCGGATTTTAACGACATTAAATCTGATGATCTGATTTGCCATTGATATTTTTTTTTATCCTTTGCTGACACTTGATAAAAGAAAAAGCCCTTAGAAAAAGTTAAGCACCACCATTCCTGAGACCTTAAGACAGTTTACTCTCTGTGTCTGTAATTTGAACTGGTGTACCTTACTGTGCAGCCAGAATACAGCAAAACTGTTCATTTGCTGGCCAATTTCAAGTAAGGCGGTGGTATTTATCCAGTCGGACCTGACACATGGTCCTCCCACCTTTGACAGCCTAAATGATTATGTTTAATCCGTGTTTCATTCTATCGTGGGCTTAAACAAAAGCCTCACGCAAGTTCAGTGATTAAAAAAGAAGATACTAAATTGTCAGCAGCATTTAAGGACTGCATCTACGCCCTAATCCTCAATTCAGCAACTTATCGATATCTTTAATTTCTAGTATAAAAGTGAAAAAGAACACTCACTGAAACAACGATTCGCGTAGACACGCCTCACTATGATGTCGACATTTTAGTCTTGACGTCGTCCAATTGAAATCTTCATCTAAATATTTACATAAAATTGCGACTTGATTTAGGGAATTTAGATGAAGGCGTCGTCGGAGTTGCGGTTGTTGTCAATCACGACGTTCATTGGATTGGCGATGATGTTGACGCCAGCGACGTTGGTGTTGAGTCTGGGCGGTTTTCGCCTGAAGAGGAAGTCAGCTAAACTGGCGGCGCGGCGCGGGGCGCGACCTTCCAGTAGAGCCTCAATTTCCCCGCTGCTCCGAGATTCTACAACTGATTTCTGGACGTCGCGTAATGAAAAGTTCTTGTTGCCCTCGCAGTCGAAGTCGGTGGAGTAGGCGCGGGAGTTCATCATGGAGATGAGGGCAGGCAGGCTGGTCTCGTCGGCGAGCGACTGCGGCCGCTCGAGGCGCCGCAGCACGCGCGCGCGCACCGCGCTCGCGAGGCTCTCGTGCGACGACGACCCGCCGTTCTGAAGCTTCGGGCTCATTGACCCGTTTTGATTCTCTGGAAATTCAATGAGGGTTTTAAAAATGCAAAATCCGATAGATGGCGTTACGTTGACGTCAGGTTTAACAACGAGTGGATTGGTTCCTTTGGAGGTATCTTGTCATAATTACGAAGTGACGTACAACACGACCAACAATGTCGTCAAAGTTGGACCTGACGTCAACCTAACGCCATCTATCGAAATTTTGCATTTGCAAAAACCCTCATTCATGCTGTTACATTAATACTTTTATTTTATACAAGTAAGTAACTCACTCCTTCTCACTTCGTTTCGGTACTTAATTTAGACCAGTACCGATAGATGGCGCTGGAAGTCGATTACATCGCCCAAGTGTTTAATGTATTCGGTTTACCTTAAACCTTGACGTGGAACATGAGATTATTCTCTTTATACATTTAGATTCAGTATGGCTTTGTAAGTTATTTAGAAGAAGTATTTCCAGCTATATCTAGGTTGGCCAACCAACTGGGCCATAAATTGTACAAATAATTTTTTTACCTCTGGGAATGGACGCACGAGGCGAGGGCCCTCCGTCCTCATCGGTGTAGCCCTCCGAGAGAGTCTCCAGCGGGTGGTGGTCGGCGCGCGCGCCCACGTCGCCGTGCGACAGCCCGCCGGCGCACCCGTTCGTCCCCGCGCCCGATGTCGACGGCGTTGGGTTCTACAGAGTTGATTGTTATAGATGTTATAGATTCTACGATCCGTTTGGCGTAGTGGTTAGAGCGCCGGTTGAGACGCAAGGGTCGATTCGATTCCCGCACCAGGACAAATGTTTGTTGATGAAACAGATATTTGCCTTGGGTCTGGGTGTTTGTCGTACCTTCGTTGTTTCTGGTTTCCATAGTACAAGGAAAAAACCTTAGTTTAGGACTAGGACAATGTATGTGATATTATCTCAATTTATTTATTTAGATTCTTTACTGACTGCAAGACTGGCCGTATACAACCATATCACATGCGATCGCTACCATAGGGACAAGGAATAAGAGTGAATGTAGGGAGTCAAAAATTGTGGCGTGGTGGAGTGCAAAAGTGCCCAGCACACGCAATATTCGCGCACATCTCCCGATGATTCAGCCAATATGACAGGATGTCGGAATGGCCATGGGAAGGTGGAGGGTTGGCTGTATGCCGTATACGACGCCTATGGTAATGATAACCAGACTGACGGACAGGGGACTTGTAGATGACTAGACTTGATAAGACATTGTATTATAGTTGATTTTCATGTCAATTCTTGTAATAAGTATTTCTCTACACAAGTGTTACAATAAAATATTAAAATTATAACATCTCCCAGTTACATCGGGCTAAGGATTTTATTCCATAAAATATTTAAAAATTCTCTTATCTAATATCGATAGGCTGAATAATGCTATACTACTCTGCATAATACCGGGTAACTCAGTATACGATACCTACTCGTACTATCTAACATTGAATTGGGAAAAACCAACATCATATCTCCAAGAACAGACAACGCTCAAACTCTAAGTCTACTTTGCTACAATTTGAATTTACCAAGCAATATTTCGATGTCTACTGTGTTTTGTATCGCGTACTCAGGTATCCGGTCATTTAATTTTTGCATAACCAAACTAAAATAATAAGAAATAAGCACTAACAGCTCTCAAACGTCTCAGTCTTCGTGAGTGGACGAATACTGAAAGCAATTGATTTTGAGTTAATAGAATGTTCTAAACAGATTAACAGATGTCTTGAACATTAAATGGGTGATTCTGTGAGATCTAACTTTTGTGGCAGCTTTTAAATCCATATTCCTCCGAATTTTATATCGGACCAATAAAATCTACCAATAGTATAGAAAGACTCTTATTTCCAAATTTCAGAGGAATACGGACTCAAAAACTGCCAATACAGTTACATCTTGAAGAGAATCACCAAAATCTATCCTTGTCAACTAAAAAACGTATTTTCTCAAAATGGGACAAAAGTTAGAAACTAGTTTTCACGAAAATAAGAACAGTTAAGTATGTAAGAATTCCAAAATGAAAATTATTACAATAATCATTTATCACGGGTACCCGCGACATATTAAAACACCTGGTAATAGCAGGAATTTGGGTAAAGTTGCCGCTATTACTAAGAAAAAAACTAAAAAACAATTGACGAGTCTCAAATTCAAAGTTTTAGCTGATGAGTAACTTGTATGGACTTACGCTGTAGATGTCTCTGGCACCAGGGTCCGTAGTCTCGCCGACTCCCTCAAGGAAGAACGTGACCATGTTGCCCTTGCCCTTCACGTCCACCGTGCCCCGGCAGCGAAGCTTGTACCCGCGAGTCGCCAAGATGTCATACACTTCCTCGGTTACCTAAACATATCGCTCGCCAATATAGACTCACATAAAGGATACATCCAGGTAAATATCAATTCGCAAATCTGTATTTAATTGGTTAAAATATTTCGCATTAGCAATGTTTTGTCATTAGTTGATCGACAAACGGTTTTATATTAAAAAAAAATGTTATTGTGGTACCACAATTGCACAGCATATGTTTTGACTTTTAGTAATCCAAATTCTAATTTCTATGGCAGTACAAGAACATGAATTTAACTTTAATATAATTTTATTTTGCTCAATTCTTAACACATTTTAATTTGTTTTGGATTACTAGATTGAAAAATTGCAACTATATGGTAATCACCTGGATGTGATCTAATAGGCCAGTGGAGTCCATGCGTGATGCAACGTTGACTGCATTGCCCCAGATGTCATACTGAGGTTTGCGGGCTCCAATGACGCCAGCGACCACCGGCCCGATGTTAATGCCTGATCAAAATGATTCACATGTCTAGCATATATTGATGATATTCTCATGTACACCTAGGAGCTTCAAGACCAAGAAGAAATTGCAATTCGCTTTGCAAGTTGTTTATGTAGGTATTACAAGAGTTCGCATTGCTGTACTTAATTAAAATAAGTTAATGAAAAAGTTTGGATAGGAGAGGGGCAGTGAAATAAATGAATAAGTTTATCAACATACATTCAATTTTATCCATAGTCCCATAATACTTATCACGTTGGAAAATTGAGTTTACAGGAATTACAGGTAGGCCTATGTGAGCAACAGGATATGATTAATGTTTTGCGTAATGCGATAACTACACGCGACTTGTGTCCTATTATCATCCAAAAGATGAAAATCGACAATAGATTACATAGCGAAACGTTAAACCCATATTAATGATAGCCGAATGACGGTCCAAAATGCAGGAAATGTATCGTCTAACGTGACAAGGTACTATTCACCAACGGATTGGATATTTGGTTGCTCACCTAGGATACGGCTTAAAGTACTTACCGATTCGAATGCGGAAGCTGTTAAAGGAGTGCTCGTTGACATACTGGAGCTGTTCGCGCAAGCGCAGAGCGTAGTCAGCCATCGCGGTCACGTGGCGGTAGCCGCGTAGATCGCGAGTCGCAGCCGTCAAGCCTGAGAGATAATTAAAAAGGCTCAAGATGTCATAACGAATGGTAAATGTCTGTTTTGTCTATGAAGAAGGCTCGCTAAAAACCTACTCTCACTTGATTTTTGCTATCCTGGTATTAAATTAATTAGAACTAATCGGATCTATCTCGAACTTATCCAGCTGAGAGCAGCTGCGGTCCTAAATGACACTTTCTAAGATACGTACAGAAACAGTCTCATCAAAACACTACCCTTAATATTTCTTCCTTATTTTTGTTATTGCAATTTATTTGTAAGTAGATAAACATGTATATTTAATAGTAGAGGTGCATGCATAAAATACTAATGTGATTAGCGTAGCTTTAAGGAAAAGCTAGCACTTATGAATAACTGGATTGAATGGGGGCTACCGCAAGTCCAACTTCCACGTCAGTGGTCGTTTAGTGACATTTTGACATCTTACATCAAAAATAACCAATCACCGTGTAGTTGAACCACAGTCTACAGGTACGGCATCAAACGGAATTTTCACACGTGCCCATCGAAAAAACCAGGCATACGTGTGAACCTGAAAGACGCATCAAAGATTTTTTAAACGCATGATTCTCTATCGTTATACCAACCGGAAGCAGCCATGTAGGTAGCACCCGTGCTCTTGATCTTCTCGATGTATCTGAACTGCTCCTCGGCCAGGATCTCGTCGAAGTCGGCGATGATCTCGTTGAGGAGGCGGAGGCACTCCACCCCCTCGTTGTTGCCCTCCAACTCCACGTAGAACTCGGAGAAGTTGGGGATCGACGCAAACATCACGCACACCGACTCGCATTGCTCGTGGTACAGTTCCTGCTTAGGTACAAAGATTAATAAGGCTAACTTTACGCTGAGAGGGCAAATGAACAGGTTCAGTTTCGTGCAATAACATAGTCTTTAATGGTGTTTTAAGAAAATGCGAACAAGATAAGGAATGTCGAGTGTAGTGTAGTGTTCTCCTATTGGTTGTGCTTTATGAAGTAAACTCGACATAGAAGGCGAAAACCAAAAATTGGCCTCCAGATTTGAGATTTTGAGATACGGGGCCTTGGTTTCTATGTGATTAGAAAATTGGTTTCCTAAAATCATCATCTTTTTGTGCGTACCAAGCTATAGCTTCGAGTCCGTTTTCCTACTATGACTCCTCCACTTCGTACGGCCTTGAGCACCCACCGTGCTGCATCTATTGGTTCTCTATTTATCAAGTAGGTACCCAATATGCCTCCTAACCAAAAATAGCAAAATTTTGGGAAAATGACATCGTTATGTCATTAGCGTTAAAATCGATTTCTTAAGTGATATTAAATACCTATATGTATAGAAGGTATTGGCATATTATCATCGTTGTTGTGTAAAAAAAAAATATTTATTAAATTATTTTGTTAAGAACAACCTAATACGTGGGCACACAGAATTATAGAAAACAAATAATTGGGAAATGTTATTCATGTGTAAATATTAGCTAAACACATAATCATGTCACAAATTGTAATGAATAAGCTCTGGTTTACTCACTATTTCAGTAAGCAGACACCCGCAAATAAAAATTTAAACCAAAAGAGGACTAATGAAGAGCGTTAACCTAAATGCCAACTGATTCGTGAAAAAATGCGTCCCAGCCTCCCAGCACTCTCAGTCAACCGTATGAGCAATCAGCAAGTGTGCTTGCGCACAAAAACACCTGTATGGCCAATAATAAAAGAACCTTTTTTATTTTGGTGTTTTTTTGTCTATTTCGATTTCCCTCCCGGATTTTTTGGGCAGCCTATCACTAATCCTCAACATTTACTTACCTACTTAAAATTTAATTGTATCAAATCAACCAGATATTGAGGTGCCTGCAGAATTGAGCAGTGGGCTTATAGGCTTTTTGATTGCCTCCATGGCGCAGTGGGTAGCGACCTAGTGGGTCGCAGTTTAAGGCGATGGCCGTGCTTGGGGTTCGATCCTCGGGTCAGGCCAAATATTTGTTCCTGAGTTTTTCTGTTGAAAAATTCTCAGTGTCAGCTCGAAGTCTGAAAATTAGCGGTCTTGTTCCTCCAAGCCTCGGAAAGCACGTTAAGCCGTGGTCCTGCGCCCGACCTCTCTTCGGTCGTGTTACACTGGTGTCCCATCAAATTAAGAAGGTATGGTAATAGAGAATGTAGGTACCTGTGTTTGCGCCGAACTTGTGCACTATAAATATATCCTGTGTACGTGGCTGTTTGTTAAGATTGGCCGCCGTAGCCGAATATAAACTCTGATTTTTAATCATACGGAGTAAACTGACATAATATCAATGTGTCATCCCCATACATTCAATTTGACAGATGCACAATGCCAAAATGTATAGAAACTTGACATTTGTCTCTGTCAGTTTACTCGACATGATAGGTTGGAGATTTTTTTAATTAGTGAAGCCACTTGTCTTACGTCAATGTTCTTGTCGCTGCAGAGGAAGTGCTGCGCGACGTGCTCGGGCAGGATGTTGGCGAGCAGCTTGCGGTTGTACGCCTCCAGGTGTTCCATCTCCTCCTTCTCATCTGCAAATATTTATTACCAGCTGTTACCCACGACTTCGTCAGCGTGGAGTAACTTTTTCACCTACTTTTAACCCCTTTTTTCCCTTTAACCCCCATTTTCGCAATAAAAAGTAGCCTATTCCCTTTCTCAGAAAAATCGAGCAGACAGCGTGGCTTTCATAACCTCGAGAAATAGAGATGCTTTTTTTTATGTGATAGATAGCAGACGAGCAGGCGGATCACCTGATGGTAAGCAATTGCCGCCGCTCATGGACACTTGCAACACCAGTGGAGTTACAAATGCGCTGCCAACCTTTTATCCCCTTCCCCCCGGGTGGGCCTCCGGTACCCTCACTCACTCGGCGAAACACAGCACAGTGCTTTTGTGCCTGTGGAAAGTGGAGCGGACTATGGAGCTACCAACAGCCAGGAAATACGGAATAAAGAGTTCATGATACAGCTTTGTTATAGAAGGCGGAACGTTTCTTCTGAAAGGGAGGTTGAGGACTGCCAGCCATCTAAATGGTGAGATGGAACTGTAGTCAAGTAGAATTAGCATTGGCCTTTGCAAACCTATCACTGTGCTGGGTTAGGTTTAAGATTCAGAGCATTTATTTAATTACCGTTGGCCTGCAGTTTCCAGATGAAGTCCAATCGGTAGGTGCTCTCCGTCTGTTGCGAGTGCAGCATCAGGGCGACGGTCGCAGCGAGTGCAATCACGATGTTCGTCCATTGCTGGTTCCAGTCCAAGCCGCATTGGTGTCTGTTTGAAAAATACTTTATGTATTTTACTATGATTCTTGAAATGTTGATGTACGCTGAGTAGGTTTAAATCACTCTTATCATCGCTATACTGAAGTGGAAGTCGAAATTTTTGTGGAACAACTCTTCAATCGTGCGGAAGATAGAAAGGAGTTCACAAAACTGGTGGTCAACCTTCAAGATTGAAGAGGCACCCCAAAAAGAAGAAGGACTTGAAAAAATGTTTTTGGGCCTTGGATACATACCTAACGATTGAACCTTAAAAGTGGGGTTAGCAAAACAAGTGTTATGTTACCAGGCTCCGAGTTCCAAGTCATTAAATAATTCTCACAGTCTAAATGAAAAAATATTAAATCCTACCTAAAAGGACACTGCGGATTTTGCTTTACTTACTGGAAATCAAAGAAGTAGTTGGTGAGGTACAGGTGCTCCTGCGTGGTGATGACCACGTAGGTGATGCAGATGATGAGTAGCAGCACCGTCTTCACCAAGGTGATCAGAATCTGGTGTGCGGCGCAAAGGAACATCGCCATTAGCGTCAGCTGAAGGTAGTGCTGGAAGAAAATTCACAGACTTAGCTTTATTCTCGCCCGCCTTCACTTCGCTTCGGAACTATAGTATCAGACAATACCAATAGATGGCGCCGGGAGTAGATTACACCGCGCATGTGTTTCGTTTTCCGGGTTAATAGCTTATTAAACCTTGTCGTTTTCTATAGAAATTATCCCTTTATAAAATAGTATATAGATATAGAAAAGCCATAATTATCTAATACTCCGTGAAATTTTTGTGGTTGTTTTGACGAAGCCCTCTTTATAGGCGTCATAAATTAAGTAATATTAGCAAGTTATTATAGTTTGTTCAATAGAGCTTGACATTTAAGATAAGAGGACCCAGTCATGCATTAAAAAGTGGCTAATTGAGTATGAGAAATGTACTACTTATAGAATATGATATTTCTTGATAGCTGTCATCAGCAGCAAGCTGCGTGATTAGATTGCAGGCATTCTGAATATAAATTATATTTTCAGGTATTGTTACTGGACTCACCTCATTCATGTCATATGGGCAGAAGTCAGTCTTTGGCGAATTCGCTTGAACCTTGGGTTCTCCCCTCGAGCCCGTGTACACAGCAAGCATCTGAATTAAATATGCATATTAAATGAATTATAAACTGGATTAAGTTGTAGTTATACTCCAAAGTAAATGACATAATTATGCATCTCTAAAGCGTTTAAAAACTGGTTTACATGGTGTGGTGGTGGTGGTTACATGGTACGTGGACCACAGACATTCCGCAATCCTACAGGCTAGGCACTATACTCTGATTTTTAATCAAGTGGAGTAAACTGACAGATGTCAATGTGTCATCCCCATACATTATCACTCAATTTGACAGTTGCAAAATGTCTAAATGTATAGATACTTTACATTTGCATCTGCCAGTTTACTCTACATGATTATGAACCAGAGTTTAGGTGGATCACTCTTTTTGGCCAGCAATAAAACTAAAACTAAGTGTATATCACCCCTTCCTAACTCCCTAAAGGATCCTTTAGTGAGGAAGGACCCAAACAGCGCGTCTTTGGCACTCTTAGGCCACAATGTTTACGTGCTTATAGACTCATTGTTTAAGTATGAGACACGCCTTCTTCGCAACACAGAAAACGATAGTTTTAACAAAATTGAACTCACCATAACGACCTGGATCTGCAGGATTAGGGCGAAAATGACCAGAAATGACATCATTTGAGCCAGCGCGCGGTTGTTGTGCACGCTTACTGCGAATTTCTTCAGCTTGGGCGCGGAACGCTGCGGGACAAATAATTCCAATACAATTTAAAGAGTAAGTATCACTCGTAGGTAAATATTGCACTTTAAAAAATCAACGAAGGGTTCAGGCGGGACTTGAACCCACAACCTTCCACATACCGGATGGTTGTTCTTGGAACAGCTACCCGGAATAATAATGAGAATAAACTATAAAGAATAGCTAAAACAAAAATAAGTAGCACTCGTATTATGATTTCCACGTGTTTTTAATAATTGTAACAATACCTTGAAATCGATGGAAAGAATGATGTAGGTCGCAACGATGATTGTGAGCCCACTAACAGCCATCACGATGTATCCCGCCAGATGGCTAATAACAAACAACATAATATTTTAATAATCAACCAAAAAGAAAACACAAATGCCAAACCCCTCAACAAACTCATAACTATCGTAATGATTCAAAAAATCGAAACATACTTTTTGCTTGACCCGATATTTGGACTCATGACCCTAAGATCACGGGCGGGAACTTAAACCAATACTTAAATAATAGATATTAATCATTTAATAAATCTTAAAAAGACTTACATTTTAAACGCGAAGAGTTGTACCAGGCAAACAGCAGCATACACGACCAGAGAGCAGATGAAATAGACTTTCAGCATTCTGTCTCGCTCCGTAGTGTACTGGAAAACATTAAAAGCATTCGTAAATCGCTAATTTCAACTTCGCACCAAATTGCACTCTTAATGTTTTTTCACTGACTTCAAAAAAAAACGAGAAGGTTCTCGATTAGTCTTTAATGTTTATATTTTTTTGTTTTTCAATTCACCTCTGTCAGGGTACTACGAGTATAACTTTACTCAACAGATGTAGGGAAAAATGTATTTTGACATTAAAGTGAGAATCGAATGAAGCAATTAACAGATTCGCATAGCCTCCAGAGAACCCCATGTACACGTACGAGTGTTATTAATGTAATTTCATTAATCGATTTTTATTTATGACGCCTTTGCAAGGAATTCCAAAATAATATTATGATCGTCATCAGTTTTCAATTATGACGTAGAATTTTATGTTTTTATTTTAAAAACTAGTGGCTCGCCCTCACTTTGTTTCTGAACATTAGTTACGATTAGTAAATAAGATTTGTCGTTGTCATATAGGTAATTTACCACTTTACAAATAAGTAGTATATTTTAAAAATTAAGCATGACAAAACTGCAGCAATAATAATTCCACGGTAATGGAAACGAGTACTTGCAACGTGCTTATAAATAAACTGATGGCATTTAAATACCGCACAGACTAATCTAGTTGCCGTACCCAAATAGGTGACTGAAAACCAATTCGGACCGGTTTTCATCAGCGGCAATCTAATCTATCGCTATAAACTCATCAATTATCCATGGGCAGGCAATTAGAAGTGGCAATACCGACGCGGCTCTGTTTGCACAGGCTAAGCAAGCGGCCGTCCAGAGGCGGCTCGGCTATTGCAAGGTCTCATCTCATCTTAGCGTGTAATCCCCGTTTGCTTCAAAGCTTTGGAGCCCGGGGTACGCTTAGATCATGATTAAGGATCTGGGGTATGGTACATTGAAGCGTCTACCGAGTGCTGTCTGACCTTCGCAAACCTTTGAAAGGCGAACTGGACCAACCAGATTAAGGTTACACGTTTCAGAAATCATCTGAAACGGGCAGGTCTCGTCATGATGTTTTCCCTCACCGCCGTGCTAATGGTTTTTACTATTAAGGAAATTGGGGAAAGGAATTCCAATACACTCCTGCGCAAAAGTGATGCAAACTTACAAATTATTTTATAATAAATTTTGCAATATATTTTTAGTTAATCAGGAATAAAAACCTATTCATTAAATATAACAATTGTTCAAAAAAAGGATTTTCGACATTGCGTAATACGTTCCATGCGCGTGGGTACGAGCACTGGTAGTACAGAGCCGAATTAAACTCCTGTAAGAAAGTCTTGAAAACGGATTTTAAGGGAACTAACGGAGAATATGACGTAAGTGGCAGTGGCGCCATAAATTAGTTTCATGGTTTTATTGACACATTATATAATTATTGTGTCTATTTATTTGTGTTTATCAGTCTTAAGCCGTCACTGCGCCCGTCCGATCGACTGCATCCTCAGGGGTCTGATTAGTTTTAATTTACCGTTCTGTTTGTGTGTGCATGTGTATTATCAGCAGCAGAAGTCGGTAAATATTAAAAAATATTAAAAAACCTCTTTGAGTAGACAGCCACTCAAAGAAAAACCTACGGTACCGACGTCTTCGAATGGGCCTCGAACTATATACGAGTAGCTAATCTCTAAAAATCTCTTATAACTACCACTGAGATCTGAACGTACTCAGTCGCTCAGTAGTTTCGAACAGCTACTCAGTGAAAAACTCGAGTACCACCCGTGTTGATGAGAATTTTGCAAGGCATTATTAAATACCTAGTATTAGACTGCAATCCAAACTAACCTAACCTATGCACTACATACAACTGCCTTTCGTGATTGCACGTATTGAATTTTCCATCGTTGAAGTTGGACCTCAGTCTACACGTACGCCATCTAACGGATTTTCCACACGCGGTAGCCCCATTGCTTAAGCTAATTAGTACGGAGTCGGGTCAATGTATGAGATGTGAGAATTTAATTAATTGTTGCACTAAATATTATTCATAGTCGTTATCAATCGATGCAAATAAACTGCAGCATGAAAATGCTACCTAGCATTTTCATTCAAATTTGCAAATATTAAACTTCAAACATTTAAAGTTCGAATTTGCAAATATAAATAAGACAAGTCTTGTTAGATGCAAAGTCGCAAAGGCCGGTAGCCCTGCACCCCGGGCTGGTGCGGCCGCATCCCGCAAAATTGGCCGCTCAGACAGTTTTAATTGGCTACATCGGACTGCGGGAGCGATGAGGAAATCGAGTTGCTGCCGCTGATGGGAACAAATTGTGACTGCCGCTCTGCTTTGCACACGTGGCGCTAGTAAGATGCGCATTATGGATGCAAAGTGATGCGCGTGGGCGTACCCAGGTTCTAGGCCAGAGGGGGGCAAATCTATTGATAAAAGTACTAAGTAAGTGGCAGCTGCCCTCCCTCTAATCCGAAAATAAATAAAAAAAAACAAAGAAAACATTTGCAAATTTTGACGAATACTGCTCGATCTGGGCGTTAGGCCACTTTTTCTCGTAGATTTCATTTTTTGGAAACATTTTTGAAAATAAAACACTCAAATAAACGTCGTCGAAGTTGTCCAGAAGAATTGCTCATTCAATTAAATCATAAAAGTTAGCACTTTTGACAGTTATTTCCACAGCTTGATGGATTCATAAAGTTTGAAAATTGTAGGATTATTTCCATAGATAAAATTAAACTTCAGTCATTGTTTAAGTGGTGAGATGCAATTATCCATAACTACCTTACGACTTTTTAAACTTCACGATCTACAATTTATTTGCCATTAGAAATGTTCCATATCGATACCTTAAATCTCAAAGGGCGTAATCACCATTTTGGCCAAAATGACTTTTGAATGCTATCTTACTCCATTTTTTTTTTCTCTATCGATCTGTATTATCAAAGTTTTAAAATTCGCAAAAAAGTGGTGATTACAGCCCACGTGTTTACCGTCGATAATGCAAGAATTTTAGTCGTAAATACCTTTAAAAAATTCATTATTAAGGTTTCGGTCGATACACCAGTTAAAATTATAATGATGTGAAAAATACTGACTATCGAATGAGGCGTATAGGACAGATATGTGTAACAGTGGCGTTTACGACTCGAGTTACATTAAGAATTTAAACAAAATAAATAAAGTAAGTGGTAGTAATACTGCATAATGAATATCGCGTTTAGTCCGGTTTCTATACATTCTAAAATAAAAACGCTCAGACATGCAATTAGCAAGTACTTTTACTACCCATACGTAAGAAGAATTACTCTAGTGTCAGTATCCTAGACGAAAATGAGGAAATACGAAAATGAGCAGAATATACCACTCATTTCCCCTCGTCGAACCGAATTGTATCGATGTCTGTGATTAAATTCTTGTTAATATAGTGAAGTTGACGTCTTTTATTTCTTTTGCCCAACAGTACTCCTATTAAAGATTGTTAATAGCACGCAAAACCTGAAACAAACAAAGTGGCGGGAGTTTTGCTAGCGCTAAATCTTATGTAGATCAATCCTAGCTTTAACATTTTTAAAAATAAACGTTTGTTTTACTTCTTTGCACAGTACTGGTAGAAGACTTATTAAAATTTAAGCTCTAAGCTCATCTAAGTAAAAGTCCTGTCGATGCAGATATTGTTTATACTAATTTAAAAACAAAACAAAATTATAGAAATCAATAACTTTCGTCTGAATTTCAAACTAAAATGATTGCGTTTGTATAATTGAAATAATAAAATCGTTTTCATTTCTGTACTTGCTATAAATTTTGTAATAATGAAACTACCCGTATTTGTCTCTTAATTTGTATCTTCCTCGAAGTGTTTTTACTTATAAAAAACCGAAAATAGCCTTTTAAAATGCATTTTCTATAAGTTAACTAGGCTGTTACACCATAGCATAGAGCAGAATAGCCTTTTTTTCAAGTCGTAAACGCCATTATACCATAACTTATTGCAGAACAGCCTTTTTTTTAGGTCGTAAATGCCAAGTTGTCAATATTTTTTTGGCGTAATCACAAATCAGTTTGGCAAACATTGGTTGTATTTTGAATACCATATAACTGTGTTATATAGCTTTCGATACTCGATAATTACATCCAAATTTCATTTATATGGCATTATTAGTTTAAAAGTTATGAATTTAATTCTTAGATTTTTTTTTTGTTTCGGCTCTCCTGAAAAGTGATGATTTGGTGATTACGCCCTTTGAGATTTAAGGTATCGATATTATTTTTTATAATAAGTGGGAGTAGCCAAAAGTTTCATATGCGTTTCCGCGACTCACAGTCACTCAGTGAAACACAACGCAAGCGGCCCGACTATAAATGTTCATATTAAATAAGCAGCTGACAGTTAGTCAAATTGTCATATTAGAAAAATATCAAGATGTCACATAAGGATATGATGAAGCAAATATTAAGTATCTGAGATTTTCAGAAATTACAATTCTGTCACAAAATGTTGAGTTACTTGTGTCTGTCCAGAACAAGCACTGAAAAGTTTAACTGAACTTATAATTCAGAGCCTTCCTTCGAATGATTTATAATATCTAAATAATTAATAATTTCTTTATGTTTATTTTATATCTAGTTTACAGTAACTTAACACGAAAATAGTACCAACTTAATTATTTCATTTCAAAATTATAAAATACAAAACTAGGCAAGCAATAATTACGTATTAAGCCCCACAATAGGAAAGTTGTTGGGTTTAAGTAATTAGACTTGTAAAATCAAACAATGCTAACCCGTCTTGGGATATTTGGGAACATTAATGTTCAATGCTTATGCTATTGTTCCATCAAACTTTTGCCCGAGGAGTTGGTGCTCCACTGTTTATAATACAAAGGTTTAAGTACATGTACAACATTAAACTTGATGAATCTTTGCTTGTGAAATGCTTTCGGGGAAATCTAACTATGAAGGCCATTGAAACTACAGGCCTCTCATTCTCTTGATTTTCGATATGAAGTAGGTACATGGCGGAATATCCCAAGAAAACTACACATAAAAAGTAAGTTTTTGCGCACAACTACCTCAGTACTTAAAGTTCTTACAAATGAATCATGCAAATAATTTCTTTAACAAGAAACTTAGCTTGCGCTCGAGTTTTTGTTGCACGGAAAGAAGAGAGGATGCGTCTCCAGGTCATCGGGGTGACTTGTAGTAACCTAGCGCTTGAGTTTCTGTTTCACAGAAAGGAGAGAGGAGGCCTGCCCAGATGATCGGGGTGACTTTAGCAACGTACCTTGCGCTCGAGTTTCTGGTCACGGAAGGTGAGGGTGAACGGGCGGCAGTGCTCAGCTCGCAGGCGGTCGATGGAGCGGGCGTCGATGGCCTTCATCAGGTACTCGTTAACCTCGTCTTCCGGCTTCTTGTTCTCGTTGGACGCGTCGACCCCAATCCTACTAGAAGAAACAATGTTTAACGTCTAAATACCGAAAGAAGTCCTACTTCTTCTAGAAGTTCTTCTTTAACTTTTAAATTATGGATAGTCTTATGTAGGAAGGTATATTAAAAGGTCAATATTTTTACATAAGTGACAATTAGGGTTTAATATGTCTGAGTGCGGAAGTGGTATATTTCACAATATACGGATAACTTTGGCATAAGTTCTACATAAGCCACCAATTATGCAACTTTTTTATTGCATAAACACTGTTGTTGTATTTCACGACTGTCAAATCAGTCAGGTATAATGTCACTTTACGTCCGCAATAAGATAATTGGTACATCATTTTGTGAAGAGAACCGTGGAGTTTTCGTAAGTCACTTTGGTACTTTTTATCCTTTGAGTAGGTACGTAACCCAACGTGACTTGCGGCAATATAACAGCAAATCTAAAAATTGTCTTAACTACGTACAAATATACAATCGGTATTTAAGATACTTAGAAAACTTTGTTAGGTACTTAAATTGTTTTCGTTTGAAGTACAACTAATTTAAATGCAAAACGCAAATTTCGATCCGTCCCATTCCATATTCAGAGTCCGTAACTATTCCAAATCACGTGTGAGTGATTCAAATTAACGCGGCGAGGGTCGTTTTAATCACAATCACAGGGTAAACGCTAACAGTGGCTCGACTCGGAGGCAGCCCCTCCGATTGAGTCAGTCCTCACGGTAAGTCGAAACTGCTGACTATCTCTTCTTTGCCTTCGACGTCCTTATTCATACCCGTCTGCCGGGGGGCGGACGGGTTATGTCGGGCTCTCCTCCGGTAGACTGAAGGCCCACCAACTAAACCAACCCAACGACGCTCCCTCCTTCGCCCGAGTGGGAAGGAGACATTATGTACCTACTAGTTAATGAACATTGACTATGTACACGTTCCTTCCCAGATCCATCTAATATTTTATCGTGTCTGTGGCGATTCTATTTGTGTTTCCTCTGTCTGATATCTGTAACACAAGTGCTTTTAAGCTACTTAGTACGGAGTCAGATCAATGTATGAGATGTGAGAATTTACTAACACTATAGTAACTTAAATTTATTATGACTATCTGTTCGGTGTATTTTTTCAGTGTTGTGTTGTATCTCCAATAACAACGTGACCAGGCAATAGGCAGCCTAGATTTTACCGTCTCCTAAACCTAAGCCATAAGAAGCTCCCTACACCAGTGCGGTGGCGTGGTGGTATTCATGCCACCCCTTTTCGCCCCCATTTTGTCTCTGTTACAGCCCCCCCCCTATGATGAAGCAGGCGTTCTGTTGCCCCCTAAAAAGTGCTTTCTGGGGCAGACCGCTCCGATTTATACTGTGTCACAACAGTAGGTATGTGATTCGCAAGCAATAAAGTGACATCTTCAAAATTAACAAACCCTATTTGAACTGGTATGTTTCTGCAAACTAAATAGGTAGGTACATATAACGGCTGGTTTATTTGAATGTAGTATAAAATCCTCAACCACTAACTATCTTATATTAATGACTTTTAATATAAAAAATCTGCTACCACAAACGAAGGTTAGGCCTAAGGTACCATAGGGCACCCTTCGATGCCACGTCAACATTCAATTTCAAGCTTTATTCATTACATAGGCGCTTTGACTGCGAGTGTGAATAATATTTTTGTGATGATAATACTGACGAAACTCTACTAACCGAAAAAATATTGTTTAGGTTAGGTTAGAACAGTGACCTGCCAAAAAATCTTGGTAATCTCGGGCGAGTTTTCCCATAATCCATCCAATAGATACTGTATTAAGTACTTATCTACTGACGAGGATGTGTTACATATTCATTTCATGTCACCAAAAAAGCAAGTTTAGTCTAGCCACAATACTAAACTGCCAGGAAACTAAAATATCAGCAAGCTGTTCGCCTTGTGTGAGAAGCAACGATAACAAATGTACTAAATCAAACGAGGGTCTGGCATTTTAGTTAGCTTCTGAACGGATGCTTTCATCCATTTCTGAAAGTGCACTTTCTATTTAGAACTTAGTGCATCCAATCGCACACCGGATGGTCAGTAGCAAATTCCGAGTATACCTCTTTTAATGTATCGCATTCGCTTTAATAGGTATGGCAGCACAGGAGAGTTGTAAGATAAAAGAAGAATACCTATCTTTCTGTTGCCTGCAATTAATCCACCCATTTAATTACTGAGACTTTAAAACGCAAACGTCTTATCATATTTCAAAAGTAATATTTAACTAGATTTGAATATAAAAATGATTAACTATAAGTATGTAAGTAAGTAGGTATCTAACTTTAAAAGTATAGTTGAAACTCAAAATACGCAAGTGGGAACGGACCGGGTTGATTATTCGAATAAAAGATAAATTGATTCGTATATCAATCTACTCTATGTAGGCTGCGATTAGGTAGGTATATTTGTCTATAGAAACACAATTGTGTAATAAAGGTATTTAAAAAAGGGACCTCAGCGCTGTAGATATTAAGTAATTGATTTTAAGTTCAAAAAAATGCCAAGAGCTCTTTAACGACAGGAGCTTCAACAAGGTCAGGATTGAAACTTTCAAGAATTTATAATGTATCAACATATACATAATATTTAACCACCATTTTCTGCGCGCGTTTGTCTGTAATATCACGGGGACGAGTAAGCTAACAATTCAGCTACAAAGGCGAAGTCTCCGCGTTTAATTGAAATTGCAAAGTTACAAACATGTCGCTGTTTGGCCCGGATTCGTTGCTTTACCTACTGGCCTGATTTAGAATTAGAAGTTGACAAACAAAAGTCAGGGGTCCGTCCTATGCTATTTTTGAACCATTGAACTACCTGAACCGAGAGGCTTTTGGTAAATAATTTATTCATGTACAAGGATATTATTATAACATAAAACAAAGACACAAAAGTAAGAATTGATGGCAGGGAAGTTTGTCAAATCACAATGGCGAAATGCTTTTTATCACCTTGTACATTATTTTATAGTGGCTCAGTATATTGGTTCACCTCAGCATCATGATAACCAAAATGAAAGCCCATGCAGTTACAATGAACGCGATAGCATGGCATCACATGCGTTGGCATTGCAATACTGGCGCGCGACCTGCTTCTTCACGCTTCGTTTGAAGGAGTCCATATCGTAGGACAGAGGAAACACATGCGACGGCAATAAGTTCCATCTTTTTTATGGTGTAGCAGAGATATGAGGTGCTAAATAGCGTGTCTCAAATGGCAAATGGCAGGGCACATTGCGAGGAGAACAGTAGGCCGTTGGGGTGGAATGGTCCTTGAGTGGAGACCGCGTACAGGAGGCCCCAAAAGGTGGACCGACGATCTAGTGAAGGTGACGGGAGTCTCTTGGATGCGGATGCTTGGCACAGCACTGCTCTGTGTGGAGAACATATTGGGGAGGCCTATGTCCAGCTATGGACGTCTATTGGCTGAAATGATGATGATGAAACTTTTTAGTAGATATGTATATAGGGTAAAGAGTGGCATTCAGAGTTATAAACTTACTTGGAGGAGTGTTTTCCATGTTGAGAGCCGTGACCCATCACCCTCATCTCCTTGGACACGTTCCCATTGATCGAGAAGCTGTGCTGTGGTTTCTTGTCCTGTTAACAAATTACAATTTTGTTTTTAATTTCTCCCGCACGTCTGTCTCTGTCACTTACGCTGAAACACACCGAGATCACAAACTATATTCGCCCATGTAGCCTTTTTAGCTTGCGCTGTAGGCAGCCGTCGTCAACTCATTACGTTTTCTAAACACACTAACGATTGAGAAACACGCGTATGCAGTGTATAAACAGTGAGTTTAGAACAAATCTTTTCTCTTATGTGATAGGTGGCAGACGAGCAGACGGATCACCTAATGGTAAGCGATTGTCGCCGCCAATAGTCACCTGCAACACCAGTAGTCACAAGTGCGCTGATATACCTATTTTTACCCCTTTTACCCCAATTGGGCCTCCAGTATCTTCACTCAATCTACAAAAAAACATACTCGTATAGTCTGTTTCAATTATGATGTCCCCCTGGACATTTTGAAGAACGTAACTCTGCACGTTACGTGTACGTAACGCGCGAGATCTATAGATCAAATCAAATATTATATATTTTTCTACTTGGTAGTAAATCGTCATTAGGAAAATATACAATTATACAAAAATACCCTACAATTATAGTCTGTTTCAATACATTCAATTATGAAGTCTCTTTTTGTATTTGGTAGTTAATAGTCATTTGAAAATTATACAATAATCCAAAAACATCCTACAATTGATTCACAAGCAAAATTAACATATTGTTTTTGAATATAATGCTCAAAATAATGTAAACTTCAAAATAAAACAATAGTTATTTTTGCGCGATTGCGGTTACGTACTATGGTTTGTGATTGACTTTTGAACATAGTGACGCACCTCAAGTATTCGGCATGTTCCAGAGATACAAAATTCTATATTTGCCGATTTAAAAAAATCGTGTTCAATCATCATCTGCCATTTTGAGTGTCACTTCAATCACTACGAGGAGAGTGCAGAAAAGCCTACGACTAAGTTTGCAGCATGAAACAATAGCGATGATGACCTTGAGTGCGCAGAAACCAATTTCATTAGAAATTCATCTGTTCTACAAGTGCGCAAACTAACGGTCATCGCTATTGTTAGATGCCGCGGACTATACAATAAGACGTACGTGTTTTTCTTAAGTTAGTTTGTTGTTTTGTTGTTGAGTGTCGTTTATTGTTTTGTTTGTAATGCCAAATAAAGTCTGAAAGTGTTCTTTCGACAATCTCTAAAAAACCTTAGTTGTTGAAAATTACTTTGATTAAAATTGGTTACAAATCGATAATCGATGCCGCTGAATATCGATTTCTAAGAGTACTTCCCTAGTACTGAACTTTTGACATCTTTCCAAAGGGACATCATAATTGAAATAGACTATAGGAGGCGCTGCTTCACGTCGATCTTTAATTTGTGAGGCCGTAACACTCCGGTCAAACCGGCTTATTTATGCACCGTTGCTCTTCTACAATAAGAAATCTTTATGTAGAAATGTATGTATCTACAAACCACACGACTGGTGTCATCGGGCACAATCAGGTAGGTTTCGATGTTGTGGTCTTTGAGGTAAGCGTTCCGCTGGCCTCCATACCCTGGCTCCACTTTGTAATCGTCTCCTAGGCATTGGAGCGTCTCCTTCGTGATGTGAACTCGTCTGGAACAAACCAGAAAACTATAAAACAGAACACTTGAAAAAGTTGCACTCTATACTCTGATTTATAATCATGTAATATCAACTGACAGTTGGCGGGTTGTCGCGTTATCGTAATACAAAAATAGTGTCGGTCGTCAGTAATCGAAAAGTTCAATTGCGATTCAATTATTTTTCATTTTCTTTTCATGACATGAGAAAATCTTGAAAATTACATTTGGAGGCTGATTGATGTCCAAACTTCTAACTAAATGTACGAAGTGTGTTAAAATGTAGTCATTCAATAAACTTTATTAAACTCATTTTTTATTAAACTAGTATTCTGCTTAGTCTAATAAAACACAAATATCAACATAGTTTTTCTGATTGTAATAAGTGTTGATACCCCAAAGTTTTTTGAATTTGCCACCATTCTTTATAGTCACGTTTTGTTGGTCAGACTTTTATGGTGAGGGAATATCTATGATTTAAATGAAGATGTCATAAAAATAATCAAAGGATTATTTTCATGACTTATTGTCAGAGTATTTATGTCGAACATAACAGCTATGAGTTGTCAGATTAATTCATTTAAATAAAAAACAATTTATCGATTTTTACTCTTTATTGTTGTCTTCATGTTCATTCAAACCAGCTCTATGCATTACGTATAAAATATCGCTGTACTTTATGTAATGTTTTTCTTATTAACTATCGTACAAATCAATGAAATTAATTTAAGGTTATGAGTAAAATCTTAACATCTAAAATGTTCAATAATAAATTCAATTGTTCGCTCACCATTCAATTATAACAGCACTAGTGCACTTAGGAGGCAACATTAAAAAAAATAAGGGTCGATTGTAGCTGTCAGTTGATATTACATGATTATAAATCAGAGTATAAGTGCGGCAGTTAGTGTTTATATCGCAGCTGAACAACTGCTATCGACGTTGCACATTTCATTAGCATTTTGTCCAAATATCTTCCACTGTCCTTCATTTAAGTATGACTTCAATTGATAACAGTAAGTCGTGTATAAATCGATGCTTGTGACGATTACTTGCATTATCAATAACGTCATAGGACCAGACATCGAAACTTTTCTAGAACTTACCCAGCCACTCCGCCACTCTCCATATTGTTGACGAGCGTGACGTCATGGGATCAGACATCAAAACTTTTCTGGAACTTACCCAGCCACTCCACCGCTCTCCATATAGTTGGCGAGCGTGACGTCATTGGACCAAACGTCGAACTGCCACTTGCGCAGGCCCAGGACGACGCAGTGCACTCGCCCGGTGTGGATGCCCACGCGCATGTTCACGTTAACGGCCATCACCTCACGGACAAGTCTGAGAGAAACAGTTTTTTTTAAACAAATAATATGACAACATCACATACATTCATACTCTCATCCGGCCAGCAAATATTGTTCAAAATGTTTGGTAGAAGACTTATTAATCAAAGATGAACGATGGAATCAATCGAATGGTTAGTCAAAATGCATCTTTTGATCAGCTAAAGTTAAAGCTACCATGCCAGTCGAATAGTCAAACATAGTACAGGCGCTGGTCTTCTGTGAGACATTGATTACACCTATCTAGATCTAAAATAAGATTTTAAAATCTTAGAAGTGCACGCTCGAACATCCTACGACCTCCCGTTAGGAAGTCTCGTATGGAAGGCGCGTTCTCATCAACAGGGCTGTCAGGTTCTTCAAAGAAGGGAACAAAAACTTACGCAATAGCATCAATCATGTCGAGGCCCATTTCGACGCAGCAGCGGGCGTGGTCATCGCGAGCCTCCGGGAGTCCGGACACGCAGTAGTAGCAGTCACCGAGGAGCTTGATGCGGAGGCAGTGGTGCTCTGCTGCCAGCCGGTCGAATCTGGATACACAAAATCAGAAATCAGACTTATAGCATCATCAATTCAGCCAATAGACGTCCACTGCAGGACATGGTCACAGTTAAGTTCTGTAATCGTTTGGGTAATAAAGAGTATCTATCTTCTTTTCTGTTTCTTCTTCAGCAGCATGCATTGCATTTGCCCACTGCAGAGCATATGCCTCTCTAATTTCTCTCTACTTCCTTCTGTCGTGCCTCCCCCAATGTTCTCCACAAAACTCGGCCTATCTGTCCTAAGCTGTGCCGCCCGCATCCAGGGAATTTCGGCGGCCTGCACCAAATCATTGGTCCACCTTGTGGAGGGCCTGATTTTTTGGACGTGGCCTCCATTCAAGGACGTTTTTCTCTCAATGTGTCCTGCACGTGATTCTTTGGGCTATGTCGGCGAACCTTTAGATCTCATGCAGATCCATACAGTTCAACCAAGATTGGAGAATTGAATAGACATTTCTTTCACAGTGTCCAGTTATGCTTGAGAGTTTTGACTCTCAAGCTTTTTTATATTATTTTAGTAGAAACTTTCGTAAATTATTTACTTTTTACCTAACTATTAATTAAATGACCCGACTTCGTTAGGGATTCTCAAAACAAATAAAAATAAACTATTTCAATCTCCAAGTCGTCGCTGACTCGAAGAAGTCGTAACAAAATATTCATAGAAGTGTTAGTGGGACCGCAAAGTTACCGGTTTTGCGTTCTGTTGGATATTATTTAAGTTCCGAGGAGACGAGAGTGCGCGCGGTGATATCTTTGGGGCCCTCCTTTATACAAACACTCTTTTTAATGTTTTATTGCTTTGCCGCACCAAGCCTCGGCTTTGCATTATAATAAATAATAAAATTAATCATTTTTTTAATACATATAATAGGTGGCAGACGAGCAGAAGGATTAACTGATGTACAGCCCATACACATGAACGCACTTGTATGTAACTACTTTAAAAATTGACAACACCAGCCTTTTTCAAGAAATTTCCTATCCAACAGAGAACACAAGCATTCAGAACCTTTTCAAGCTAAGGGTGAAGGAATAGCGTAATTTAATTACGTTTTATATAGATTAGGAAGAAATAATAGTAGATACGAGTGGGGATTAAGATTTTCCTTCCGTATTATAAATCTTTTTTAGTACGTTTCCTTCCCCGTTACTTACGTAATTCCTTACTCCACTGGCTCAGCGACCCGAAACGAGTATTGGCCTCCCAAACAAGAGAACGCCACTTTGGTCAATCCTGCACTACTTGTTGATGATCTTTGAGAGTGTCAAGCTATCACTGCATTAGCCTCATATTTGAAGACGTCTTTCTAGCGATAGTCGACCTACCGGGCGTCGGCCCATCGGTCGACTCTGGTATGCTTTCCCTCCCTTTTGTTTGGGAAAAGGACCCACTCGCTGATGCGAATGTTACATAATGGACACCCTCTATAATAGGTCCCTCAGTTGTTAAAGTTAAACGTTAAAATGAACAAATTATCAACTTGGGAACAAGGTTATTCTGTTACTCGTAACCAGAGCTGACCTTTAGCGGGAAAGTGGGGGTTGAGTTGTGAAATGTTTCGAGTTCAATAACATCTATACTCTTATTATAACAGTATATTATATAGACAACGACAAGGTAACCCACAAAAAACGAAACTTTTGCGTGATGTAATAAGATAGTCAGCGCCATCTATTAGTAAAGGTTGAAATGAAAATCGGAATTGAATCACGAAACCAAAATAAGGGCGAGTTGTTAATAATAAGATAATAATGCTTTGGCAACTGGTTGTAACTTTACAACTATAACCTTTCTTAATACGATCGTCTTCATAGACAAAAAGACGCTAATAGGTACCTTATTATAAACATATCGTAACTTCCACAGTTGGATTGCTTTGTCCTTCGAAAACAGGTCACGTCCCGTCCCGTCTCCGAAGTCTACTTTGCGAAACACCATTCAACACCTGCTCAACAAAGCAAGGACTTCATCAAGCTATTGTATTGGGGAAGCTTTAGTACGGTTTGATTCCGGTCCGGAGGTAACTCGCCTGGTTACTGAGGGCCTAAAACGAACCGGACGTTACGAACGAATCGGAGCTCCCATCTTTTTCACACATGTTGTGCATCTCTGTGTTTGAATGTGACAGGTGTGTTTTTATTAGTTACGGGAAAATTAAATTCGTATCAGGAAAATTCAAACAAGAATCAGTAGGTAACTAAAACTCATTGTATTATGTTTAGAACATACAATTATGATTTGTCGACGAAACGTCTGTAGGTGAAAGATAGATCGGTGAGTAGATGAAACATACAAAAGCGAACCGTTCTGCCGGCGAAACGTCCGTTGATGAAACAACCTGTCGGTGAATGTTTTAAAATCGAAATGTCTTGTCGATGAATGGTCCAAAGGAGAAACGACTGTCGACGAACGCTTGCAGATTCGGGGGGAAAACAAAACTTATATCGATTATGAATTGAGCCCTAACTTGTGCGTTCGAAGATCCTGGCCTCCAACCAGCATCGGTTATTTACAAAATACCGAATCTGCATCCAATCCATATGTAAGCAGCAGGTTCACCTCTTTTACATGTTATGTTAAAGGTAGCGTTCATACTTATATTGTAAGAATTCCGTTCTAAACAGGCGTATTTATCATTTTTGTAGATGATAAAGTGGCTTTGGCACGATCGGGCCATCCATCACAACACCTTTACCATATCGGACGGGGGCCGGCCTAACGATCTATCCGGGTTCCGCTTAGTGATGTGTATCGAGTTGAATTCTGCCACTAGAGATCACAGGATCAAACAATTTAATCAGTACTTCTTGCAACTATACGAAATGTTGCAATTGTATTAATTGTAATTATTATTCCGTGTAAAACATTCTAATAAAAATCGAACTCGTGTTTACACTACCTAACAATGAAAACACTATTTATGAGGCATTCGAACATTAATTCATTTCTCGCGCTCATTTTATGCGCCAATCTATGATACTAAGAAACATTCAAGTGGTTTTTTTTCAGTCTTCATCTCCATCAAATATAACAAATAAGTCCAGGATGAGCCAGGGGTTCTATCCAGCTTTTAAGCGATCGAGCACTTACACAACTGTACTACCTAAGTACTTGATCGATCACCGATCAAGAGCAATGATCTAGGGTAAAAATATTTTTTTATCAGCTATCGATCAACCATGAACCATGACGATCCATGTCAATCAACGTTGACCGATGGAATCTAATTATTGGTTGGTCAAACTGCTACCAGAGCAGTCAAATAGCTACGGCCAACTTGAATCGATGCTATCGATTAATGATCGGTCGATTGGTCTGGTAGGCCTTAACTAGAATTTTCTCGAGTCGCTGGAGTCGACAATTTCTTTTTCAATTTTGTTTCCAATAAGTTTTTTGTAAGTGACACGAGTAAAATCGACATCGCATCACTAACACCGCCGCCTTCGTTCTAATCAACCGGTGAAAGGGAAAAAATACAAGCCAAGTCTCTAATGAGACCGAACGTCTACTCTTTAACGGAAATAAAGGACTCCCCGTAAAGTGACGTGTAAATCCGGTCGCGTTGCTTCTGGAACTGGGGAATCTCATTACAAGAACGGCTCTTCGATCGTAAATTGTTCACTGCATTTATTGCCCTTTTTACGATGCGGCTCGGGGTCACACAGACAGGCTGCAGGTAAACTCATTGACTTGACAATTGTTCCATAGAGATTTGTTACCCCTAACAGTATTTAGAAGAAGAGGTAATGCAGATTTATTGCTTTCATTATTGCAGCTGTTACTTTTTTAGAAGTCGACGCAAGTGCCAATTAATGAACTAAAATAAAATACATTTTTTTTTTTGCAAATCACCGACAAATAATAAAGAGGTCAGCATTTTACTCGTATTATAACTGTGGGAAATAAATAACCGATACCAATGATCGAATTGGCAAGCACAACAATATTTGTTTTATATTAGTATTAATATATCAATATAAAGTCAATTTTAAAAATAATACTGCAAGCCATCAATCATAGATAGTAACAGCAAGTGTCGCCGCCAATTAAGACTACATTCGCAAAAGAGCGCTCTTTGGCATCTTTGGAATTTAAAACCAATTAGGTATTATGGATTAGGGTCGATAGAAAAAACTACATTTTGTTTTCGACTTTGACCGCATATTCAAAACTAAAATTATCTATAGGCAAATCTCTGATGATATCGCTGTAGGGATCACTTACAAATGATTTCAGTAGGTATGGAATTTTGTATACTAGAGTATTTGTATCTCATTTAAACTATGAGTCTGAGCCAGTGTTAAGTGTGTTTACTTGTCCGGATCGATGTTGAATGGATTTGCTTTCCACTGGGTTTCCAAGCCCATTCAGTGGACTTGGCAGCGGTACGTGATCTGTTTTCCTAGAGGTGCCAGGACACTTTAATTGCTATTGCTGCATAAAAGATAGTAGTACATTATTATCATTTATTTTTAACGTTTCACTGGAATTAGGAAAATGGCTTACTGCCGCACTCAGAGACGTTCAATAAGCGTTAAATGTTACTTAAGTAAACATATTGACCCTTAATTCAATGGTTGTAAATACTATTTAAAATTAAGTTTATGAGCATTAAGGTTAAATGACGTCTCTAAGTGCAGCAGTACGATCTGAATGAGAGGAGTCACGGAGAAAATTAGCTTGTAGTGGTTTTAAGGTTTAGGTCAGGATAACATTTACATACTTATCACGCTTAACAAAGGAGTAGGTCCCAAGTTATTCTCAGGTCAGTACAGTCTTCTTTTTCCATACATCCCGTCATTCGACATATATATAGTCATCATTATTCATGACATAATTCACCCATTTTTGACTCAGCAGTCTTCTGTTTTTCCATCCTTATAACATCGTAGAAATGTTTCAAAAATTGTAATTTTCTTTTTTCTTGTTATAAACAGATTTTAGACTAATGCTATCCATCAAGTCAAACTCATGCCGACTCACGTACCTAATGCCTCCATCCTTGAAACACGGCAGGATTAAATCAAAGTGGATTAGAGGCCTACGGATGGCACTCCGTTTTCAATCAAACCAAAGGAAAAACAGTAGGTATTTGGCGATGCAAAGATTCTAACTAGCGCCTCTAGTGTCAAAATTGTGAAGCTGTCTAAGAACGACACTGACAGTTTTCGTAATACAATTTACGTCATAGAACAAAATATTTTTTGAATATGAATTATATTTTTGATGAACGCAATAATATTTTGTGTTTCTGCAATGCAATATAACAAAGCAATGCACAAGACAAATACCAACCTTGCAAAGAGCTCGTTGAGAAGGCGCACTAGCTCCTCAGCGGTGCATTGGTCCGAGAGTGATGTGAAGCCGCAGATGTCAGCGAAGAGAATGCTGTGGACAAAAACTTCATTATTCATATGGAAAAGAACTACTTACTTTAGGACAAATTAAGAAAAAATAATGAAAAGAATACAACAGATGAAAATAAAAACTAAACCTAAAATACCCCAAAAATTTTATACTTATAGCATAACACTGAAATAATTAATATTCAGGACTGAAAATAGGACAGTACACCAGGTACCCAATATATGTGGTAAGATAGTTTATAAAAAAATAATCCAAAACATGGCGGATAAGTAGGTAGATATCCCACTAAGATATTAATTTTGCCTATTTTCATGATACCGCTGGTGATATTATATAAAACTTATTAATGTTACCCAGAAAGATTATTTCTGAGAAAATGAGATAAGATAAAAATCAACCTTCAAAAAGTAATACTTATAGCAGCTCCCATTTAATTTGACCCCCTAATAGCGCGTACCTTGTCGCTTAAAAAACGACTCAACATTGCACTAAAATTGAGTGTGAGTGCGTTGCGTCGCGCAATAAAAAGCCTAGCCTAACCTAACTTCTAGAATATATTCAACCAGAACAGTAAGTCGTGTATCCTGTAAAGTTTTCTATTTAAGTCTTTTATTTGGCTGGAATCACCAACATGTAAGCTGTAGGTACGCATACTTAACTAACAATAAATTAAATATTAGAATCATAGTTAATGGATGTTAAGTTTTACTAATCAATCACAATGTTAACCATCGATTTATCAACCCACCTTTACTCTATAAATATTAGATTGATTTCAGAAAATGGGTAGCTAAAAGCAATAACCGGATACGACAATGTATATTTAAAATGATAACTGGTTAATCCCCTAGTGAAAGTTTTGAGTTCATACATTTTGAAATAGGATTTATTTTTATGCTTTCCATTAAAATAATTCAGCTTCTTTCAATAATGAAAATATTTTAATATTTTGATGATTAAAGGTAACAACGCTTCATAATCAGAGCCATGTAAAAACAACAATAGGTGCTATTTTTCCTTTTTGTTCGCAATATTCATTAGTATTCTCCTTTAACAATCTGACGTTAGGTAGACAAACCGCTATGTATTTATTACTTAAGTGTGACGCATTCTAATCTACTAACACTTTTAACTTCAATACCAAATTCCGTAATTGTACAGAGCGAGAGATTGATCGCATAAAATATTATGAATTAGGTACTTTAACCACAGAATAATAAGATACATATTATTATCTACATATAGATAAATGTATACGATAAATAGTTACGCTATTGTATTCGGTTAAGCCTGTAAAGATAGCTGTAAGTGTGGAAATAAATAAATAAAATATTGCACATCGGGCCGGCGGTATTTCCCCCACGCAAAAAAAAAAAAACAAAAAAGAATCTGTGAATGTTTTATCACAATCACAATGTCATAGTGGCGGTAGTTGCCTGTAACAACTAAATAATTGAATAATTAAATATTGTAAAATGTGTAGTTATTAACGGAGTATGTTCGTTTTTAATCCGCTTATTCGCATATGTTAATTAACAGGTCGGATTATGTAGTGCAATTAAGGGTCAACGAAATCAGACAACTCGATTACTTTAGTATGGATACGCTCGCGGAATTTTAATGTTTTGGAAGTTTTCTTTATGTGTCCATTTTTTCTTATAAGAAATTAAAACAATAAAACAAGTAGATACATCTTAAGCAATAAATTACGACTAGAATGAAGAACTATTATCGTAATTATAATGCATTTTTATGCGTCGTCGGCATGCCAACCTTAATATTTCGTCAAAAATAGCACACCGAAACCGATCACTAATGATCCGATCATATATCCGATCATATACCGATCGAATAAATTAATGAAAACCTGTAATAGGTACACAAAATTGTAATAAATTCGTGGTGATCTTTACAAAACCAACGTTATTCATACGAGTAATTACCCTATTGATATCTCCATTAACTATAATAAAAGCGTTTTCTCTTTGCTCTTTCCATAATTTGAAATTTTACAGGATACGCATTTACGAGCGTCCTGTGTAAATGTTTGTGTTTGCAAACATCCCCTATCTGCTTTAGAAAGTAAACAAATGGATACCTTATTTGGATCATGTATGTATCCTCGTCTATCCCAAACGTGTATGTAGGCATAATTAGTCTTCGAAACAAAAGCTTTTTGATGTTAAATAAACTTTCATTGGTTTAGGCCCGATTCGAGTAATCTTTATTCGAGAATAATCTTTGGTACAATACTACGAATATATTTATTCTCGGATAGAGACTGGACTTTGTCAGCCCTTATCCGAATAAGTTGCAATTTGACCAATGAATCTATGGTATATCGGAGCGTTGTATGGCTCAAAATAATTAGATCTATCCTCTGATGAAGATATTTGAATCGGGCCTAAGACAACCTGACTTGTTTTAGCATTATTCGCAATAATTAGGGATTTATTCGAAGTCTTAAGTTACTTAATGACAAATTAAACAAATGTACAGGAAGTACTACAAAAACCAACCTTAGCAAAAAAAGGTAATATGAGAATTTAGAATTCCGAGTGCGTGATGAAGCTCTATTACAATCGTCATAGCCGACGCTTACAAAAAATGTTAACACTTAGAAGTCAGATAGCCAATTCCCGTGCATTCGACATTGAAGGCAGATTTAGAGATTTTATACATTCGTCTAATCGACTTCAATGTCGAATGCACGAGAATAGGCCCCTAGGACGTCTTATAGAAACTTAGATCTTGTCAGTATTTTCATAATGTTCCATTGAGCAAAGTAACTGCTAACTATTTCAACTATTGGAAAATAAAATATCTACTAAACACAGTTTTCTAATGATCATGATCATCAATGAGCATGTTTTATAAAAATCAAGTCGTAATTCCGATTTTTTGCTCGCGAGTGTAGATTCTCACGCATTGCTATTGTTTATTAATTCTTAGTAAAACTCATTAAAATCTATAGTTCCTTCCATTCAATCTAAGTGATACTTAAAACAGGGTGCTTAAACCATAAAATAGGCAATAATCTACCAAAGCTGGGCAAATCACTCCACCATTTGTTCGGCAGCCGCGAAATGGCGGCCATTACCTTTTTTATATAAGGCCCTATCTGCGGTGGATCAGGTTTGCAATAACGGAAAATATTACTCTTAATATACCTTTATGGTGTTGGTTCCTTCGCAAATATAAAGGTGTTAAAATTTTAGGTAGTCGACACAGCTTTTATCTCTAAAGGTAAAAATATTAAAAAACAAAACATTTTCTATTTTCCCATACAATTTAATATACTCATACTAATATGTAGTTACATATCTATTTGAGAGCTTGAAAACCAACCGTTTTTACTCTGAGTGTATTATCTAAAATACTGTCTGGTAAGTAATTTTAAAAGTTTGACTATGAGAGAACCACGCTTCTGCATGAACGGGCGCTGGCTCGACCGGAGTGATACCACGGCCTGACAGAAGATCGGCGTGAACCAGCGCTTGCGCATGTGTTTCGTCGTTGAGAGGGTACCAGAGGCCCAATTGGAAGGAAAGGGGGTAAAAGGTTGGCAACGCACTTGTGAATCTACTGGTGCTGCAGGTATCTATGGGCGGCGGCAATCGCTGACCATCAGGTGAGGCGGAAAAATGTGCCTCTAAGTGTATTATCTAGAACACTGTGTGGTAAGTAATAGTTTCACGACAATTGCCCTAAGGGCCGATCATTTTCTGTGGGAACCGTATTCGTGATCTCGCCGAGCGTTTCCGACGGACGACCCTTTCAATTTCAGCTTGACACGGAGTGCGAGCGATTATTTTTTAGTGTTATCTTTAGGGAGCGATTGAATTGTTTTTCGGATGGTACTACCAGGATAGCTACCGACTTGCACGCGAAATACAACCTTATTGTATTAGAATAGCCGTATGATAATAGTTCGATAGTGGCTCTCACAAGCTGTGGATATCCAAATAGTTGAGATAATGATTCCGAACGTGAAACCAATGGTTTATTGTATTTGTTTTCATAGTAAACGGAATTAGAAAGTGAGGCGGCAATCGTGTCATTGATTTGATTGATTACCAGACTTTTCCAATACTGGGTAATGGTGTAGCTGTGACTGCCTCAGTGGCTCAATGGTAGTGGAAACAGAAATATAATTATTCTTTATTTAATTTAAGACCATACAGTGTGTCATATAACCTAAGTACGTATTATTTTTTCAGATCGGTTGCCATAATCGAATCGTTTGGAGGATATTGTTAATGGTCCAAGGCTTTACTTTAGTGATTTGCAACATTAAAAACCATTGTTCACTGTTAATCAGATATCAGATCTGTCAATAGGTACATTTTATTATTTTCAATCTTTAGAGGGCCTGAAATAAAACATTTAAAATCTTGCTCTGTGGCTAATAAAACAAGCAGAGCAATGGCGTCTCTTCATTGTCTTAAAACGAACTTAAGATCTGCCCAATAGGGTATTTTACTGTCGTTGAAATATCGACATCCGATACCTAGACTCGATAATTTACTGTATAAGTGTACGATTACTGAAGAAACATTTTTAAAAAGTTTGGATACAAGAAAGTTATAGAGCAAAAAACTTTTGTTATACCTGTCTCTTTCTTAAAAAAAAATTTGTACTGCGCTTGTAGGAAGCACAAGCCTAGTGACGTCATTAATAGCGTATCGCTCTCCTTTTCTGATTGGGAACTTTGCAACTCTATATCTTTGGAACTAATGATGATAGATAAAAAATAAAAAGGGAGCTGTGATTCATACTTCAAAAACTTTACAATAAAAAAAATAAAAAAAGTCGTAAAATACCGTATTCCTTAAAAGATCCACGTTAAAGAGGTATACAAATACATTTCGTTACAAAACTCTAGGTATGTTATGATAATAGTAAAAATTTACGCATCTACGGTTACATAAACTTAACTTTATTTTGAAAAGCTAATGTTTTAAACAAGAGATGAGAGAGAAAAAAACAGTAAGTATTTTTGAGCTCTGCCACTGGTGACAATATAAACAGTTTAACGCGACAACACAATTCTTTTCCTTTTCTACGGTACGCTAAAACGAAGTTAAATTAATTTTGTACAAATTCTAAACAATTCTGTTGAGGCAAATAAGTTTAAAAAAGTCCTCACAGTTAATGAAAACTGCCACGCGTCGGAACCAACACTAACTTTAGTCGGAAGAATTTTCGTTAGCAACATGTTTCTGCCAACGAGACTGTCGAAACGCTCGATTTCAATTAAACTTGGCTAAAGCTTTTTTCCGTGTACACTTGAGCTCTTGCTTCAACGAAAGCAAAGCGATAGTAGTTATAATAAATTTATTATGAATAAATTAAAAAGATTTTGATGCAACGAGAAATACCTACTTAAATGTCAAACTTCCTAATAAGCCTCGTTTACTGTCTAATATTTTTTTGAGAATTGGCAAGACAGAGCTGAGTCTTTCATTACCTACTACCTTAAGATGGTTTCACTAACCTAACCGTGGGAGAGCCACGGTTTGGCATAAATAGACCCGCTCCACCGGAGTGATATCACGGCCTTACAAAATAAATAAAATTTCTGACTCAAACGGTGTTGCAGGTGTCTATGGACCGGACATGGTGCCTACCGTTTACCATCAGGTGATCCGTCTGCCTGTCTGCACTTATTACATAAAAAAATGTAATACTTTAAGGAAAAACATTCATGTCGAACGTTGAGTCTGTCTTGGCCAATAAAAGCTTGCGCCACGCTTCCACGGCGCTACACGACTAACTATTACGAAAATAATCACAAATGAACGCAAACCCTGCGCCGTGTACTTACGTACCTACGTGTTTGTCAAACGCAGTCTCTAGTGTGTAAAACGTGCGTATTCATCGCACTCCGTAACGTTCACAGCGACAAACGTTTTGGGACCAAATGTCTTTTCAATTGACAAATGAAACAGGAGGTAGGCCCTGTTTGTTTGATAAATTGCTTGCAGTATGCTGTAAAGTATGCATCGGATATACAGGGTGTATCTGTAGTACATGTACAAGCCTTTAACTACGTCTTCTACTAAACATTCCGAACAACATTTTATTCTTCGAGTTTAGGAAATTCGCCGAAAATTTTTTCGACGAATTCCCGTAAGTACGAGTAGTAAGTACATAATGAACAAGTTACGTGACCAACTTGAAAAGATGAAATTTTAATGCTGAAATTTTCTTGGAATCAAATTATATAATGAAGACTTTCTCTAATTTTTCATATGTGACATACATTTACTCGTATGTAAAGATTAACTTTTTATGATAATTAATTAAACATTTGAATGCTCCATCTCACAAGTGAAGGATATTCTCGCTGTCTACCTCAGACTTTGTGTTTAGGTACAAAACTATAGACAGACGTCGTACTTGGAGTCTTAAAACTTATTCATACACCCACTTTCTTTTTTTTTGGGTCGTGGGAAAAAAATACGAAGTTGTGTGAAAATTAAACGAAAACAGTCTCACCTAAAAAGCAGTGTACAGAATATTAACTACATCACAAGGGGACAAAGAGACTCCAATAACAATTGAGGCACATCTGCTACCAGGCGCGAGTTTTTCTTTTAGGGTCCCGCTGACTAAATAAAATAGTGGACAAGAAACTTACTTACCCCGTTTTTCGCTAAAAAATATGTTCTCTTACGACGCTTGATGTTTCCTCGATGTTTACTTTACGACGAAATAATAATATAAATGTTCTCTACTAATCTTCTCTAATCAACAACTATTTACTATTTTTACTGTATATTGAGTTGAGAGGTCTATACTTAAAGTACACTTAACTCGCGCGCTAACTGTTACAATGGCATATTACTTATAAGAATGTAGTTTCGATTCCACCGTTTATTTGGTTCGTTCTCCAGTCGATGGTTGCGAGGATCAGCCGGCAGTTAATTACAAGACTTCCGACCAAATCCAAAAGCACATCCTGGGCTCTAAAGCGACGGTTTTGGACGCCAACAGGAATAATATTGAGGGCTTCTAGGCTATTTAATTCAATCGCCATTTTTTTCCTATAAAATTTAATCTATCTCAAAGGATAGAGAAATATCGCTTGAATCAATTAGCCTTAGAACCCTCGATATGTTGAGATGATATTGAATAATGTGCACCAAACATATGTGATACCGTGATATTAGAAGAAGATTCTATCTTGGCCGTTTTTTCTTACATAGCCATTTGGTATAGGCGTTTGCTCTTCTTTTTCCACGTTGTCAGAACATTATTAACGCGAGTAAAGGAACGTGTGACGAATAAAGTAACAATACTGTTGAAAAGGGGACCTTTTATATACGAGGGTTTTGAGTAATTTAAAATTAAAAATAGATTGAATTTTTGAAAAGCTTTATCACTTAATTACCTTGTTATCATTTTACGGAAGTAACTAGTGAAACGAAAGAAACCAACTTAGACAAAGATATTCGGAGAAAGTTATAATTAGTTCTAAATTATCACCCCAATGTTAGCTAGCATCGCTATGAAAACGACTAAAAACTTTCTTCAGATTTTGTCCCATCAATAGCCAAAACCATAACCCACTAAAATTGCTTTATTTTATTTATTATTTCTTGCACCCTACATAACATTCAAGTACTTTATATACTTTATATACCCAGCTGATATAAAACAGTTCAAATAATTAGGTTGGATGGCAGTTATCAGGGCCGTTTCATTGTATTTACCAGATTTTTTTAATATTGGATCATGGTCTCAGCGTAGGTACTCTGTACTCCGAAGTGATCTCATTGGATGCAACTGGAAACACGCTAAGAATAGTGAGTGTAGATTCCATTTGACGCCGAGCTTATGATTTGAAAAATAAAATATGTTTTTAAGCATGTACTTAATATGCACTGAGCTACCATAGCTTTTATAAATCACCGTCAATATGTCAACAAAAAAGCTTTCCCGTTTTGGTCCATTAGCAGTAACCATCAACGTATAACACTTTAAACTGAACACCTTAATAAAACCTCGACCATTTCATAAATAAATATGCGACCTTTCAACCGCAAATCGGCTATGCCACAAAAATATACGGTGTTGTGTTTTTTCTAGTTACTTTAAATGATAAAGAAGAATGGACAAAATTATGTAAATTGGTATTGCCTCTAATGAGGTGAATAAATTTACTGAAAAAATTCTTCGACCATCAGAAATTTATCAATGAGAGAACCTACCTATGAGATTTAAATTACCGGTGAAATTAAGAGATTATAACTTTAACCAAAATATCACAGTTTAAAAATATAAATTAAATCTAAATACCTACGATCGTAACACCTTATAATTTGTTTGTTCAACACTACCTGAGTAAGGTCCTGTGCGCCACAGACACAAAAGGCGTCGTGACTAGGTCATTAGTGGTAAACCCTAGCCTCCGGGAAGGGATTTAAGCCCCTTCACATCAAGCCTCACCAAATCTCGCTTCACGTCACCTCGTTTACCTCTGTGGCGTCAGTTCTCTAGCTTTTGCATTCGAGTACAAACCGTCACATTGAATTACCCTTTTCAGACTTTGAACCGTCCTGTTCGTGACACAAGTTCTATTTTTGCACTGCGGGTGAGGTCACTCAACTTGACGTCTGTACATCGTAACAAGGACTGGCTGAACAAATGAGCGCCTCGGAAAATGTGCACTTGTTTTTCAAAAAATTCAAGTAAATGTACCTATGTAATATCATTAGTGTAGGAAGCTGTTTTCAAAAACATTTTTACAACCACTAACGATCCATTTTATTTAAAATCGATACATTAGCAAACACTAACGGTCCTTGGGGAGTCTAACCTGTTAGACTCGTAGAACATAGATTGAATATCGGATACAAAAGATTGGTCGAATTGGCCAATTATTATGAAGGTTACGGAATTATGATTGGATTTCATTGGTCCTAATATCCTTCTCGATGCTTGCGAACTATCAGTCGAGATAACGCCTCGCTTTGTGATACAGAAATTATACCCAGTGGACTAAAATTTTGTCCTCCGGGTATAATTTCCGACATCTTACTTTGACGATAGTGTATGGAATATTATACATACGAGTATAATCCTCGGCTTGAGAAAACAATATATTATGTTGTCTCCAACAGAGCCGTTTAATATCACTGGCTTTCTTTTTTTTAACCTAATGCGGACTAGGCAAACATGTTATTTTTTTTAATAACGTCTTTATGTTTTTGCTTATTCTTTATAACATATCGTTACCTAAGTCGCAAGACAGCAAAACCGCTCTTAATAGCAGTTAATGCGTTCTCCGTGATTAGAATTGACCTACAAGTTCACCCGATTTTCGTATATTTTCTCGTGACGAAAATAGCTCTTTACAATGTGGGTATAAGGTCAACAAAGTTCAATACGCTGGGTGTCAGCTTGCGGGCTCGAATAACCTCAGTCTATTTATCAGTTTCACCTGGTTGTTAGGATGTCGTACCCGTAGTTTGTCAACGCAACTGTTCGTAATATGAAAGTAGGGCAAGATATAGACGAGGGATAATATCACAGAAGGCCGGCGTGTAAACAGACTGTGTTTCGCCGAGTGAGTGAGGGTACCGGTGGCCCTAGGGGCAGAAAAAGGGAAGGAGGTAAAAAGTTGGCTGGCACTATAGTATTGTACTGTAGCCTATGTGTTAGTTATTCTGATAAATAAGCTATATTACTGTAAAGTTTCATCAAAATCCATTCGGTAGTTTTTGCGTGAAAGAGGAGCAAACATCCATCCATCCATACTTACAAACTTTCACGTTTATAATATTGGTAGGATTTTTCTGTCTAGGGCTTAAAAAGTATAAATTAAAAAGTAGGGCGGATCTCTTCACATACCTATGCGAAAGATTATACTTATACGTCCGTTAACTGTGTCCCCTTCAGGTCATCAGTGCCTATTCATGCCGAAGCTACCCTCCAGTATGGCGAACAGGGTCAGTGTTTTATTGAAATGAATGGACAATGGACATGGGCATTATTATAGACCATTTAAATGCATGTTTTACAGACACATTAAAAAAAATAAGAATGTTTCAGCAATTTTTGTACTAATCGTGCGATTCTACCAATTTTTATCTGACAGTAAAGCCATGGCTATCATTGCATACTATATTATACACATAAGAAAGTCACTCTTTCGCGTTAAACCTACTTACTGAACCTATGTAATGAAACTTGGAACTTATAGGGTCTAGAGCATGAGAATAAACATATGCTGATATATGATTTAGGGTCTGCTGCACCTGATGTGGAACTCCATGTGGAAGCCCATCTATGGTAAACCATTTGCCGACGCACATCGACACTTGCAATACCAATGTAATAGTCACAAGGGTACTGCCAACCTTTTCATCCGCATTCTAACTATTCATTTTGCTTCATACCGCCCATGTCCAAACATACTATAACAACCGTGGGAGAGCCACGCTTTCGCATGAATGGGTCTGCTCGACCGGAGTGATACCATGGCATCACAAGGTCTGCCTGTATTCGAGTGAGTGAGGTACCGGAGAATAGGGGGAAAGGTGGTTGGTCGGCAGCGCACTTTTGACTCTACTTGTGTTGTATGTGTCTAAGGGCGGCGGCATTGCATACCATCAGGTGATCCACCTGATCGTCTGCCACCACCACTTTCTAACTAATTACATTCAATCACAGGGCCACAAACAAAACACTTTATGTGCAAACCAAATACAAATGTTGTTGACTACTCATAGTTCAGATGTCGATAATTGTAGTCCCAATTAACATCTAAGTTGCTATCGATAGCTGAAACTACGGGAAATGCACTAATTCAAACTAGGAGTTTCCCGGCCGAAACCGCAAAATACTAGCTAATTAACCTGGCTTCATTAGCAGGTTCAGTAGCGTTTGATTGTTTGTTTAGTGAAGTTAGTAGCACTAGAGCAAAATACAGTGAAACATGGGCCACGTCGTTTCAAGATTATTTGTAACTTAAAAGCTTTAGAATACTTCAATTTTTTTTTACTGCTTCAATATATTTAACATCAAAGTTAAACCCCCAAATAATTAAGCCAAGGTTTTAAAACTCTATTCTTAAACTTATTAAAGTATATTTAATAAGTTTTAAGACAGGGTCAAGATTGGACTACTCAGTAAAAAAAATGCATGATTAACTAATTTATTATACAGTAATTGAGTATCTATATTAAGAGAATACCCGAGAATTTCCTTCGTTTTTTTGTAGCTTAAAGCAGAACATGGAAACGGTGTTGCGAAAGAAGTGAAGAAAATATTGTATCGCCAATTCACCCAACATTATTAAACTGATGAACTACCTGTTCTTCAAAAATAGAAGTTTTATTTTATTTAGGCAAAATAATATAAAACTATCAATAATAGTAAACATAATATTGCTTAATTGGAAGTTCTAAATCAAAAATAATATACCTACATAATCTTTTTAAATACTTATCACTTTTCAAAAACTCTAAACAAATTAATTTGTCTTTGGACCAGCAAAAAATTTTACATTCCAAAGAAATATCATAATTATATGGAACAGATAACATTCTTGCCAAATTTTTACCCGAACTGTTTCCTGGTCCTAAAACAATACGAAGGAAAAACGGTTTTAAATAAATTTTCGGCTTTTGAAGAATAATTCAAGCTACCTAAAAATACACGGATAAGTCTTTAAAACAATTCTCGGGTAAAGACACTCGTTTTGCTAACCTTGAGCTACGTTCGGACATGAAACTGCGGGAAGTGTTATAACATTTTATTGGACAAAACTTTTTTATTCGCTCAGCTAAGTAGTAAGTAGGTGTGGAGTGTGGACTTGCGACTGAATTGTACAGGAATCGGATTTTTCTTTCTACTTGGCACTTAGGTGGTGGACAACTAGACGAATCGCCTGATGATAAGACGAAGAGAACCCTCTCTACGTCTTATCATGTGCTACCAGTTACACTAGTACAAAAGGGTGGTGAGTGGTGTATGTTTGTTACGTCTTCACGATTTCTACAGCGATTTAAATAAAACATTTTTACCTACATTTTACATATTTCCATGGAAAAATCAATGACAATAAAATTGTTTGGAAAGATTTTTATATATTTTGCTTCCGATAAATAAATGGTCCTTATTTTTACTGTGACATTTATTTTCTCTAATAAGCTTTGGGTACACCGCAGAGCACAGCTTACTAAAGAGTAATTTCTAGATTTCCCACAACAATATTTACATTTATGGTTTCCGCTGTACTAAAATGTTATTGGGTTTTCCGCTGGTCATACTTTATAATTTGCTTAAAAGGGTCGCTACGCCGTGGCAAAAATATATAAAAGAACCAAAAAGGGTTGGAAGTGAAACGTGACTTTGTAAATAAACTGTTTGAGAGATACTCCTCGGAAAATGTGTTTACCTACCTAAAGGTAGGCTGATCGGTAGTGGAGACAATTTCTATTGTAGAAAAATAAGTATGAAGCTGAAAATTATATCTTACCTATCGATATTTTATGGTAGGTATAGTCGTATTAGGTTCTTATATGATTCATGGCAGGAAGTACCTATTTAAAAAAAGTGTTTGGCACATAAAGTCATATACCTATTAAAAATAGGAAAATTCTTTACTAGTGGCCCCCCCTCACTTCGTTTCGGGACAGTAGTTCCACTGTCTACCAATAGATGGTACTGGGCGTAGATTGTATCGCAAAAGTAATTCGTGTTTTCGATTTTTTTTTTTTTTTTTATGTGATAGGTAGCAGACGAGCAGGCGGATCACGTGATGGTAAGCAATTGCCGCCGCTCATGGACACTTGCAACACCAGTGGAGTTACAAGTGCGCTGCCAACCTTACCTATATACCCTGGCGTGGAATATGAGATTAACCTCTTTGTAAATAGTTATAGAATTAGTTTTAGTCCACGATAGGAATGTTATATATGTCGTAAGCCACCACTACCACTGATATGGAAAGTACTTTTCTACTGAGAGTTTACATTCTGCTATAATACTACATTGATACTACAGTGAACCTCTGTAGTACGGGTGTCACGTTTTTCATAGAGGCGGTCAAACGCCGTCGGCGTGACGTTAAGATCCACGGGCGGGAATTTTCTTGTAGTTTAACTGGTTATTACATTTTTTCATTGTAAAACGCGATTTCGTTTTTCCCTGCGGAAATACAGTGTCGGCGTGAATTTCTTACTTACCTGACGTTCTCATATCGTTGGATGTAGATCTTGTGGAACTGCTCCTGTCGTGGCTGGTTGGCGATGTCAGCCTTCATCTCCATTGCAACATGTCGTGGTAGCACGGATAGCAGTAGACGTTCCTACGACAAAAAAAGTTAAATAAAATATCAGCCTATGTACCTAGGTACTGTCCCACTGCAGATCTCCATCATAGAAATCAAGCCATCGCTACTATGATGGGTATTTCTCTACTAATGTCTGAAATGCTAAAGTGAAAATCACTAAACTGAAATAGTTTAGGTTTGAACTGGTCTTTTCAATAAAAATACAAGGTACAAATTAGTGTGATACCTATCCAATTATAATAATGACATTAATTTACGCTTATTTAGGTACTTCTAATTAAACACACTGAAAAACTGTATCATCAAAAATTAATGACATTCAATATTTCCCGATATCAATAATTAGTCATTAAATTATCTCTTATCAATTATTTATTTATTGCGTATTCTACACAGTGTCAGTTTTCGGATAATTAGCCATTATTATTCAATAATTTCGCAAATCAACGGTAATTAGAGGCAGAACGTTTCGCGCAAATAAAGCGGTAACTTTAGTGATGGAACCGATACAGGTTTTTTCCACAAAAGTGATTTTTGCAATGACTCGAAAACTACTACGAAATGACGTACGTAAATTACTTGAATGATGATAGGTAAAGAAATCAAGACCGAAAACTTTTGGAAACAGCAATACCCTATGCTCTTTCTAAATCATGGCGGATGGCACACACGCACAAAGATACACTGTGTGCGTATCTATGACACGCACATTATGCACACATAATAAATGGGAAAGTGTGTCTGTCTGTATGCTTGAATTTTTTTCACGGGCAAAACGGAGCGACGAATTGACGTGATTTTTGAAGTGGAGATAGTTGAAGGGATGGAGATTAACATAGGCTACTTTTTGCTCCTTTCTAACACCCCGTTTTAGGGAAGTAGGGAGCGCGAGCAAAGTCGCGGGAAAAAACTAGTTTCTTTTTTATAAATAAATTAAACCTAGTGTTGTTCATCCAGCAAGTGTCATGCGATAACTTTCTGAGAGGCCTCGGCGATTTATTTGTTAACTATTTATTGAAATAACGCACCATTTTATTTATTTGTAGGTCCGTACAGGACAGAAAATAGGGTACACATTAATCTACGGCAGCTGGTCAGGAATGACAATTTCTACTGAGTCTCCAGTAAGAAACTTCGTAGTTACTCTTTACATTATTTTCTCAACTATTTCCCTTCTTGGGTGTGACCGAGTCGTAAGTTACTTGAATGGTTGTCGAGGAATTTACACACATGAAATGTTCTAAATATCAACTCAAAGGAAAAAGGGGGTGAGGGGGAACCCCTTTAAAGGCTCTAAACAAAAGTTTACAGAGTAAACATTCTTTCGATCTAGCTCAAGTGACCATATTTTACACCCGAATAGAATGTTTGCGGTGTCACTCGAGTGAAATTTTATTAGACTAAAGTATGATTAATGAGTCGGTAAGTAAAATGTATTTTTTCATTTGCAAACGTGTTTTGTCCCGGTTTTTTCATTATGACCGCTTTCGATGATATTCAATGGATTGCTTAACGAGATATCGATTTTATTCATAATCAAGTACTCCACGAAGTCAGCTGGGATACTAGCCCGGTGCCATTACGGAAAGCTCTTTTTATATCTCAATTTAAGAATAAGCG
Source organism: Cnaphalocrocis medinalis (assembly GCA_014851415.1). Lineage (NCBI taxonomy): Eukaryota > Metazoa > Arthropoda > Insecta > Lepidoptera > Crambidae > Cnaphalocrocis > Cnaphalocrocis medinalis. Next base: position 15,343,502 of record CM026273.1, on the reverse strand, counting down.
GGAGCCATTTTCATACTGTGCAAAGTGAATACATCAAAATTATGATTAGTAATAGTAATAGAAATTGAGATAATATCACGTCTACATACATTATCTTGGTCCTAAACTAAGGTTTTCCCTTGTAATATTGGAAACCGGGCATGTAACAAAGAAGGTATTACCCACCTAGACCCAACATCTGTTTCATCTGTTGTTCATTAAACAACGTCGTAAAGACCCGTTAGTAAGGCTTTTTACTTACTGTTTTTATTAACCGACTCGAGAACCAACAGAAGAACATTATCAATAATTTGCTATATTTCATTATGTTGTACCTATATTTATCGCTTTATCGCACTTTTCCCCTTCTAATCATAAAACCATATTTTTTTATGAAGTTGTGCAACCCTAATGTCAGTTAACGATGACAAATGTTTATTTAAAATTAATTGGTAACTATTAACATTCTGTAATACTATCCCACTGCAGGGCAAAGGCCTTCGTCATAGAAATCAAGTCATCGCTACTATGATTTGATTAGGATTCATCAGCACGCTTGCCTAATGCGGATTGGTGATCACAAACCCGAGCCACGATTATTGTTTCGAAAATTTGAAACATACTTTTTGCTCGACCCGGGAATCGTATCCACAAACCCGAGATCACGGCCCGGTACTTCAACTACTAGACCAAGGTGGCGTGAATGAATATTATTGTGTCGAAAAATATAATATGATTTGCTTTGCTAACAATAAAAGGGGTTGTATTACCTCGTATTACAAAAGTTTACACTAACAGCATAAATAACTACCTCTACTTTTCCCATATATTTGTTTTTATATTTATAATATTGTGTTATCTCTGTGTACGTTTTGTTTTTGTTATAGATGCTGCTTAATTACTAAAATAAATAACGTAAACGAAAGTAATGTGTCTCTTTGTTCACTTGACATTGGCAGAATAAAATATCTACTTACGTGCACGGTCCAAACCAAAAGCAAAAAGACCTCTACTTTTAGCCCAACGTCAGCATTCTTAAAACCTTTTAATTTTTATCAGATTCCCAACAACAATTTACTTTTGCAACTCGCAGCTTTTTCACAAAAAATATATTTTTTTTCGAAACAAAATCTGCAGATTACACATTCCGCTGTATGCATATTGAGGATTAAAATATATTGATGAAATTCTGACAGTGTAACACTTTAAATAAATGCGGACTGTTGGGTAAGCATTTTAATTTTCACCATTGTTGTGTGCTTATGGTTTTTACGTCAGGAAACATAAGTGGAAGTTATGCGTCCCATTTTCTCAACTTTGCTATTTTCTAGCAAACTTGGAAACCATAAACTATCTCTTTTTTAAAGTCCTACATAAATAGACTAGTACCAGTATATTGACAGACAAATGGACTGAGCTAATTTTCGTCAATGGAAGCGGAAATATTATTTTGATAAGCCACATAATCAAAATCATGTCTTCTCGTATCACCTAATTAGGATTATCGTAGTTACTAACCAAAATATACTATTCACGTTACCAACGTTCTTATGAAAATTTACACGTGTACGACGTCGTACTCGACCCGACCTATTATTGTAACACCTTTTTTACAATGTCATTTTTATCAAATCGTTAAGACCGTTATTAAGATACAGTTACCTTAATTATCTTGCTGGTATATAGGTACCAACCGATTGCCAAAACACGAGTCGATCCAACTAAATAAATCACGCTTGTCAGTCCGATAAATCCATCCAACTAAAACGACCTAGGCCCGGTTGCGGAATTTCACCGCAGATGTATAAGATTTGCGAATATTGCCGAGCGGTACTTCCCGCATCACCGGACTTGATTTTTATCCAGCGAGATATTTTCGAGCACCTATTTTGGTTTTCCTTTTTTGAAATGTTGAAAATGTTGAAATAAGTCCCCGGACCCTGGGGGCTCTGCTAGCAACGTACTTATACCGCAATAGTTGTTTAGACGTTCGTCGACGTTAGTCTGCTCATTTTTCGAAGATATAAAAAGCGGTCATAATTGTCATCATCATCAGTCCTCAAAAAAGCCTCAAACGTCTAAAATTCCGACAAAGCCTGTAATACTTTTTTGAAGAAGTTAGATAGAAAAAAATTAAAGTCTTTATAGAAAACACGGAAAAAAAATGTTCGGGGTTATACGACAAAGACCAAAGATGTCTTCAAAAATGGTGTAATGATATTTTTTCAGTCGCTACTTCCGAGTTATTTTCTAGCCATGTCAAGAATTCAAATATCTGAAATAACCGGACTACAAAGAGCTATTGCAAATACCTACGAAAACTATTTCTTTAATACAGAAAATTAAGCTCAGCTCTACGTGTCTTCATAATTTAATATTGGCTTAATAAAAGATTTGACCCACTTCCTCTATAGATGTTCATTTTAAGGCTCATTTTTACAATAAACCAACAACATGCCTTTTTCACAAAATATTGACGAAACAATTGTTGACAAAGACACAATAGCGGTTGTAATTAAAAACTTGTACAAAAAACATACAAACGTGAATCGGCAGGTACGGAATAAAAGCTGATTGCCTTACAATAGAGCTGTAATAAATGAAATCAGGGTGGAAACGACATACATGTAGCATTTTAATATCATGATTTGAGTGCCATCTAGTTCAGCAAAAATTGGTTGGTAAAGGCATTACGCGTTAAATATTTAACATTAAAAAAGGTCATCCTCAAATTATGTCACACATCAAGTGTGACAGTGTGACGTCACACTAGGGATGAAGAGACTTACAAAAGTAACCAGCTGTGACAAGGACGGGGAAGGAGTAAAAAATCAAGAAATTCGTATGACGTAATTTATGGATCGCCCCTAAACAGAAAGACAATTTAGGGATATGATAGACACGTCGTGCAAAACGTTGCCATGGAAAAGTCATAGCAATTTAGGGATATGACAGACGCGTCATGATTGGTTACCGGCGCGGGGGAGCGAAGCGGCCGTGTGCCAAACAACATTGCCCTCAAAGTGATCGGTGATGCCTCCCTCTCAGTAAAACCATTCGGATTTTGACCGCGATTGTACTCCTGGTTGAAATTAGATGAGATGTGTTAATAGTGATGTATTGGAGGACAACAAAAGTCACGGATAGCTATATGTGTTAATCCGATGATCTATAATTGGATTAAGTGGCAGTACGCTGCAGCTGGCCATGTTAGATGTAGAACCGAAAATCGATTGGAATAATCGTCTTAAAGAAGACAGGGGAGACCGCGTTTTGGCAAAGATAGTTTAGGGCGCCGATAAGACAGGCGGAATAACGAATTACACAAGATGACTGGAAGCAGCTGGATGCAAGAAGTAGAGGATCGAGCCAAGCCGTAAATACTTGGCCTTTGTCCAGCTGTGAACCCCTCCGACTATGGGGAGAAATATTTTAGTAAAGTCTAAATTAAATTTTAATTATTCGATTGATTGATTTTCTACCTACTAAAAAAACAAGAAAATCTGCTCAGTTTTGTGTGCTGAACTTTTTAGAAACACACTAATTATACAGGATTTTACAGGATACAACCTGTGTATGTAAGACAAGTAGGTACGGAATCCTGGGTGGGCTTTTTTGTCTCTAAAAGCTGAACTACAACGGTGTGTAAGGATCTGTGTCCGTCTGATCTTATTATGTGTAACTGATGGATCGCCGAATCAGGAATTCTCCTATAGGTATACGTACAAATCTTTGAATCAGATGTGCCCGGTACCCGTAACCTAGTTTGCAACATACATACAGCCTACAATGCCGTCAGCCCTAAGACTACAGGCGCTTAGTACCACTGGAATCAACACAGCAGCGGCTCAACTTCGTACGTTTGTTTCAGAGTGAGGCATTTTCAGTAAATAACAAGCGGATATCCTGATCTCCAGAACTAGTTATTTATTCGAGCAGATAATTGATTTCCTCCATTGTATATGTGCGGCCAATATTCCTCTCGACACCCGGATCAATCAATTGGAGGTTCGCTTTTGTCTAATAAACTTGCTTGACCAGACACTAACAATTCAAGGTGATAGACCAATGAATACCTATTGAATAAATAATATTGTAATCATGATGTAAGTACCCACTAATCTTAGCGTGTTTTAGTTGTTGCTTTGGAACCGGGTTATGTTTGAAGATGACCCAGTATTTGAGTCAGCTAATTGCAATGAAACGGCTGATATTTGACATGTCTATAACAGGGGAAAGCCAACCAACGGAATTATGGTTCACGTTACAGAAACAATTCGGACCCTGCAGGTTTCTTTAAGACGTTGATCCCTCGCCGCTTAGATGAATGGTGAAAATATTCACATTGCGTAAAATAGTGTTTGCTTTCTTTCAATTAGGAATGCTAAAGGGTTGAAAATTGAGGTGGTTAATGGGAAATGCGTTATAATATTTTTATTAAGAAATTGGCCAACTGAGAGTCAGTCACCCACGAAGCGTTCCGTTTCATTAAAACATACTATTCTAATCTATTTTAATGGAGGAGGTTGGATAGGAGGCGTGCTCTGTTCATTTCAATATAATTTAATATGGCGACACATTCCTATTACTTAACGTACCTACCTATCCCACCCAACACCATACGTCCAGCGCTATACTCGTAAGTGTCAACTTTACACCTTAGGTAAATCCGATAATCCAATATCCGGACCGCAACCTGGGATACCCCTTGCCGTCACGACAAATATCCGATAAGGATATTGGAATTATTAAATTTGAAATCTGCAAATTTTGTAACACTCGCTTCCTGTTTGGAAGATCGGGAGGTAAGCAGAGTGTTAATTAAAATTATTGATGAAATCGAAAAATAAGCCACTGAAATTGGTAGGTGTTAAAGTAAACGAACTAAGGCCGCGGCGAGGTTTTGGTCCACTTTTGCGATGATTAGTGTTGTTACTTATAAATATGTGATCGGGCAATTGGGTAGGGTTGCGCTGAAGTTTCCCGGTGAATGCAATTTGGCAAGAGCCCCACTTGGAGATTACGCCCTTCGGGAGCGCTCCCCTCACTTTCACGGTAAGGGGTATTGCTGACCGGTCTGTGTTGCGTCCTATAGTCAGTGGAATGTGGCTACGACTAGACATCTTCATTTTTCCCGTCCCACCATCCGCTTCCGCAACCCAGCGGAGGTGCTCGAGCGGGTAGGTTTTAGGTCTGGAGATAAGTCTGTGGGTGCTCTCTCCTTATTCTGCCCAGCAACCAACAGGGCAGAGAAAGGAGAGATCTTGAATGGAGGCTTGCAGACGGTAATCGGATTTCAACTGCACATATATTCTGCTTAACTCCCTTACAGTTTGAAAATACCGAAGAAACTCACCTGTTGTTGGTTCTCCCTCTGTGTCACAAGGCGAGCCTCAACGCAGTCCCTCGTCTCGAGGAAGGCTCGTCGCTGCGCCAGCTCGCGCGGGTGGTGAGTCATGATGCCGGCCAGGTTGCAGGCCAGAAGAGTTGTAGCGGTGCATAACATCTAGAAAAGAACATCAGGCTGAAAATCTAAATAGCTACCCAAATGTCTAATGACCACAAAATAAAGCTATCGCGATAATCAGCTAGATAATATAATAAATGATCATCCGATAGTACCTAAAAAAGCTCTACACGGTGATGGGTTATTTTTAATTTGAGATGTCAAAATTTCACTAAACAACCAAGGACGTTGAAGTTGGATCGCAGTCTAAGAGTACGCCTCCATTAACTGATCACAAAGTGAGCAATTTGAACTCACATTTACATATGCGCGCATAAAGTGATCTCAGTTGCAATATTTAATGTTCATACTTCATAGGTACTTGAAAACTGACTCACTTCCATATCTGATGTCCTGTCAAGGATTAGGTTTGCTCCAATGTTGACTGTTGCAAGAGCAATACCACCAAGGGTGGCCTCATGCAGCCGAAGAGGAAGCGCTGCGTAGATTACATACGTGAACAGGGCGCAGGCGCCAGCATTCACGTTTAATCCCCTGGTGGACAAAGAAACAAAAGTTAATAAAGAATCAAAGCGGGATAGTTGCCCCACTTTTCAAATATCCTTCTAATTTTAAAAATATTGGAGTCCACTTGCGCCTGATCTTGAAGATTAATTAATTAATCCCGTAATAGTTGTCAAAGTAACTAATTTAACACCCTTGGTGTCAAGCGATAATCCGATATCGCACAAGAAAATTAATACATACCTAATTCTTGACTAAAGTGCTTAATCTTGACACGCGCTAGTGGACCTATATTTACCGCTCGATTTGTCCTTGCCTGAGATGAGGGGTGACTGTTCTTGGTTGTACTATATTTTTTAAGTAGTGAGCTTACTTAACAACTAATTTAAGTATTTTGAAAATGACGTTTAATCTCACTGGTGCATCTATCCCGCCTTTACCCTACTACTGTGGCTCTCGGAGAATCCAGCAATCTTTCTGCTTGCCTTCCGGAAGAACTAGGATAATAAATGTCGACAAGACATTTTATTAACTTAGTTCTCCCGCAATTAGGGGTCCCGATAACAGAAAATAAAAATTCTTCAGTCATATTGTGGTGTAACTAACACAACTTTATTAAAGAACATACTTTAAAAAATATATTGAAGTAATAAAAAACATATACCTACAATGCATATCATATTATTAAATAGAATTAGAGCCGTGATTAAATGAAATACGGGAAAATATGGGGAATGCAATATTATTATAAAATTCCTTCACAAGAAAACTCCAGAACAATAGCGATGCAAATTGATTTAGCTGAGCTTTATCAGTATTTAGGAAATGCCTGGACTATAATAGTCTAGTATTTATTATATTATTTATTAAGTAGCAGTAAAAAAGTATAGGTACATTATTAAGTAGCTTAAGAGCCGTGATTGCATAAAATACGGGAAATGAAATAATAATAAAATCTCTTCCCAAGAAAAACTGTAGAAAAATAAAGATGCAAAGATTATGTGAACCGAAAAAACCCATCTAAAGACGCGGTATACGGAAAAAGTTTTTTAAACTTCATTCACCGTGTATGTCGTCGCACTCTCGAAAATATCCCGAACGTATTTCGAAATAAACACGCGAGAGTTTCCAACTGGCTTGTTGGGTGGAAGTTGTAATACTTGCAGGTGGAATGTTAGACTACGAGTAACTTGGTAGCGATTTTAATTGAGACAGCTGCAATGCTCTTAGTGAAAGGGCTACAACTTTGTGTGCTACGCGTCTCACACTCAGCCATGTGTTTAGTAGAAGTGGAAGAGGAGATGAATATAGTTTTGAAGTAGCGCAATCTGTACCACCGGCATGACAATCTTCATTATTTATTTGTTTATAAGATCACCACATCACAAGATTTACATCAGTCCACGATACATGTCAACTTTAGTTGCTAGTTTAAAACCTGTTCAATGTTCATTTATATTTTTTTACGTAATTAGTGCCAGACGAGAGATCACCTGATGGTAAGAAATTGTCATCGGCTATGGACACTCGAACACCAGTAGAGGCAAAAGCATAGAATAATATTATGAGGCAAAAGTGCGCTGCCTACTTTTAAGCCCCCAGATTGGATTCACATAGCAAAACAAAGCATTGTCGCTGGTTCATGCCTGATTTTCTGTGAGACGGTGGTATCAGACCGGGCAAGGCCCATTTTTGCCAAAACGAGGCTTAAGATTGTGGCCAGGGACAGCCACATTCTTATTTAAATATTATGATCATGGATAAATCTTTAGTATAAATAATATAATTATGTTAAACAATATAGTGACTTACCTCAACACTGAAGCACTAGCGAAAGACAGGTCGATCAGAAGAAAAGTTACAAGCACCACATAAGATATGGTGAGCAAGTAAATTTCATTCATGGCCGGGCGACTTAGGCATGCGAGTAAACCTGAGGACAAACATTAAAACAATATTAGTAAATATTACCATTACTGACACTCATTCTCGGTGTTTATGCAAATTTTATGAACCCTTACAGAAGTCTAAAAAAGATTTTCCTTCTATAAGTATGTTATATAGCCTGTATTGCACCGTATTAAGTAGCACACAATATTAAAAAATGTTTTTATTAACGAACTAAATTGCTTACATAATTTTATAACATTAATTTGGGAAGAAAAATCACTCATTAAAAACAAAAGAAACACGATGTTTAAATTTGGAACGCAGCTCGTCCCCGCGCTTTATTTAAAAGAGATAATTTATAACACGGAGTTCGAAGGTTTTATAAAATTAGCAGTGTTAATGACTATTTATGGCCAGTGTCTTGAGTTATTAGGGGCCGTAATATATATTTTTTTAATTTATTTGTACTTGAGGGCTATACTGAGACGTCATTTAGAACCGCAAATAAAATTAGTACTTTATGGATAAGAGCAGCTCAGGGCAAACAAAGAAAGGGGTCAATTCACATTGGATTCGAAGGGTTCGATTGTATTTTTAAAGTTCCGAATTTATAGACGGAAAAAAATAAACTCTTAAAACAATATTCAAAAACTTAAATTGAGTTTATAATACGATTGCAAACTGCTCAAGTTGAGGACCAAAGTTTATCAATATTCATCAAATTCGTCGACTAATCAAATAATGTACTTAACAATAATACGGATAGTTCTAAACCTGTGGCTCTCAATCTTTCTGAGGTAGCGGTATCTTTTTGTATTTAATGTCAGAAGGCCTACAAATTTCCTTCATCTGCCAATATTTTCGTCCGATATATGATTAGAATTTGAATTTTTGTATCTGTCACATAGGCCACGTCAAGGTGAAAAGAAACAGAGGATGCCCATTAACACGATGGGCTGATGAAAGAGTGGTGGGAAAGACCCGGAAGACGCTTGCACAGGGCTTTTGTAACCTTGACTTTGGTAAACTGGCCAGTTATTATAGGCCTATAGGGTAGGTCTAGGTAGGAGGAGGTGTAGGCCTTCCCCTCTATATTATTCTGTGACCCTACAGTGAGATGATGGAAGATACATGCTGATGATGAGTTGGTTATGAATCCATTGATTTATAGCCCAAGAATTAGACATTACATTTGCATTTGGATTATTAGAAATCGGACCAGAAAATCATATGGAGTATTAAGTAAGGTCTTTAGTATCAATAGAGTAAATGCAAAAGTGAGCCAAGAAAAATATTTTTGAATACTCATTATTATACTGTGCTGTAGGTCTCCCGAGCTAAAGTTTAAGAACCAAGCGTTCTAATATAAATAGTCATAGTTAAACTTACATCCGTAGGCGAGTGATCCAATTCCGAGTATAATGATGTTGATTATGTGAGCGATCTTCTCTTTCCCGTAGTACTCCAGCTTGACAGCGTCGGTGACGTTCCGCTGGAGCAACACTGGAGCTCCGCTCAAGTTAAACGGCATCGTAGAATCAGTCAGAAGTCCGTATCTGTAACAAAAAAAAATATCTTAGATTTAGACCTTGACCGTGTGTGAACCAAAAATCCGACACAAACCGTAACTTAGCCACGCTTCAGCACGAATGAGACGGCTTGACCGGAATGATACCAAAGCCTCACAGAAGACCGGCATGAAGCAGCGGAGGCACTGTATTTCGCCGAGTGATCGAAGGCACAATTGTGGAAGAGCCAGGCTTCGGCATGAATGGGCCGGCTCGACCGGAGTGATACCTACCACTGCCTCACAGAAAACCGGCGTGAAGCAGCCCCTGTGCTGTGTTTCGCCGAGTGAGTGAGGGTACCGGAGGCCCACCCGGGGAGGGGAAGGGGATTAAAGGTTGGCAGCGCACGTGTAACTCCACTGGTGTTGCAAGTGTCCATGGGCGGCGGCAATTGCTTACCATCAGGTGATCCGCCTGCTCGTTTGCTACCTATCACATAAAAAAAAAAGGCACCGGGGGCCCGGGAAAGGGTGTTAAAAGGTTGGCAGTTCACTTAAGACTCCACTGGAGATGCGGTTGTGTAAGAGCGGCGGCAATTGCTAGCCATCAGGTGATCCGTCGGCTTTTCTGCCACCTGTCACATAAAAAAACACAGAGCGACAGCGGGATTTAGAGGAGATTGGTTTTGGACCTTATCTCCGACACATAGCGTTCAAAATATGGTGTTTAATTTGACAGAGCCCCATATAGGGTTAAATAACTAACTAGACTAAGGGGCGTTGTAGAGGTACTCACGAGTAAGCTTCGAAGTCAGAATAATTCGTTAACGGGTCAGACGAGAAGTTGTGCCACATCGGCAGTAGCTTGCTGAGGATGTTCTGCGCCAGGAGGAGTGTCCTCGCCTGAACCAGCATCAGGAACACAGACACCACGAACAGCAAGCCGAGGAGGTGCGTCATGTTGGTCTGGTTCATGCGGAGGAAGTAGCGCTGGTATAACATCTCCACCTGTGACAAAAAGAAGCACTAGTTTCAACTTTAGTTTCAACAAACGAACATTAGTTACACGCAGTACCAATAGATGGCGCTGGATATTTATTACATCGCGCAAATGTTTTGTGTTTTCGGTTAACATAATAATATAGCGTTGTCGTTATCTATAGAAGTAACCTCTTATAAATAGTATGTATGTATAGCCTGAGCCTGATCCTTCTTCGGTCGTGTCACACTTTAGTGACCCATCGAAAATGAGGGTAAGGGAATAGAAAGTGGACATGTGTTTGCACACTTGTGCACTATAAATTTTAATATGTCCTGCGTCGATGACTGATCTTTGCGATTGGCCGCCATAATCGTATCGGTTAGGAGGACGTTATAAATAGTATCGATATAATCCATAATTTTGTTAGAACAATAAAAAAGCTTTTATTCGTATAATAAATAAATGTTATTCTTAAACAAAAAAAAAGTATATTTACATCTTTGAGTCTTTTCTTCTTAAATAATCTCCGGAGAAAATTCATATTGGCTTCTTATACGTTCACTATTCCAGAGTTGAAAGATGACTGAATAAATATCGATCAAAGGCACTTTCGTCGAAGGCTTAGTTCCAAATAAAATTAACGCTGAGTTTTGAAACCCGACGCTTAACCAATGAATCAACTTCGGATTACGTGGAAGAACCATAATTGTTAATACCTAAGTAGCTTGACCCGCGATTTTATTCGGTGCGTTCTCAAACTTATATTGAATGATGACCCTGACATAATTTTGTAAAATTGTTTTGAAAATATCTAACAGGAAGTATCTAACTGTGAGTAAGTACAAGGAACCGTGTCTTTAATCACTCGACGTTGGCAGAGTAAAATGTGCTCGTTATAGCCCGATAGCAACCATTAGATGAAAGAAAATATCTGTAGTTAACACTTGAACCCTTAATAAATTAACAACACAGAGACTAGATTCCCACTAACGAACTAAAGCATTAGCGTAAGTTCGGTACTTGTCATACCTACATAACGTGGGTATACCTTTCTTGTGTTTGGGGTTGACATCGCAAAACGGCTAATTAAATGTCGACAAAAATGTTGCTAGAAATTAAGACAAAAGTTTCTCATCTCAGCAACTTTAACGACTTATTTTCACTTCTAATCTCGGAGCTTAAATAGCCTATGAAATATTACGCTGAAGCATAGCCTTAAATATAACTCTTTCATACTTTTACACTATCTTATTCCACTAGACCAACGCCCTGTTAGTAGTGGTTTAAGTATCGGACCGTGATCTTGGGATCTCGGGTTCGATTCCCGAGTCGAATAAAAAGGATATTTCGAATTTTCCAAACGTAGCTTTGTGATCACCAATCCACATTAGGCAAGCGTGGTGACTAAGCCTAATCCCATCATCATAGTACGAGGACCTGATTTCTATGATAGAAGCCTTTGACCTGCAATGGGACAGTATATAGGTTGATACTTTACTATCTTATAAGCTTCAACCTCTGCGCATGAGCCATTCAAGTTCTCAACTAAATTGTCTTAAAGATTTCAATATACCGCAGACTTTCTTCTTATCCTATGTTCGCAGTAAAATTGTTTTATTTCTATGCATAAACGAGTAAGGGAATATTGGAAACCGCACACAAAGAACCAGGGGAATTTTAATAAAGGAAATAAAACACTACAAGTAACCTAGAACAAAATTCTTCGGTCTTGTTAGCAAAACTCCTTATGCTAACAAAATGTCTGCAAATACATTTTTCCTTTTATCTGGTAGAGATTTTTGTGAAGTAAACAAAGTTTTGTGGACGCTGTTTTAAAATTGATATTGGAGTAATTCTACATAAAATTGCTTGGAAGCGGGATGGCAGAACACGGATCTACCTGTACTTTTAAAATATGAAATCCCTTTTGATGCTTGAGTAATACATTTTCAAGTTTATGTTGGAAAAGTGAAAAGGCAACAAATATTTTGATATGTTAGGAGTACATAAGTCTTGTACTTATGTTGAACTACAGAATTTAGTTTCTGTGTCCAATGTGATAATGGACTTCAATTCAAGGTTCAATTTGGAACTTATGCTCTGAAATGAAGTGGAGAAAGTGATCAACGTGGGAGAGCCACGCTTCGGCATGAATGGGCCGGCTCGACCGGAGTGATACCACGGCCTCACAGAAGACCGGCGTAAAGCAGTGAGGGCACCGGAGGCCATTGACCAAAACTGGTGTTGCAGGTGTCTATGGGCGGCGGCCATCGCTCACCATCAGGTGATGCACCTGCTCGTCTGCTACCTATCACATAAAAAAGGGCGGGCCACTAGTGTCAAATACTTATAGGTAAGGTGAAAAAACTAAAGTTGTCGATTTTTGTTTATACAGTGAAGAGTATTGTTAGTTGATTGTAGCTATTTTAAAACAAAATAAAGCTCTAAGACAAGTTTCATAGAGTAAACGTTTATAATAGTGTTACCATTAATCTTCATTACGACGAAGTTTCAAGAGTTCATTTTGTTTTCAGTTCATGAAAGAGGCATGTCATTCAGCTAAATAAACTTATCAAAACGTCCAAAGCAGAGCTATTTTCTTTCAAAATGTTACTCGTTTAGTATAATTTAAGTTCTGCATATTTTTGTTCGCATTTTTAGTATAAAAAAGACCAAACCGTATTTACTTAGATAAGCATACAATTCCTAACACAGTAAATATAAAGAATAAGAAAATTACTCTGTCAAATAAATCAGCGAACGTAAAAAAAAAATTAGAATATTCATTATAAAATGCAATGACATTCCACCTACAATGGACTTCGCATCTGCGCCTTGTGAACGGAACTTGAAAATTATGCCTAGGCATACTTTTGATTAGTCGTGTGTCAATGATAACTATGGAGTCGCTCTTTTATTAGTTTTTTTCACCCGAGCGAGATTATGGCAGGTTACTAACTAATTTACGATAACTGCTTTTTTAGCTTTCCACTACCTACTTCCATGAGATTATGAGAGAGTGGCGCAAGTTAGTTGTAATGGAAAGTTTTCAGGTTCCAGTTTTTTCCCATTGATATCATTAAAATAAAATTATTACGCACAAAAAAAGTAATTTTATTTTATTTACCTATACAGGGTGTTACTGTGAACATTTACATCCCTTTAATCACGTGTTCTATCAACCATTCTGACATTTCAACATTTGTTCAACAACTTTTCCAAATTCTTCGAAAAATTTTTTGACTCCCCATAAAAAATTACCAAGTCATGTGACCGACTTTGAATGGAAAGATGAAAAATTTTTATGCGAATTTTCAAAAGTCATAGCACAAATGTTGTTCAGAATGGTTGGTAGAACACGTGGCTAAAGGGATGTAAACGTTCACAGATACAGCCTGTATATACATATAAAAATATAATTAAATTCAAATGAGTGCACGCAAACCTATAAAATACCTATAGTAGATGAAATAAATAATAAGCGTTGCGACTCCGTGTATTCCTTGCTCTGAACTTTTCCGTAAATCACCTTATGCAGCTTCGATTGACACGTAGTTATACATTACTGCTTTAACTGTCAAGATGTATACACATGCAGGTTTGTAAACAGCAGTGTATACACAGATTAGTTGAAGCATAATAAGGTGAAATTTGGAGCATGTGCCATCTTCGCGCTTGGTTATTGTATGGCGCGCTATGTCCATTGTAGGTGGAATGTCATTGATAAAATGGAGTTACAAGTATTACTTATCAAATTTTATTAGCTTTCGACTTCGTACGCGTTTGGCGAAAACATAAATGCACGAAACGCTTTTCGGTTCAAGTGGCTTATAACGAAGCCGTTTTGTAACGAATGAGAATGTACCTGTCGCATTCTAACGAAAGCACGCACAGCGCGTGTGAAAAGGAAAGGAAACTTCGATTCGGTCGTAACGTCCGCTTCAAATTAGGCCCTCAGAATTGCACGTTTAGTTTGCCAAAAAAATAAATACTCCTGATATAATATACTGCACCCACTATGATATTTCGTGATTCATGATTAATGGAAGGCCCCTTAGCACAATAATCTAAATCGGCATTGCTTTAATCTTCTAACTTACCTAATTAGGAAAATTAAGAGCCCTACGCAAAAAGCGGACTGACAGAGGCAGGCTCTTCCATTTTAATTTAGGATCCACGCCTTAACAAAATAAGTATTTCCACAGTATAAATAATCAAGTTTGGTACCAGATTTTTAATGAACAAATCTCATAGTAGTAGTTGGTATATAGTAATAAATTCTCCAACTGTTATTGGGCTAAGGCGGCCAATCTTAACAATCAACTATGTACACAGGATGTCCTACTACTATTATAAAGGCGAAAGTTTGTATGGATGTATGGATGTTTGTTACTCTTTCACGTAAAAACTACTGAATGGATTTGAATGAAACTTTACCACAATATAGCTTATACATCAGAATAACACATAGGCTACAATTTTTGAGGTTTTTACGAACCTGAAGTCCACGCGAACGAAGTCGCGGGCAAAAGCTAGAGGGTTATAGTGCTCAAGTTTGTGCGCAAAGACAGGTGCACTCGCTATTCCCTTATCCTATTGCTTCCATGGGACACAAGCGTGTCATGACCGAAGAAAATTGGGCCCAGGACCAACGAGCTTAACGTGCATTCCGAGGGGCATGGGGGTACAAGATCACCAACTTCCACACTAAGAATTTCTGAACAGAAAAACTCAGGTACAATAGTACCTGAGTATTATGGAGTATTATGAAAGTTATGTGCCAAGGGAACATGTTAGAGGAATGCCCGCGAGGTGCATACAAGCTAATGGCACGCAATACGCGCTTGAAACAAGTCTGTTAGGGCCAAAAATAACATTGATATTTGAAACTATGGAATGAACTGTCGCCTGCGGTATTTCCGAACCGATACGACCTGCTGTACGGAAGATTTCAATCGTCGCACTTGAGAAAAGTTTGCTACCTAAACAGACAGATCCATAACTAATACTAAGATCAATATTATATAGGATAAATGAATTGGCTAATAGCGCCAGGGGCACTTCTTGTTGCCTTATCCGGATATAGCCTTTCAGCCATTTTGGACAAGGAATTGTTACATCATTAGCTCGGCGGAGGGGAAATAGATAGTGAATCGTGGAATCATGATTCAATATTAGTTCTACATTGGTTGGTGTCTAAAGGACTCTCTAGTTCCTTACCTTCTTAATTCGATGGGATATCAGTGTGACACAACCGAAAAGAAAAGACGAGCGCAGGACCAACATTTTTACGAGCTCTCCGAGGCACGGGAGTTGATGACCGCTAAGTTCCAGATTTCGGGCTGATATACTAAGAATTTATGAACAGCAAAACTCGGGTACAAACATTTGGCCCGACCCGGGTTCAAACTCAGGACCCCAAGCGCAAACATTGCTTTAAAGTGTGACCTACTTACTACCTACTGCGCCACCAAGGCGGCAATGCACGTAAGACAGCAGCCGCTTTATTGAAATTACCAGTCGCCAAATCGACGGGTTTGATGCTATCAGAAAAATTAGGTTGAGTTCACAATTCTAGCCAAACTTGTTCCCTAAGAATTGCACCTTTGTGTTTTAGAAACACGGACACCAATCACACAGAGGTATTTATTTTATTGGAACTTTAACAAAGAGATTTCTCGGAGAAGCGGTACGCTAAGGCATTCCAAGGGCTTGGATCACCAACGTAGCACTTTTGAGACAGATACGGGTAGGTATAAGTATGTTACAACACGCAGCTATAAATTCACAGGCGTCACACCATTGATTACAAAAAACATTACGTGTAATATTACTAATTCTCTGTATTCCTCTTTTATGATGAATAAAATGAAGCCAGATAAGACATTGAAGGTTACAAATTATTCTCATAGAGCTAAAAAATGGTTTCCCAATGCAAATGTTTAGACGACTACTATAAATTAATAGATAAATTTGTCTCCATCGAACACTAATTAGGTGCAAAAGAAAACAGTTATAGGTACAGCAAACATAGTAAACCGTTTACAAGTTTTCTTTAAAAAAATCAAATTTCTTGTTCATCTGAATTAAGCCATCATTAGCATAGGATTTAGGCCTTCTCCGGCCTCATCCAAGAACATAAATGTAGTGGACAAAATAGAGTATCATAATGCTATGACACTTCTCGATTCTCTCTACTAGACATATCTCGATACAGATTTAATTTTCACACAATTACATTACATTATACAATATTAATCTTATAAAAAGTGAGGCTTTTTTGCGCCCAAACAGAATAAAAACAGAACATATTTATGTACCTCGTTTACTTTAAATGGTATGCACTGACCTGTTCATAAAATGTCCCCGCGTATCAATCAAAAAGCCAAAGTGCGTTAAAGGCCGTTTATTTTAAAATGCGGCTACCCGTTAGGTAAATTGAATCGTGAGTCTTTAATATTTTAAAATTAAAATTCTATTGGTTGGGTAAAATAATTATGGATTATATAATCTATGGCTACTAATATTATCTTAGCGTGGTATTCCCGGTTGCATTCAAAGTTGTCGTTTGAAGCCTGAGGTACACTTTAGGTTCCAAAGCGATCAAACCCTGAATCGTGGTCCAAATGTACTTAGACAATGATTTGTAATAATGGTTGATGGTAATTCCTATCAGATTGTACCTACTTCCGTATTCGCTGAGCTACCTACCTAACCTATCACTCTAGTTACATGATTTTTTGTAATAATATAATTTCTACTTTACCTAGGTAGGTATATAATTTACAAAAGCTTTTCCTTAACCAACTTTATATTAGGTAAGTACTCGCTTTTTCCCGAAATTGAGTGACATCACAACATCCCAACATGCGAAACGCACGCACGCATCATTCAAGGCAAATAAAAACGTATGAGAATAGGGAAGTAGGTACCCTGCACGTTGGGGCATATAAATATTATATCGATACATTTTCGGAATTATTAGATTTTTTTACGATTCGTGTAATGGCGAATGAATCAGTTTTAAGTGATGGGCTCTCGTGGCTGTCTGCTTAATTTTAATCAGGGAGTTGACGATCTTGTACACTTATACATCGGAAAATTCGGTAAATTTTTCAGAAGAAAATTTAATGTAACATATAAAAAAAATCTTTTATCTCTTTATTTTATGTCATAATGGCAGACGAGCTGGCAGGTCACCTAATTATATTTTTATTTATTTTACACAATATCCACAGGCTCTTAATAGGTAAGCGATTGATGCCGCTCACATGCACCTGTAACAATGGGGTAATAAGTGCGCTGGTTATAAAGCTGCAAGTGTTGTTTTGAGTCCGTTTTTTATGAAAGACCGTGGTACCATACCAATCAAGCTGTTTATGGTCAAAATCAGATTATGAATATGGACATTAAGTTGTCAGCTCGAACACATTCTGTAACATTTCGCTTCGCTGGAAAATGGGTCCAGTATCGATATCCACTTTTGAATCGATATGTCCCCTCCCTCTCGGGACCCAGTATGTGTCGGCAACGTCAAAGCATAATAACAGTAATTGATTGATGAAATGTGAGATTCGTTTCATCTGAATATTTTCATTGTGGGTATTGGAAAATGAAGTGGGAAATCTTCGTTGGCTCACCGGTGAGCGTTTTCTGGTGTACGTAGTCACATTTAAATTATTTGACAAAATTGTTCGACATTCCTTTATTATCGAAAATAAATATGTTTTTTATGGAAGTAAACGTGTAGGTTACTGAAATTTGCGTAATAGTTAAACATGCTTAACACAAAAAGAGTAACACTATGTAGGTATAACAAGAGAAATCGGCTCTAAATATTAAACGTGATTACGAAAAAGTAGCACGTGTTTCCTTTCTTGCATGAATGTGATGTTCGGATATTATAAGAGGATCACGTCACTATTGTAGTAAGGCATCATTTGATATTCAATATTGTCTGATACCACTACGTTGCAATGTCAAGCGTATCAAAGGGCATGCGTCATTCCAAAAGCTGTCAGACACTATCCCGAAAACCCTCAAGGGATTATTGGGTGCAATTCCACAGGGGATGCGTTAAGCTCTCGTACCGATAGCAAAGAGGATGTATAACGATAGCAATAGCATTTCCATATGTGTAGAATGTCATGCTTGTGTTTGTGGCTTATACATAAAGTATTCGTAAACAGTATAACAAACATGCAGACATATAGCTTCAAAAAATGATTTGATTGTCGATATCGATAAGATATATGATCAAAATACTGGAGCCACCAACTTACTTTATACCTAGAATTATGAACATGCTAATGAAATTTTAATTGGTTGATAATATGCGTACCTAATCCTTTCTTTATTTTCGATAGACAATCATTGGAAGCACAAGATTTGGTTATGATAACAACAAAAGTTACTCCTAGTTTATTACCTAGTATCCTGTTATTGCACGAAGACATTGTATGTAACGATTCTTTTAAAAATATTGTTTTGCTTTTTAGAGCACCGTATAAAATCTGAAAACATTTACTCTTCCCGTAGAATCAAACTTACCAGCTAAAATCAAAGGGGCTATGTCTCTACAATACGACGAGCAGATATGTTACGACAATAATAGCTGCTAAGCTGAGAAGACGTCCGCCATTACAGACGTCATACATTGTCCGACTGTATGATAAAATGTCCTATGAGGGTGAAGGGACGCGACAAAATGCGATTCGACGCGCGCATAGAATTTTCAGTCATTAACATAGCATAAAAATAATGAACTAATGGTCAGTCAATTTAACAGGTGCGACAGGGAAATCAGGATGGCTTGATGGCTCAGGATGTAGGAAATATATTATGTAAGATAAGTAAAAAGTAAATAACATTGCTATAGATTACACAAAAAAAAAACTTTAAATAGCGGTACATTGTACTCGTATACTTACATTTGTAATTTAATTAAAAAAATAAGACTACACAATTTTTCAAATGGAAAATTTAATATCATTTATGCATGACAATTGCAGTTTTTTAGGACGCAACATTTCTTATAAAGACCAAAAAATATAAAAATAGTCTGTAAATGTAATAAAAACTGCACGCCTTAATACCTGAACTATTTATATCCATGAGCGAGTCCGATTCGCATTTTTAAGAAAAAAACTAACAACTAAGTAGGGGGGAAAAATCGCTCTCATATGTAGTCAAAAAGCAAACATGTATTTGGCGTCTCGTCACATACCAATTTGACAACTTAAAGCTATGTTTTTAATAAAAGAACAAGCCGATAACTTTCGCGTCGCACTGCATCGCGTGGCGTCGCGCGACTCTCGTTCACCTAGGACATCGGGATAAGAGAGGACGGACCGACACGTTCTGTGTTCCATTGTGAAGTGAATATACAGGGTAGACACACTGCTGTTACATAATACAAGAGAGCCGATTTAATTGGCTACTGGTACGGGAGAACAGACTGGCTTGTCAGTGGGCCTTTCTATATGTGGGTGTTAGTTAGGCCTATTCATGAAGACTGTTGATAAGGATTTCAACTCGAAAATTTAGTTAGTTACAAGAACCAAATTTTGCTAGCAATATTTTGATAAACTTTTAAAAGGCTGCGTTCGCTAGAGGGCGTACTACCTATAAAACTAAGATCCATCTACACAGTTGATTTCAAAATGTCACTAAACAAACAACGATGTTAATGTGGAACCTCAGTTTAGCAATTTTCACCCTTATGACCAACCATGACCTGTAACACAACATCACAATATTTTTTTGGTTTTTATTGGGGAGTACGACACACAATAAATATTTCCTCACAAAAATATAAAACTTCTCTCATTTATCTTTCACCACATCATGATGAATTGATGTATGAGTGCATAATTAACAATCCAAATGGGCAGTCCGTTTGCATAGACGGTAATTAAACAAAAGCAGAAAATATAATTTCACTGAAACAGTAGAGAGAAAATATTTACATAATAAATTAGGACAGTCCCCGTGTGGCATGTTCATACGTATATTTTACATATTAGTTAAACGGGTAGTACAATACTTTATTAAGAACATTTGTTTCGAAAAAAAAATACTCTGATTCATAATCATGTAAAGTAAACTGACAGATGTCAATGTGTCATCCCCATACATTATCACTCAATTTGACACATGCAAAATGTCAAAATACATAGAAACTTGTCATTGACATCTGTCAGTTTACTTTACATGATTATGAATCAGAGTATAGGTATCTTTATGCCATGAATGAAGCGGTTCAATTTTGAATCTTTTAAAATTTCTACTAAGGTACTCATAATAGTGTAGTACTAAAAAATTTGGGTGCAGAACTTCAAAAGTAGTAGATAATACTATTAAATGTCAAGAATTTTCTCTGTACTATATTACTTATGTCAAATTATCAAAGATATAAGACATAGATACAGATTTAATTCTCAAAGTAGGATCTTATTACAAGGCAAATCCATGCTAAGTTTTTTTAAATGAATTTAAAAAAATCTTTAATACTTTAACTTAAGGGTGCACAAAAACGCAAAAGATTTTGCAAGTCTCAACAATAGGAGTAAAACCAAACTCTGTAAGAACCAAAAGCTAAGTATCATTAAAATTAGCGAAGAGATAATTATCTACTTAATTTCGCACTAAGTTTGGTAAAAGGTCAACCGTTTGTTACTTTCAATGCAATGAAGAAGGGGTGTTGAAGGGTTCATGACCTAGCAACACCATTAAAACTTTGAAACAACCGACTAAAGCGATGTGCTGGGTTTTGTCGACAACTGATTATTATAAACTTTTACAAGATCTTAATTTTCAAGTGGTTACGTGTCCAAGGGACAAAAACGAAACAACCGACATAAGGCGACGCTGCGACAATACTAGCGTCGCCAATCAATTCATATTAATATGGAGGATTATGAGAATATTAAAAAAAAACTTTTTATGAAAACATAAACGAAAGTATAAACTATTTATTGGGGCACACTTATGTTAATAATTGCGATGTAACTGACGCCCAGTGCACTGTATTGGTTTGGGACCATTTATAGAACTTGGTTTTGAACTAATTTTCGGTTTGGAACTAATTTTCTGAAGTGAAGTGACGGCGGCGGGTCACTAGTATTATATAGAAAAAGTCTTTGCTAGCAAAAAAGTTGAGTTCTATTATGATTACAAACACAAGCTAAAGGTAGTGTCGCCCCTGCACCGAACATTGTATGCACACAAATGTTGCAGTTTCCACTGCAGATCCAAATTCGCAAGGCAAACCCGTGCGGGGCCTCTCATCAACCCCTTTGACAAATTCAAATAAGCTCGTTGCGAGCGATTTTTTGCATAGAAAAATCTCAATTTCGAGGCTCTTTTAACTTTTTCTATATGCACGATTCTCTAGAGGGTTCCGCATAATGGCAGTACGTGGAATGGCAGCGTCGCGCTCTGCCGCTTTTATCTCGGCGAATAAACGCAATTTACTTGACACTCACGAAATGGGACAGTGAAAAGCGATCTGACGATTAAGTGGCATGCGTTTTAGGCATCATGTAAGTATGGATGGATATGAAATAATTGACATTTAAAAAACGTTTTTTTGGTTATGCTTTTCAGCCCTACCTAAGTGTTGGAAAAAATATTCTTTTAGTGAAGTCCGTTGAAAATGTATACAGGGTGTATCTGTGAACATTTACATCCCTTAACTCTGTATTCTACCAACCATTCTGAACAACATTTGTTCTATGACTTTTAAAATTTGGTTTCCATACGAAGTCGGTCACGTGACTCGGTTGTTTTGTATGGGGAGTCAAAAACTTTTTTGATGAATTTCAAAAAGTTTTTGAACAAATGTTGTTCAGAAAAGTTGTTAGAACAAGTGGTTAAAAGGATGTAAATGTTCACAGATACACTCTGTATAACTAAATAGGTATAATTTTTTTCAATATTCTGAACTCTTTACTCGAAACTTAGATTTTTTTCCGAACATATCACGTAGCAATTTATTTTATCTTTTCAATAAAAATCTTATGAAAGGCATAGTCCGCTAACAAGGTACCTACGAGTAATAAATTTCATTTTACGCTCATATAAATTTTCACGTTAATTTGAGTGCCGCGTGTAAAATGTAGGCACATTTAACATTCTTCTCACAATTTTGAAATAACGAACATAATATTATATTAGCAGTAATTTTTTGAGTGTAAAGGTCTGACCATCATCATATTCGGTATCCAATTCGAATTACTGTTGCTGACCAAGTATAGAAATTACCTACTACCATTAAGCTATATTTCCATTTTTTTTTCCTTTTAACCTGATAGAAATTTGAGCACTAACTCTTTGCCAAGCCACTGTTAATTATGAAGCAATATGAGCACTAATTTGTTTTTTAATCAAATGAGACAGTAAGCTGCAAAAAAATGGTTTAATTTTTTTATTTACTTAAAAGGTTCTTGTCGAGCCAAAAAAAATCTTTTCTTTTTTTTTGTTTGGTAAGTACTAAAACGACGTCACGACCCTGATCAAAAGAAGGTCTTAAAAATTATGTACAGTTCAATTTCGCTGTGGTACCCCAACGGTCCTTCATTGGGCCCTAATCCCAACTTCACCTGTAAGCCCGTAACATCGCATCGCATCGCCTGTGATTGACTTGAAAACTCCATTCTTGACTCGTAAATGTGACAAACGAGACAAAACTCGTTAGCTAACTTCGCTCCCAAGTAATGCTCAACAAGTTTTTTTGTTTGAATAATAAAGCGCGCGTAGGGTTGTGCTAAAGAAATCCTTATAAGGGCTGTGAAAACTGAGCCAAAAAATAAGTAGACACGGAAATTTGGCTCAATCTGATATGATAATAAAGAGATCTATTTCTATAAGTTCGGTAAAGTAAAAGCAGTAGTATATCGTCTCTAATACTATATACTATCAACAAAGCTATTGGTATAGGTCAAACGAGAGTTGAAGATATGGATTCACTTACTAATGCAACCAGTGTTATACCTATTAGTTAATTGAAATTAAAACAGTAAAATGAAATGGGAAAGAGCGAGATAATCCATGTATGTTTATAATAATAAGACATGTATGTTTATAAAAAGAAATGAAAGTAAGTAAGTATTTTGTGTTTAATTTTTATTTGTTTAACAAAATGAACCTTGTCCCCGTGTCGTCAAGACCCATACATTTTGATGACGCAACCATAAATCAACTTGAAATCCTGACTCAAATTCAATGATCGCGTGTGTAATTCTACACTGTAAGCCAAAATTAGACGCTGACACGTAAGATACATTATTGGAATAAAATTGCAATACATTTCGTCTCATTCTTAGTGCCGATTTCGTAAATGTATTCGGGAAAACGGAGACTTTCAAAATAATCTCTGTTAAAAGTGTAACATAGTATCTCTTAGTCTTTGATATGAACACGCGGCAGCGTGTCAAGTCAAAGAAAAAACAATGCCGACTAAGCGAACACGTGTTATTTAGGTGTATGTAATATTTAAAGCGACTTATCTCAAAACTATAATCACATCCTCATTTGAAGTGGATATAAGATAATTATATGCTCTAAACGTAGTGTCATTATGTCAAATGTCATTATATAAAAAACGTTATTTTTGCAATCGAAAATTCTTTTCCAGTTCTGAAAGATGAAATAGGTAGAAGTGAGTACAAATGAAAGAATGTGAAAAAATTAAAAAGTAGTAAATGTAGTTTAGAATGGTTGATAAAAGACATATCGTGGTTATAAGATGTAAGTTTTCACGGATACATCCTGCCTACTTGACCGTCAACATGCACGCTCTTATCCCCTGAGCCTCATCATAGCCCTGCTTTTTAGGGTTCCGTAGTCAACTAGGAACCCTTATAGTTCCTTTAACCCTTTCATGTGCGTGTCCGACACGCTCTTGGCCGGTTTTTTACTATGCATCACTAGTGTTGCAGAGTAAAGTGTCAGATAAAATTTGGGGAATGGACGTCCACGTCAGAGAGGGGTGATTTAACGACCAGCTTTTATCAACCGGTATTGAGTTGGCAGTTTTGTCGCACTCGTTTATTTGTTAATGGAGTGTCCGGTACGAGAAAACATAACTCAGTCCTGCATATAGATAAACTTTGAGTGTAGTACCGGGTATGGTCCATCTAGTATCTGATATCAGTGATAATCAGATATCAGTTGTTATCTAGTAATCTAACAATGATCTAGCCGAGATTAGCGACGTTTGAATCTGCCCAGCGTGTAGATAGGTCGATATTGTTAGAATATAAGTTTGTAGAATAAGGAAATAAACTATCATTTTTACACACTCAATCGGAAGTATTGTTTTACTTCCTAGGCCCTCGGTATAAGTATCTTGGACTGAAATGTTGATTCAAAATAGGGATCGTCGAAAACTTTACTCTAAAATTTAATTTAAAAGTACTTATGTGAAAATACTCGTAAATAAAGATCAGACCCTGAACTGTCTCGCAATTCAAAAAAAGTTTTTTTCTGATTTTCATATTATTACGAGTATCAAAAACGCCTTAAAATCGTATTAATCATTCTAGCACTAGCAAAATAAATACAAAAAGTTATGGAGATCAGGTCATTAGAAGACGTACATTACCTCCTCACCCTTCTACCCTCCTCATTCGTTATTTGTTACACTTCTTATCCCTTCGCATTAGGACTAATGACAGCCAGGTGTGATAAAGATAATTACGCAACACAATTATTTTTCCTTAGCTCTAAGGACCCGTTTCATCAGCCATGTTGATGTGACAGGACTTAGGCGGCATGGACACAAAATAATGAAACACAGAATGTCGGATCTAATAATAAGAATAAGTAATAAATAAAATAAAGGATATTGACCATTTTTGTATAGACGTTGGACCAAGTGCTGCCCAGGATTGAGACGCATCTCATCATCTCATACATTGACCTGACTCCGTACTAATTAGCTCAAGCACTTGTGTAACAGATGTCAAACAACAGAGGATCACAAATATAATACTTAAATAGATATAACACCCAGACATTGAACAAACACAAGTGTTCATCACAAGAATGTTTGTCCAGGGTGGGGATCGAACCCACGACCTTTGGCGTATGAGGCAGGGTCACTACCAAATGCGCCATCCGGTCAGTTGACATCGGATCTAGGGGACATTGACATCAAAAAGCTCATTGAAGTGTGCAATAGGTGGAAATGTACAACTTGAATACTGTACGAGTCTATATTCAAGGTGCAATAAATAAAATTACAAGATACAAAACTTTAAAATCCCCGTTCCTTAAGTCCCCCCTGTCTGAGGTTTCTAATGAAAAGTGTTGTTTGCCGTCCGAATTGTGTTTGCCACCGGCGATCAACGCAAATATTTGCCGTAAACAGCTCCCTTACAGTGAATTACGTCACAGCTGAATAAACAACAGCAAACTGTATACTAATCATAGTGGTAGTGTACAGCTCTAACTGGGCAGATTGAAACTCTTTTTTAAACGGTGATAGCAGTATTATTGTGTGTAGAAAGGCATCTTCGAGGTCCAGGCAGGGAGACGGTAGAATGAAACCCTTCATCCACGTTCATAACCAAGATTTCATAACCAGTTACAAATATGGATTTTACCGTGAATGGATATATGGATTGAACCAGTTATCAAACAAAACTTTTTTTTCCATTTTTACAACTAGAACCTCCTATTTATGTCTGGTCTTCTGGTGCTTTTTCTGAATAATGAATACCAATGTCGTCTGTATATGTTGTATTCTTCATTCATTTCATTTCATTCTGGTCATTCTGGTCTTCATTTCATTTCATTCTGGTCATTCATTCACTCTGGTCTTCTGGTACTTTTTCTGAATAATGAATACCAATGTTGTCTGTATATGTTGTATTCTTCATTCATTTCAAACTTTATTGCACAAAACTTATTGCCAAAAGGCACCAAATAGTATTGGCGTAGTCAATACTATCCATACTATTGACACGTGGCAATACTTCCGATAGAATTCCTATCGATACCATTAATTTTTATTTTACTATAAATAAGTTAGCCAACACAAGCCGTCAATGCATTTGTACTCCTTCTATTACCTATATCGCTTTGTGTATATCCATGAACGAACTCATAGCAAACATCCAATAAACCTTAAAAACATTATATAGTCATACAGATAAACTTCAAACAAACAGATGCATTTCTGTTTACTAAAGTAAATATTAGATGAAGTTACGATTGAATGAAAGATTTTGAAAAAGCACGCTCGGTTGACACTCGTGTGAGATATCAGTGTATATCCTTGCCTGCATAAGCCCTGGCACGTGCCATATGATCAGTTTGTAATACTGAAACCATGTAGAATACAAGCAAGCTTGGATTTGCATTTTGTAGATATGTCATAATGTTGTGGTTTTAGAGTACGTACATCTTTTTCTTGTAGAGAGAGGTATACTTTTGTGAAGTGGGCAGCAAAATTTATAAATGATAAGATACACAGATTGACAATATTTGTGTTGGATACCATAAAAATAATTTAAACTCTCTCCTTGCCTTAGGTCCGATTCGACCAATCTTCAAAGTACGAGCGACCTGAACAGTGGTTTCTGAGTTACTGGAATATTTTTTGTTATCACTCTACTGCTCGTCTCAGCAAATATTAAACAGAAAATATCGCGGCATTTCGCAGGACTGGACGACTGCTAGATGTCGTGTCGACAGCAAAGGCAAACCTACGTACGAGAACACAAGACGAGGCTACTGGCTAGCTGGCTAGGCAGTAGCTCGTTTAGCGCAAACTAAGATTATTACTGTAGAAAAGATGCATGGCATGTAAAATGCTTATGTTCATTTCGTTTTAATTTGCGATTATGAAGATGTTTATAAATTAACAATGCCAATTTAGAATCTCAGCTAAACTAGCACAGCCGGGTTTGGTTACTCCAATCGCGGGAAGTGTCATACAGTAGTATCTAATTTCAATCAACAATCCATATTCGAGTTACGTAAGTATGTTACAGATATTTGATAAGTAGATATACCTTTACCATTAACGTTGGTAAACTCTAAATAATATGTATAAATCAACTAGAACAAATGAAGAAAGACTGAAATCGCTCACTAATAGAATCTACGTCAGTTTAGAGCAGATTAAGCTACCGGCGTATTCCGTCCCGTAGTTCTGTGAGCAATTTGTGTAGATATTAAGCCGGGTAATTAGGCAGGTAGCAGGAACAATCAAGTATGAAATATATACCACGACTCTGATACCAACGCAATAAGGTCCAAGTTTAAACGGGCTTGTATAAATGAGACCGTTCTTTATACGAGGCACAATCAAGACTTATCAAATGTACAGCACGCCTTGCTGCCAATACAATAAGGTACAATTTTGAATGAAGTTATCTAGACCTTAAGTCAGGAGTCGTGCTTAACCCTCAGGGGAAGAGTTACTGGCATTTTATTGTTTCGAATGGCTTTTTCGTCATATGGATTTTAACGCATCGCTTTTTTTGCCATAGGTAGGTACGGCTGGTTTATTCCAGTGCAGTGTCTAATTTCTACCCAAGCGGGGGGCTTTGTCGCTAAAATACATAATATGGCCTCTTTTGGATAATATCCGTCAACGAAAGAATTCAGGTAAAATTTAAAAAGAAAAGCCAAAAACCCAATCTTTTCATATACCCATAACGTGGCCATATCGTAGATTTGCGCACCTCATGAAAATATGTTCGATAGTATCGTGAAAGGTTTTTAATAACTAGCCTGCTTTTGACAAATATATCAATAAATCATTATTATTAAGGAAATTTAAATTTAATTTCTCATGAGAATCGATTCGGAAAACTATTCAAGGTAGACTTGCAAAGATAACGTTTTTAATCAACCTTTGGGATAGTCGAGCAGACGAATCGCCGCCGGCTTTTTTTAAATAATTTAAACTATCAAAAGTTGTTATGATGGGTTTAGGTTTAATCATCACGCTGGCCTATTACGGATTGGTGATCACAAACCCGAGCTATCTACTCGTGTGTGTAGTAGCGATGACTTGATTTCTATGATAGAGCCTTCGCCCTATAGTGGGAAAATATAGGTATAGTCTGATACTTTTACAAAAAATATAGAACTAAATTAGTAAAGATTGATTATAGTGATTGTCATGAGAAATAATTTCAGATAGCGAACCGTGCTTCACTGGCACTAACACCCACCCGACGAACTCAATATAACTTTTGTTAAATTAACTGAAATGATAATTTTCATTAAAACTACTTATTTTTCCATTTAAATTTACTCTATATTCTGTCTAAGCTAACAGAGAATAATTTAGTATTCATCGCGAGTTTAAGTAGTTTTAATAAGTCATTAATAAATTATAATATCTTTATGAAACAGAAACAAAGTATAAGTAGGTCCCTTTGTATGAGCTAAGAGTAGCTTAATTAGAAAAAATATTTTACGTAGGTAAATGTTATTATAAAAACGGCACGTTGGATGAGAAGTGAAAGAATCATGAAAGATTATGAAATAATTAATTAAAAACTGGTTTAAACAAGCGCATGTTGAGAACGTTGGTCGAGCAGAAGTATATTTCGAATTTTCCGAACATAGCTCGGGCTTGTGCTTACCAATCCGCTTTAGGCAAGTGTGGTGATTAAGCCTTATCCCCATCATCTATATTGTATTGCATCACGAAAAATTCAATTTACTTTTATCTAAGTCTGTAATGTATTGCTTTCTTTAAAAATATCGTATTTTCGCCACAATCAGTGTAAATAGGTTGGCGGCGCTAGTTTCATTCGTATAGCCCCTTAAGCTTTATCTTATCATAGGAGTGATAACTTGATTTCTGGAAGGTGGAAGAGCCACCGGACACGAGTAACACCACGGCCTTAAGACCGGCGTGAACCAGCGCCTGCGCTGTGTTTCGTCGAGTGGGTGAGGGAAGTTAGAGGCCCAATTGGAAAAGTATGGCAGCGCACTTGTGACTCTACTGGTGATGCAGGTGGCTATGGGTGGCGGCAATCGCTTACCATCAGGTGATCCGTCTGCTCATCTGCAGACACCGCGTGCAAGTTTATCGTTAGCCCTTGGATACATTACATTTTGCTGGTATTTTAGTACTTACATTGAGATTGGTGAAACGATGCGACTCGCAGAGAGCGCGTAGAGGCGAAGGACACTTCTCGATACATATCGTCAGGCAGGTGTCTTCTTCGTCCTCCTCCTCATCCTCCGCGCCCCCGCTCCCCCGCCGCCCTCTGCGCCTTCTGTGAAAAAAGAAAAATGTATTTTAATCTATACTATTAATAAAGGGGTAAATCAATAGACAACCACAAGGCTTATTTATACACGTATGTAACCCGAAAAATCTAAAAACTGGCGCGATGTAAGTATTGTAACGATGGTAAACTCCTCTGATACTGGCCGCTGTTTATGGCCAATTTTATAAAGAGAATCTGTCATGCATTGAAAAATAAACAGATTCACTCTCGGGAGCGCACTTTTGATGTAACCACGGAGCAGCTAGGATAGATTAAGGAGGGTCCAGACCTCCCAAGTTATCAGAGGGTTTGGAGGATATATCCTCCCAAGTGCAGTGCTAACTAATTAATAAAATTATTTTCAGGGAAACTATAAAGATATATTGAACAATATCTCCTCCACCTTATTTCAGTATAGTGCGAATGTTGATCAACTTCAGAAACAAACAGTGCTCAATTTCACTGACGGAATCGGTTGTAGCACGCTGTGGGGTTACAAGTCAACTAAAATAAAAATAACACTAATCGATTAACTCTCTTAAACTGCCTTTTTAATTGTACAACAATAGATCCACTACATAGAAAATTGATCATCTTTCGCAACGATTCGTATTATTTTACGATGGCATTTACATATCCGGATCCTAAATAATTTTTATAAACCTGTTCTTGAACTATAATTTTCCTCAGTTCAGAACATAAAGTACCACCAACTGAAGGAGCTTTCCGCGTACTTTTTACCTCTCAAGATTTTTTACGACAACATTCCAGTCTACTTCGTAGATTTACACAAGAAAGTCGTAAAAATATCCCTGACACAGGTATTACAAATGACATGCGGTCTAAATAGCGTTTTTGAGGGAAGAAACGAGGCTAAACTGCGGACTTTTCTGACACGAGAGGTCCAATAAAAAATGTAGGTACTTTCTTTCTTTCAATTATAAAATGAAAACTTCACAATGACCCGTCACATAGCTAAGTATAATATAATAATTATATATTTTCCTTTTGCCACTTTAAAAATAAATCTACATCTACATTATTCCTACAGGCAACGACAAGGCTAAAAGTTGAACCGAAAACCAAAACACTTGCACGATGTAATCGACACACAGCGCCATCTATTGGTACCATGTGAAATTAATGTCCCGTAAGGAAGTGAGGGTGGGCCACTATAAGTAACTAAAACAAAATCCTAACTAATATTATAAATGCGAAAGTAACTATGTCTGTCCGTCTGTCTGTCTGTTACTCTTTCACGCCAAAACTATGGTATACAGATGATCTAGACCCTGAGAAAGAACATAGGCTACTTTTTACTGCGAAAAGGGGATTGTAAGGGGTTAAAAAGTTACTTTTCCACGCGGACGAAGTCGCGGGCGTCGCTAGTATTTACATATTTGAGGGACACATACAACGAACGTATTCATATCTCGATGACAAGTAGTGTTTTTAAAAATCATTAAGGGTTCTTTACACTTTACCTTTATGGAGAAAGCCAGATTTGCACTTGGCTGTCTTTTCATTATTGTAAATATGTGAATTCTTAAAGGATTTCAGGAGCTTTGCAATTAAAGGTGGTGGTTTACGCCCGCGACAAAGACCGAAAGAAAACCGCGATCAGAAACCACAATCTCATTCTAGATACCGATAGAATGTATGAAAACAAACGCGTTCTTAATTAAGTATATTTTAATAAATTCGTATACGTGAAGTAGGTGCCATTGTTATGTAAAGTATTTACTTTATCAGCCTATTTAAACACTGTACCACAGGCCACAGGAAGTAAAATACATAACAAAATTAAAATCAAATCATTTATTCGCAAAAAATGGGTAGGTATAAAAGATGTCAATTTGTTAAAACTAAGTACGGTGGCCAGCACATCAAGTTACTACAATCTGTCAAATTTCTTCAATCGAACCTCACTTTTATGTCAAACGTGTTTGATTCAATATCAACTGAGGAAATTTGACAGATTGTAGTAACTTGATGTGCTGGCCACTGTACATGAGTGATACATATACCGTCAAAACCAGCTAGCATATTCTACAGTATTTCAAAATATATATACTTTACATTACTGTCTTCTATACTATTTAATTTTTTATAAGAGATAACTTTTCATAGAATGAAAAAATAGATTTTTTTATATGTATCCAACGAATGAAACACTAGCACGATGTAGTCAGCACCCAGCGCCATCTATGCATATATGCAAAGATTCTAACTTCAACGAAAATCGTGACTATGTCCTAAAACAAAATAAGAGCGGTTACTAGTTTAAGTAAGGTCCAATAGTGTAAGTAACTACTATTGGTAACTCAGAACTGCTGGACAAATTTGGTTCAAAACTAGCGCATACCACAAGATGCATTTTTAAATAATAATCCTACTTACTATTATAAAGGCGAAAGTTTGTAAGTATGGATGTATGGATGTTTGTTACTCTTTCACGTAAAAACTACTGAATGGATTTGAATGAAACTTTACCACAATATAGCTTATACATCAGAATAACACATAGGCTACAATTTTTGAGGTTTCTACGAACCTGAAGTCCACGCGAACGAAGTCGCGGGCAAAAGCTAGTAAATAATAAATGTCTACAACAGGTTGTGTTGTGAGGTTAAACTTCCACAAGAAAGCCCGCCTCGACAGGATATGACGTCAGTCTTTATAAGTTTACATCTCTTAGAAACAGGATTAAATGGCGTTGTGGAGGCTTATTTCGTGCCTTCATTATTATTTATGAATAATCCAAGTGCGATTCGTTGATGTGTTGAGAACACGTAAACACATCGTAAGAGTTTAGAGGAAAGGGGTAGGGAAAGATCAAAGGGATCGAAAATGGTCTGAACTGAGGGCCTAGTATGACCTTTCAAAGAATTCGTAACGGCAAAATATCACATCGGCAACATATCGTGCTCACACTCGAATACGCTAGTACTCAGTACGAAGCACCGTCAATGACATATCGTAAATCGTCATATCGTACATACGTTTTCCTTCAAAAATGTATAGGACGTTGTATAAAAATATAAATGAAAAAATCATGCATCTAAAAGAATTTTAGTATGACTATATGTCGCAGCCGGATCGTAGAATCCGCCGTATTACAAAACGGCTAGCTGTTAACTAAAACAGCGCCGTGGTGAAATGCGGCGGATCAACGAAAACACGAAAAACTTGAGCTATGTAATTGACTCCCAGCGCCATCTACTGGCCTATGCCACAGAATACATAATAGTACACCTATGCTAAGTAATGAAACGAAGTGGGCGAGGTCAATTATATAATCTGTGGCGAGATGCCTAGTATCAGATAAAGAGGAGGATATAATACAATACACAGGTACAGACCGCTTGCTCGTTTGCCTTCCTAAAATATAAAAAAAAAACAGACAGCCGCACATCAGGTTACTACAATTTGTCAAATTTCTTCAATCGAACCTCACCTTTATGTCAAACGCGTTTGGTTCAATATCAACTGAGGAAATTTGACAGATTGTAGTAACCTGATGTGTGGCTGTCCGTACATACACGATTACTATGAAAAATAAATGGGGTGATTAAAACAAACGACACGGGAGGTAAAAAAAAAGTCTTTGAACGGACCATAACTCTTTGATGTCGACTCTGTATTGATTGCAAACTAATCGCCCAATCAGACCGCTGGAGTCAGTATGCAAATTTTACGTCCAGAGATGGCCGTCTATACTGCCACTAATTTAAGCGGTATTACAGGAGATTTCGTACTCTCAAATTAGCATTATTTGATTCCCTTTTCTGGTTTCGAAATCTAAAATTCCATTTCACTGAGACAAATAAAGCCACTGGCCGGCGAGATCGTTAACGGGCTTGGGAGAAAAGTTTTCACACAAATATTTGTTCATTTGTTCAGTGTGAATCGAATTCACTATCTTTGTCGTACAAGAAGAGACTGCTGAGAGAAGCTGAGGAACACGAACACAAAACTGAAGTACCTAGTAACCATTCGTATTTAGTAATTTGGAAAGTTCAAGAAAGTTCTAGAATTGTTAAGATTGACCATTTATATGACTACAAGCAAAAGGCCGACACTTTGACCTCTGGTTATATTTCAGTGGTTATTAATAGAAATCGCAAGTATTTTGGTAACAAGTTCTTTTGATAATAAAGATCTGAAGTCTCCTTACACTACTTTATCAACATACCTACTTACACTCATTGTTTAATCTTCAAAGTAAGAAATGAACGTAGTTACGACTTAAGGGTATATACTCGTAAAATCCTTTTCGGCACTATTTCCATGCGATGCTAAACCTATAATCCACCACTCAACTGAGTCCGCATTTCACAGCCTCCATTAATTCAATCTACATCTGTACTGGCAGTTGCGCATTTTGAAGCGTTTAGCCGATTTATTATAGTAAGTGTGCCATATATGGATCTGTTACTATATGAACCCCCACGCCACCGGCTTAAATTAAATAACGTCCTTTATAAGGAACCAACAATCAGCGCAAGCTAAGTTCATACCCCCGTGGCTCGCCCGCCAGTCGCTTGACGACCGGCCAGTGGCTATAGCAATATCCTATAGTTTCAATATTTTTCTAAAGAACAAGAAAAGTAAAAAAAATATATCAAAAAGTATTTCTATTCCATTAAGGACCAATGGCATGTCTTAAATATGGACTGATCAATATTCAAAAGCGTTAGCAATTATTGCCGCACATGGACACCCGCAACACCAGTGTCAAGTGAGCTGCCAAACTTAAACCTTCCTTCCTCTTGATTTTGCCTTCGGTGCACTCATTTATTCCACCTAATTCGGCAAAACATAGCACCTATGCCGCTTCACGTAGGTACGTCATTATTCTGTGAAGCCATAACGGCACAGCATTGAATAGGCATTCATGCTAAAGCATGTCTCTCTCATCACGGCCAAAACGATCATTGCTTTTTGTATTCAGATGGCAGCCCCAAAACCTCAGTTTGAGGGCACAAGAGTATTATAAAATAAAGGAATGCGTTCTTAAAATAAACCGTAGGTATACTTTAAACTTAATCTAACCTAAAAGACCAACGTTTTTGTCCACCCTGTATAGACTTTTAATTCGCCATCGCGTTACATCATTTTATAGAACAACTCTACAGTTTTGATAGACGCACTGACATATAGTATGTTGTAGCTTAGCCGACAACAAAGTGCCATTAACCACTGATCCACTATTCAGTAGCGCGTTTGATAGGCGCTCCGTGTCGTTAATTCGATTGATACGTGTGTTAAGCTCCTTACATGATGACGTGTTCAAACAATTTGAGGAGCTGTTTAACTCTATTGGGGCTTAACTTGTGCTGTATAATTAATGTTGTATTGCTGTAATATCTCGGGTTACTACTTCAAAGACTTACAAAGAAAAATATTTACGGCAACCGATCTCTTACTCGTAAATTCTTTGTTCTGGGAAACTTCTGGAACATGCTCCAGCTCCTGATCTTAATAATAATAAATTCACGCAACGTCTCATACGTTGACCTGACTCCGTTCTGTAGCTTAAGCACTTGTGTTGCAGTGACCAGGCAACAGAAGATCACAAATAATACTTAAATACATGTTACACCCAGACTGAATAAGCACGTGAAAAACAAGTGTTTCATCACTCGAATGTTTGTCCAGGATGGGGATCGAACCTACAACTTTTGGCGTACAAAGCAGGGTCACAACCAAATGCGTCAGTCAATGCTCCTCGCCGCGGATCATAGGCTTGTTTCATCAACAAAGTCACCACAGATGACTGGAATGATGACATAGCACGTGTTATTTAGTTAGCGATCAAAGCCCGCGATAATCGAAATCCTACATTCAGCGTGAATGCATTCAATGTGTCGCCAATGGCTCCATTTGCAAAAGAACGCTATTTGGAATTTAAAACCAATCATAATGGATTAGGGTCGAAAATAAAATACCGCATTTTATTTCCGAAATCCAAAATATC
Source organism: Cnaphalocrocis medinalis (assembly GCA_014851415.1). Lineage (NCBI taxonomy): Eukaryota > Metazoa > Arthropoda > Insecta > Lepidoptera > Crambidae > Cnaphalocrocis > Cnaphalocrocis medinalis. The sequence continues at coordinate 15,307,949 of CM026273.1, read as the reverse complement.
TTTACGTGTAAAACTACTAATGGCAGCGCTGTTGGAATAACTTTTTTAATGCTTTCAGTATCTAGAGATTATCAATGCTTCAAACTTGAGAGGCCAATGGTTACGTAATTTTATTAACACGGTATTCTATATTCCTAGCCTTTCCACAATACCCAATATCCTAAAACATTAAGTGACAATAAAAAATGGCGAAGTATCTAAAAGATATTCTTAGGTTCCTACTGTTTTATATAATACCTACTCGTACTCACTCTTCCCATAATAGGGGCACGGCGCACAATATTAAACCAATCGTACCTACTATGAGCCTCTAGTGAGTGGTAGTGGCCTTCACTTGTTGGATGTAATTCATTCTTGGCTTCCACTCTCCCTTCCAATATTGTTTTGAGGAACATAAGAGCCGCAACAACAAAAAAAAACCCCTAAATGTACCTAAAAGTACAGTAGCTTTAGGTACTAGTGGTCGCGTGTAACTGTTACTAGTTGCTTCACTCTTGTGGCGCGTTACACTTCATCAAACGCGCATTACCTGCGTCCAACCCTCATCTTTACCGCGCCATTCCCGAAATAAAATTACGCAAACGATCTTTTACCTGTTACTCGGAACGCAGACATAATAAAACTGGGGGCGTAATGTTTTATGTCCCCTGTAAAAGTAAAAGTTCCCTACCTAGAGCGGTGTTTTTCTTCCGAGCTCATTTATAGTAATAACCTGGTTCGTAAAGTATGATTTTCTTGTTTAGCACCCGGATTCTTTGATGATCTCTAACCTGTAGGTATACTATTAGGTAGGTATCAATAATGTCTAACTATGTACTTATTTAATTCGTTTATTAGGATATGAGATTGTTAATAATATCGCACTACTTTAGGAGGCTTTTATACCATTCGGTTTCAATGTCATAGACAACTCATGGAAGATGCCTTCATTCATCAGCGAATGTCGCAAGTATCTTTCATTAATCACGTACCTAACCTCTTGAAAGGGAAAAGGAAGTTAAGAAAAAAACATGAAACATGAAGAGAGATTTACGTGTTTTTTTTGTTTTCCCAGTCCAAAGGTAAGTGATTGAATAGGGATTTACTCGAGGGTCGCAATGTAAGCTATTGAGTTGTAAAGGAAAAAGTAGATTATAGAGAATAATTGGTTTATCATGCATGAATGAATCTATGGATCACTGTCACACCATAAAACTAGTAGCGTTATGTATAGCCATTTAATTAGAATATACAAGAATATCAATCTCACTCGGTAGGCGCTACCAAAAACGGAAAGCCCATGTGTTTTACGCACATAGTTTAATTGTGCTATTTATTACATGGATTATTTAGTTTTGTCACTGACATCACTCAGATTTTGATCCTATGACTCTTTATAATACAAAAAAATTACCATAATGATATTTTCTATTATTTCACTAAATAGGTGATCGCAAATATTGCAGGCCGTGGTAATATATCGTAATAAATTTGTTGACACGCCGGTACATTATCATCTGTCTCTATTTCACATGGGCACTTGGGCAATGTCTATAAATGATGTCTTCTCTTTCCCACGCCTTGTTGGTCTTTAAGCAGGGCAGCATCCCAAGTCTATTATTACACAATAGATTTATGCTCAGATAAAGATAGGTCAAATCGGACCTAATTTAAGTCATCAATTCTATCGGTATAGTCGCCCTTCGTTTATTTGGCTCCTGGCAAAAGTCGGGAATGCTGTAATATTTCCCTTACAAGGTCAGTGTTTTGACATTTTCCCACAAAAAAAAGTTGTACAACGCCCCCTGTCTGTATCATGTGTGTGTATTATTATTATTGTACTAGAATCTAATACTTTGTAGCAACTCGGTGGTCAAATATGAAATTGGTGTACGAGTAGCTCATAACCAAATAATTATACTTACTTACAGTATATAAAAAGTAGTAAATGAAGTGTAAGTAAGTTGTAAATTCTTTATGAGAAATAAAGTTCTTAAGCCGTATGTGTAGCGCTTCTCTATTTCTTTTCTTTCAATGTCTTTGAAAGGCCTTCTGATCGTAGACCTACTATATATCTTACTCAAGCCACAAAATTAGGATAGTGACCAACGAAAAAAAGGAAAATACGCATAGATACCTGTATGTTCTACTCATTTGTACCCATCACTAGCACTAAATCACCAGCCCTTTGAGTTGAGTGCCATCGGAATATTTTAGGGTATCACTTACCGTAGTTACCGTAAGATCCATTAGGCGTCGAGTGATGCTTATGGCTTGCAAAGTAACTATGCAGTAAATTAATAGGAATTAGCAAAGCAAATTTCTTTGTTGCGCGGAAGCTAACGCAGAGATCAAGTCGCTGACTATTCATAAGCTTAAACCAACTTAGTATCCTTTAGAACGATGAAATGCATACAATATTTACCTTTAATTATGCTTTATATTAAAATTCATTTTGAATTACATTAGGTTTCTTCAGTTGTTTAAAGTTGTCAGTAGCAGAAATAAGTAATACATCTTCTCATATGCGTCCAATCACATAAGAAAACCAAAAATGCTTCTTATAAATACTCACATAAGCTTAACGTCTTCACAAGGTTTTTATTAATACCTATATGAACTTTGTATGATAATTGTGTAAATTATAGGTATCATAATAATAAAAAAATACGATCAATTAATCATATAATTTTCGGGTGCGTAATTCTATTTTGTATGGAAAAGCTGATTTAAAAACCGCTTCTACTGTTGTTCTAACACACTAAAAAGGCTATATTCATGGCTACTTATATTCGGCAATTAAATTTTACAAAAACAACGGTGTAAATCTATCTAATGCTTGTTTCACGCATGTCGCACGTTAAATTCGAACGCGGGATGCTACGCGTAACAAGATACACCACTTGATATCCATCACTTGTGCGATATCCACTACTCATCCGGCATCGATAGAGAGATAGAGAGCGGCCATAATTTCATTCAATCGACACCAACGCAGTTTCGGACGCTAGTGTGCGCTAGTACCGATGGAATTTGAACCGAATTTATAGCAAACCAAAGGAAGGGTTAGCAAATTAAAGGTACTAAATTCAGACAACACCTCATAATATTGACCTAAATCCGTACTAAGTAGCTTATGCACCTGTGTTACAGACAGATATAAGACAAAAGAATATAACACCCAGACACTGAATAAACACAAAGTGTTCATCACACGATTTTTTATCCAGGGTGGGGACCAAACCTACGACCTTTAGCATATGAGACGGGAAGCCGGCTGCTGCCCATTTTCGTGACATAAGCCGGTATCCACCAAATTATGGATCATGGTCGATCTCAAGCGATGGGTTTGGACGCACTCGGGAATTACATTACGGGATGATGGGTGAATTTAATTAATGTAATTACTTCATATAACACTGTAAAGATATTCATTATAACTGTAATTACCTACTCTCATTTTATGTCTATTCAAGTAATGTAATATCTTTAGCTCACACCCACGCGTTACTTGGAAAAGGCTCTCAAAAATGAGGCGTTGATGGAAATAATTATCGTAAATAAATTCCTTATTACCTGTTTGAACCCGTTGTTACTGCCTCCATAACTTCCAACGATTTCTGGCAGGTCTTGTACCTACTTGTTAAATCATTTCAACTCTAAGTCAAAGGCCATAAGGTCTACTAGGACGTGTACTTAATAACCTGGACTACTGTATTGTAGCACATAGGATCAGATTTATCAATACTAACTACATGTTTGCTTCGCTTTTCTGAGCCTTTTCGTGGAATAAACACGGTCGGTGAATTTTAATCCGTAATTAACGGAGGGAAAATAAATAAGGATAGATTCCTACGGGAATTAAGGTAGAATATTATTAAGTTTGAAGAAACGTTGGTAGGTTTGTTCACCTCTTGAGTCACTTACAGCCGAGCCCTTTTAATGAGTTATTATTAATAAAATTTTAAGAACTTTACTAAATCAACACGGCAATAATGTATCTTTCTAAAGGAAATAATGAATTTTATTTAGATATCATTATACATTTATAAAGAGGAAATATTTGAATGTAAATAATATAATAATATGGTAGATGATAGATAGCAGATACGCATGATTGAATGATGAATGAAAGCCAAAACTACATTTAAAAATAACTGGAGTAGGGTGGGGTGTCCGACCGCGATTATACTGAGATGGACACCTCAGGAGTTTTGCTTTAGAGGAGTACTTGGAGTCCCATACACCACCTTGTTCCCCACATGTGGAAAGGGGAACTATTGAGGTAAACGAGTTCTGGAGTAGAGACCGCGTCTTGGTAAACGTAGTGTAGGATGACCTCAGGCCAGATGGAGTGACGATCTGCGCAAGAGAGCTGGCTGGAGCTGGATGCGAGTATCCGAAGTTCGATCAAAGTGGCGAGCATTTGGGGAGACCTATGTCCAGCAATGGACTGCAATAGGCTGATGATAATGATGATGGAAAGGGGAAGGCGAAGAAAGTTTCCTCTAAGAAAAAAATGGATTATCTAAGAACGACAACATCGAAATGAAAGCAAATCTGGCGCTCAATTGCGTATAAGCTAATTTATTCATACTAACTGTTCATTAATGAAGTTTTGACGGATATTCAGGTCTGTTTCTTGATCGACGTAAACCACTTAGGAAACTGAGTAATTAATCTTTTCACAGACCAATCTTCTGCGACTCAGCGGTAGAAATTTAACAAAAAATACATTTAAATCCATTCCGTTGCGATCTAACCCACTTCTAGGGTTAATTGAATTTTAAGGGCACTTGCGAGTGGCACCGAGTGATAAGAGATTGCAATTTTCATAGCAAACGTTCAATCAAGTGAAATTAGGCCATTCACGTTACGGTCCAATAGTTTCAAGACCTTGCTGGAATTGAAACAAAGATATAGTTTCAAGACTTGCTGGAGTGGGAGACAAGTATATAGTTTGAAGACTAGCTGGAGTGGAGACATAGATATTATAGTTTAATATTGCTGGAGTAAAGACCAACATATACCTAATGCACTTTCTTTTCACCCTTTTGTCGAGATTTTTTTATACTATAAATGGCAAACGAGCAAGCAGGTCACATACGTTTTACAGCACAATTTTCACAGTTTCATACCTTGCAAAATGAGAGTTTTATTATAAGTATACGTGCTAACTTTTGAATGTAAGGTAGTTACCATCCAGGTTTTTAATATATTTGTTTTCGTTCTGTAAGCAAAATAATAACTAAACGGAGTTTGTAATCATTAGAAAAATAGACCAGATGTTACTACTGTTAATTAATGAAAAAAAAAGAACAATCTATGTTAATTAAAAGTTTCAAACTTTTTTTATTACTTAAGTACTTTCTGTTTCATCTCTAGAATTGGAAATCTACGCCATTATTTTTCATTCATTTCAATTTCAATCATTTGGAAAATAAAATGATAATAAAAGACTTTTACTGGCCAAAATAAGAAAAACAAATGAAAGGAATAGCATAATTGAAAAGTAAAGCTACTTAAAATACTATTAATTGCTTATAGTTATAATTATAACATTTATTTCATCAATTTGCTATTGTTTTGTTATCCCCTTATCATTACACTGTTTTCTTCCTTAACTCAAAGATTGTTTGGTAGATGATATTGCTGAAATCGATAAAACCACCTTAGTGTACTGTCTCTTGTATTCGTACAATACTTGTATTATATTTCTGTGCTATAAAAATGTCTATCTTAAGTATGTTGTTCTTTTTTGTGTAGCTAAAACATTCCTCAATAAACACATGTGAAACTCCAACCCTTCACCAACCCGCGTCTAATTCCTAAAGAGTTGCCCCATGGTCCGAAGGGGGGTTTACATGTCAATAACAAACATGTCAAGACCCGGACGTCCGCGCGACATGTTCCTGTCTGCACCTGCGGCTGGCCAGGCCTGTTCCACCCTGTCACACTGTAGCTAACGCAGTGAAGTTCTACTTAAAGTATCAGCCTATATACTGTCCCACTGTAGGGAAAAGGCCTCCATCAAAGAAATCAAGTTATCGCTACTATGATCGGATTAGGCTTAATCACCACACTTGCATAATGCAGGATTGGTTAACACAAATCCAAGCTATGTTCGAAAAATTTGAAACATATTTTTGACTCGACCCGTAAATTAAAGGACCCCGAAGATCACAGCCCGGTACTTAAACCACTAGATCAAGGGGGAGTTTCGTTCATTCAAAAATATTTGCATGTAGACTCTCTAACTTCAATTAGAATCACCATCTTAGCGTGCAACGTTTCCGGTTGCATCCGAAACTGTCGCTTCAGAACCCGAAAAACGCTTAAATCGAGGCAGGGTCATTACCAAAATGCGCAATCCAGCCAGTCCAGCCCAGTAAAGATTTCAATTAATGATGTAAATTCTGAGGTTCCAAACTCATGTGGAAATTACTGAAATGTTCCTAGTTGCTGTTGATGTATTTTACTCTTTGCGGCCACATACACACGTATACTGTGGTCCTGTCCCTCAGCCGTGGCCGTGGTCTCAGACAGAACCGCACAACTTGACATGCGGAAATTACGCTTGTCTGACGACGTCACCATTGTATTAAAGTAACATTAAACTGGAATTTCAAGCGGGACACTTCCAACGTTTTATGGACACGAGGACCAAATCAGTTCAGTAAGTTTATCGCTGAAATATGTTGGGTCATATGCGCCAAATCCGGTAGTCCTGGATTATTTAGGATTAAAATCGCCAAATTTTGAAAATAATGTTTTTTGCAGTCTTTTCGATTTTTGATGAGGTTGCGCCGAACGCAACCTCATCGACGCAACCTCATCAAAAATCGAAAAGACTTGAAGTCACAAACTTGAATTATTAATTAGGCTAACATTGTAAATAATCAGAACTACTTACTGGATTTAATACCTACAAAACGAAACCTTTGACTTGATGACTTTATTTAGTAAGTTTGCTTCTTGAAAGAGGCCTACGTAACTAGAGAGGTCCCTGTAGGTCACGTAAGCAAAAAGTTTAAAGAGTGTATAAGCTAATAAAACAACTTATTTTAAATTTATTTTTGCAAAGGAAAAAATAACAACGGTTATAAAAATATAGGACAAAAAATAATACGCTTTTGTCGCAGCAACCTGCTAGATTGGTTCAGCAAGTAAATAAAGGATACAGTTTGAAAATTTCCTACCGTGAATACAATTTTTACACAGGTTTTGTTACCAACAGATTTCACTCAAGTTTTTGACATGTTCATCAAAACTGTATGAAGCTTTCAAATTCATTCATTCATCTCAACCTCACTTCCATTTATTGAGGAACAGTTTCTCATTTTACTAATCCATATAAATTTGGTCACTTACCAACCTCGCGCACTGTTCGTCCCTTACCCTCATTTTTCGATGAGACACCAGTGTCACACAAAAGGATTAAGGACTTAATGTGCTTTCTGTGGCACGAGCGTAAAAGACTACTAAGTCAAAACACAGGGCTAAGATTGATAATTTCTCGGCTAGCCTGTTAAAGAAGTTTCTGCACCAATTAATTCTTTATTTAGACTATTTCAATTCTTATTATTATATTAGATGTTCTTTCTTGCATGGGAAAAAGAAATAATTATTAATAACATCTGCCTTTAAGTTAGAATAAAGCTCAAGTAGGTAAACGCTTGATTCCTATATTCTTATTTTTTGAGGTTTGAGACCTTTTTTTGAAACTGGGAATACCGCCGACCCTGCAACTCCCACGCATGCCCACTTATATGGGCTTACCCCCTCAGCAAGAGGCAGGATCTTGTTTTTCGGATACTTACCAAACATAACTTAAAAAAGCTTAATGTTGAGTTTAGAGCCCACGCAACTTACCGATTGGCCGGTTCTTTTAACCTCAAAATTAAAGTAAAGAGTTCTGGAAAAGTTGTTTGAAACAATTTCCTACGAGCAATAAGTCCACCTACAAATTTTATTGTGATCTAATGAACTCGGGCGGGGTGAGCTCGACTCCTATAGCCCCAGCTGGAACATAGTCGCCCAAAATCGTGAAATGTGGAGAAAGAGTACGGAGGCTTTTCCCCAGCAGTGGCATACGACGGGCGCTTAATAATAATAATATTGTGATCTTTGCATCCTTGTTTATACATCTTCAGTTTTCGGTGTTTTTGCGATATTGGTATAGAATAGTTGTGGCTACATTTAAAGAGATCGCCAGTAATTGGATTGCGTGTCTATTAGCCCCTTCTGTTGGGGTTAATCGGGCGCTAACAACTGACGGCGGTGGTGGCTTAACCGAACTTAGCGGTCGTTTAGATGAACCGCCCAAATTGGGATACACTAAAACACTGCCTTACCTACTCGTAGTATGAGTAAAACTGACCGAGTTGATTGGCAAATTAATGACCTCTGAAATTAGTTATATATGGTTAAAAGGTTCGGCTTAGCAAGCGAAAGCACAGCCGACGCACATAGCAAAACGGGGATATTTTTACTTGGCACTGCCAATATAACTAGTAAAACAGGGAAAAATTATTTTTTGAACGAAGCTGTTGAAGTATAGTGCACAAAGTTACCTTCAGTATACCATACATCGAGTTTGAGGGTTCGAGTGAAGTGTTTGACTACATAACTTTGATAGCAAAAAATACGAAAGCTGTTTTTTTACATACTGAAATCACATTAGGGGTAAACGCGTTGAGTTGTAATAAAACTCTTTTATGGAAAATGGCTGCTTCTGGTTGCCTAAAAATGAGATTAAAAGCTCCGGAAGGAATGGATGTATACCTATCTACATTTTCTGGGAAGAAATCGGTTTTGTTTCGTCACAACTCACCTCTGTCACATTTTCACTCGGTATCGCCTACAAACCCATTTACATTAAAAAATTGGAGCTAATAAAATAATCATGCAAAATAACGTTGGTTTTAACACTGATTAAATATTCAATGCGTGAACGCTCTCTAACACTTTTATTATATCACCCCGGATTAAAAAATAACTCACTACAATTCTAGCTGAATTATTGCTTTAGTTTATAACTGCATAATGCACGTCTGGGCAAATTGCATTAGTTCTGAAGTGCAGAACAGTAAACACGAGCTAGTAGGGATGCCAAAAATAAAAAAATAAAAAAAGCTATTATTTTCCGTGAAAACCTAACTTTATTACCTTTGAATGTAGGTTCTGTGCATGCAAATTCATCATTTGAAAATCTTTTTTTTCAGCTGCCAGATCCAACAATCAGCATAAAATTAATTTTTGATGCAGATTAAGTTTTATGTATTTTTTACACTTCTTGATTTTTGTTAAGTACGTATTTCAAAAAATACCTAGCCATCAAAAATGCGCTGTAAAAATATGTATTCTTAATTTTGCCACTTCTTTTCGTAATTTCACAAGGACAAGGCTCTAACTCACCTCCGTCTCGAGTCAGACAGGATATTGTGACATATTATCATAAATATTAGCTTAGCTAACGAAGACGACTACCTTTTAGCTAAGTATTATTATTAATCTGTTGTGGAGGCTAAAATATAATCATCGGCTCAGTGGTACCACTGATCAACAATGTAGTAAAGGTACGTACTTACTTTAAACAATTTGTGAGCTGCGATTCTAATGAGCAATCTTCGAAGATTATTGAGCTTGAATTTGTTTTGTCCTACTTTTGATAACTAATTTAGCTAAGCTTCGTTTTTTTTTTCAAATGAAAGTATTTTTTTATATGTGCAGCAGCATCCCTACAAACCAACAAGCTATGTCCAGGGAATAAGTGTCATGTTCGAAGCATAAACTAGTGCCGCAAGATTGACCTCTAACGGTAGCCCTGAACTAATTCTGTGTGATTTAATGCTTAAAACATCCTTCTCCAGCCAATATTGCTTGGGCAAGGTGACCATTTTCATAGTGTAGCAAAGTTTTAGGTACATAGGTATTAGGTACTATACAACAAACGCAAGTAGGTACACTCTCTAAGATTAAGACACCATTAGTGCGCTACGTCGTCATAAAGCCGACGATGTTTCGTTTTCCATGTAATACCTACTTATATACGCACCAATGGGACGCAATGCAGCAAACACACTAATAGGGCCTCATCGTAAGTGTGAAGTTCCATGTTGCTTCGTTTTACATATAATTGTATATGCATCGACATAACGCAATGCACTAATGGGGTATTGCACTTGCCTAACCCGCATTGATGGATGGACAAGACACGACCGACAGAAGAGAGGTAAGAAAAAGGCTTAACGCGTTTAAAAAAACTCTTAAGGTATAAAATACAAGATTCCAAACATCAGTATGACGCTGCAAACTTCAGAGTCAATTACACTTATGTACACGATTTTGTTGGATTCTTGGAATCGAGCTGGGGCACTCGTGCGCAGGCGTCACTTCAAAGCGCTTCTTAAGTGTGGTGGCTGTGGTTCGTTGTCCGTAATGTCCGTCCACCAGTTCATAGTTGGATGATGTGCATATGTTAGTGTCCTATGGCTATTCCGTGTTACGAATCCGCGAGGGAAAATCCTACTGGGTGTTCTGGTAGATTGTCCAAATAAAAGGGCTGCATTGCACCAAACAATTGGCGTAAAGAGGCAACGTGATTAACGGTACGGTCCAGTTCTGGCTGTGGGGTATCCGACCACGATTGCGCTGAGATGGACACCCCAGGGGTTTTGGTTAGGGTTAAAGTCCCACACACGACCTTGTCCCCCACATGTAACAAGATGAAGGCCATGATGGTTTCCCCTGGGAAAACAAAAAATAAGGTGCATGTGTTATATCTGTAGTTTCAAGGATACATTCAGATGATGATGTGACTCAAGAGACTGCAAATTCGTTGATAGAAAAATCACTTTTACAACAACCGAGTCACGACACTTTGAATGATTGTCAAAGTTTTTGACTGCTTTGGACGTGATCTTTGTTAAAATAGGTAATCGCAAATTGCTACGGGACCGTTAACTTGATAAATAAATATATATTGTATAATGATTGGAAAACATAACAAAAGCCATTACATATTGTGGTTACATTAATAATGGCTTACCACAACACATTATACGAATTAAATGGAAACAAAACCACAAAATATACATATGTCCTCCTCTATTTCCACCATTTTATATTTGTGTACATTTTGTTAATTGACGTCGACTCAAAAAAATGTATCGATTTACTATTCCTCACAAACAATGATTAGCTAATTAACTTGATTACCATATCTAAGTATATGTATAACTTTTCTAGTTAGTCCCACCGATTAGATATGCATAGACTTAATGACCCATTGGGTCTGTTGTTTGTTCAATTGAATTTTATGGAAAAACGAGGTTCACCAAGTAGACGATAAACGTAAGATAAACTATTATAAATGTAGGTATTACCAGGCAGTCTGAAAAGTTTCCGACCTCAACAACAACAACAAATTTGTAACCAACACTCGGCAATAAAAATCCAGGAAATGTGACTGTGCATCTTTTGTCAGATACTTTGTAAAGTTTAAAAGGTTTCGGTTGAATATTCGAGCCCTTTTTAAAAAAAAAAAATACCAGTCGAGCTTCACATTCAAATTGTCCGTTTATATTTATCGACACCGTTTAGATACTTAAGTATGTTTTTTTGTAACTATTATTGTTAACGATACTTTAACTTAATTATGATGATTTGTAACTATAGCAACAAAAATCGTTTACCTATCTAAAGTTATATTAGTATGAACTCATCTACCTAGGAACTAACTCTTTTTCTCTCTACATCGTTGCGCTTCCCTTTAGTGGAAAACAGCCATTTTGTAGCTAATACCCTATTTAGTGCATTCATTAACGCAGTATTAAACAAGGATTTAACTATGAATGTGGTATTTTGATGAAACGACTGTGACTAATAACTATTCCGCTCATATTTGTTGCAAAGACTAATCCATTTGGAATCTATATCTCTAGTTCCTATTTATCCTTTCGCAGCTGTCCACTGTCAACTAGGGAACAAGGCTGAATGATGGACTGCGAACGGAGTAGGTTAAGTGGATGTTGATGAGTCAAATAGGGTGACCTACCCTACCCTGCTAGCAAATCAGTGCGGACATCGTATGGAAATTACTTTGATATTAGGTGCTCTCGCGCAGCGTTCAAACCATCTCCAGATAGCTGCGTTTTACACAAAAAAATGTGTCAAAAACGATCCAGTTTTTTTTTGTTGAGTTTTTTATTTCATTGCTCGTTTTAAACTGGCGGTCGCGAAGTTTTATCACATGAAACGTGATGAAAACCGAGACGATTTATTTATTACAACCTATACCTACAAAACGATTTAAATGTAGATTAGGTATAGTAGCCATTTTTGTGTAAGCGATTAATGTTGAACCCTGTTAAAACACAATTCAAACTTATTTACATGTTTATTTATTTTTCTCGAACATGAAAATAAATACATGAAACGAAAGAAGAGCCGTATTTTCCTCTTCAATCATAAAACAACCTTGATGTTGGATAAACACACCGTTCTGGAAACATGTTGTCGGAAACAATACCGTCCAAACGGAGGCCACTACTTCACATTTCCTCTGTAACCGGAGGCGACGTGTCTAAATTACACGTAGCCGCACAAACCTGTATGAAATTTAACGCACATTCCCCTACCAGAGTGTATGGATCGTAGAAATATCCGCGGATATAGAGAAAATATCCGCGGATAGAGACTCAATATATATCCACGGATACAAATACAAAATATCGCACCCCTAGATGATAACTCCGGCAAATCAAAAATACTTGTTTTTTAGAAACGCCTTCTAACTGATTTTATAGTATTTAGAGATAACGAGAAACTGATAAAAACATTTTTCGACGAGATTTCCCTTGCGCGAGTTTTAACTCCGCGTAGGTAATGCCAGGATTTCGAAAACGCCATTAACTCAGAATTAGTTTTAACAGAAAGATAACCTACGTCATTAGGACTTCCGTGAATTTAGTATTATTACAGCTTAATCTTTCCTTCTAAGAATAAAGCGTGAAATTAATGAATACATTATTATCAGACGAATAAATAAATTTTCTTGTTATCTTGTTACCATTACACACTGTTCATAAAATAAAGAATACGAAATAAATATTATTAAGTTATTTCTTTTCAATACTCTGCTTGAATACACTGGCAAAGGGCGAAATGACGCACAGCGCCATTTATTAGTACAGAGTGTTGTTCTAACTAATGCTCTAAAACGAAATGAGGTCCTCATAGTTTCAGATAATTTGAGAAACATACCTCATGGTGCCTGCTGAGTTTCCATATTATGGTATGTATGTCCTCAAAATATTTTTTTTTGGTATGAACAAAAATAATTCTTTACAGATGTATTCATTGAAAATAAGGGAAAGAGATTCGTTATTCTTTTTTACTTCATTTCAACACAGTTCACTCAGGCGTTCCTAGGGATGAAATCAAATACAGGGCCGATCTATTCAAAATATGATCTCACGAAATTAAACAGAATTATTTCCACATAATATTACTTCATTTTTCTTTGCTTCGAATTTTGTTCCTCATCAATCAAATTCGTAGGTATATTTTTATTGCTCTCTTTTGTTCGTAATTATTTTTAATTTGCATTTTGAGTGATCCATGGGATCCCTTTCTTTATTGTTGTTTGGCCCTAAAATATTTTATTTTTTTTGTTTAATTTTCCATGAAAAAAATATAATAAACTGTAATAAAATATTAAAATAGGTACCTAAATATTATGATTGTACCTACTTTTACAAGAAAACAGTTAATTTCATTGTTTTAGAAACAAAATTAGACGAAAATAAATATGTCAATTAATATTCAATTTATGTAACTGTGGCTTTATACTCAAAGAACTGAGGCAATAAATTATTTTATTGATTGATTAATTTAGGTCCTTATAGAACACGTATGAATGTCAAAGTGTTTACTGGTTCGAAATAAGAAGATACCAGCAAGAAATAAGCCAATTTTAAGGCGTTAATAAAAAACCGCAATTTGTGCGAATTCAAAAAGCTCGCAATTCTCACCACGTTCGAAATCTTTGGGGTGAATAAATTTCAGAGGTCGTGACGTCACTTCTGGGTAAAAGGCTAAAGGGTGACAAAGCATTTGAGTGTATCAGTCACGCTGTGACATATTTCAAGTGTTTTACAACTTACTACGACGACGACTGTTTTATTAGCTGGTTCAGTCTTCAGTCCCACTAATGGGCAAAGGCGCCCACACTGCAGCATGTTTCTCGCCACCGATTACTCTGGAGTACCTATTGATCCAAGTCGTCACGCCATGTTTTCTTAGGGATGCGTCAAGCAAGCTGCCATTGAGTGACGATTGGTCCATCTCTCCAAATACATCCATCCATATTCTCACCTATCAACATCTGTAAATCAGGCTTTCTGAGAGGAATCCGCTATTCCTGGCTCTATTATTTTTAACTAATCGTGTCTGTATTCAAAAACAAACCGAAAAATGAGAACTCTTCTCTCTTCGGCGGTATAAGGGCTAACTAGAACTTTGACTGTGGATGTGACAAAAATTAGTCAAAATAGGTATTAAAAAATACGTATCTTCACACTTATTCCCCTATTTAATAAATATAATATTTATCTTATAGTGATATAATATTAATGTTTAAGACAATAGAACAGAAGATATCAATTCCACAATAAATGCTTTACAAGATACCTAAATTCAAAGTCAATCGTACCTATCTCATGATTTCACCCAAGTACCTTTGTACAGTCAGCCACCACCTTAATACTCTTACGTCCCTCATAATAAGATCCAAAAACGCCCGACACGTGAAACCTCGTGGTCTGTATTATACCGTAATGGGTCGAGTGTTTGCCCCAACCACCTTACTCGACAACACGGGCCGAAAGACAAGTTATGCATGATGAGGGTAAAATTATAGAGTTACTTCAAAGGACCGAGAGGGTAATAAGGGAACTTTTGCCCTGTCAAGTTCAGTCGAATTTAATTAACAGGGGAGGCATTTTATTTGTCCCGTGAATAGAATGACTTGATTGACCGGAACTTTATGCCCTTCTCACTTAGAGCGTAGAATGATGGGTAAAAAATGGACAGGGTTTCATTTAAGGTATGTCTATCATCTTCACACAGTCCATTGTATCCGCCATTTAAACTGAGGACCTAATAATATCTTGAATTAATATTTCGATGGCGATGGATAGAGATCGATGGAGGGCCTCGGGAAGACCTTCGTCCAGCAGTAGGACAATATCGGCTAACAATGACATTCCACCTACAATGGATTCGCATCTGCGCCTTGTGAACGGAACTGAAAATATGCCTAGGCATACTTTTGATTAGTCGTGTGTCAATGATAAAACTATAGAATCGCTCTTTGTAAGTTTTTTTTCACCCGAGCGAGATTATGGTAGGTCACTAAACTAATTTACGATAATGTTTTTTTTAGCTTTCAACTACCTACTTCCATGAGATTATGAAGAGGGAGTGGCGCAAGTAAGTTGTAATGGAAAGTTTTCAGGTTCCAGTTTTTCCCATGTTATCATTAAATAAAATATTACGCACAAAAAAAGTAATTTATTTCGCAATAACAAACCCTTTATTTGATAATGGGAAATGCACAAAAAGTAACTACTCTAAATGGATTTCAAGACCAAAAAATCTACGACAGATAGGTACGTCACTGTCAAATCTGTTAAAGTCACTATGTCATTTTAAGTGACCGTTTTTAGGTTTCGCCAACCTTTTGGCATAAAAGCGGTAATAGTGCCATTTTCACTGCGAAATTTACACTGTGGTTCCGTTGTTTTTTAGCAGACGAGCAGATGGATCACCTGATGGTAAGCGATTGTCGGTACCTGCAACACCAGTAGAGTCACAAGTGCGCTGCCAAACTTTAACAACCTTTCCCCCCAATCAGTTTTTCAGTAGGTACCTACCTACCTTCACTCGCTCGACGAAACACGTCGTAGGTGCTGCTTCACACCGGTTATCTCTTCATTTCTGTTTTTTTTTTTTTTTATATATGATAGGTAGCAGACGAGCAGGCGGATCACCTGATGGTAAGCAATGCCGACGCTCATGGACACCTGCAACACCAGTAAAGTTACAAGTGCGCTGCCAACCTTTTATCCCCTTCCCCCCCGGGTGGGCCTCCACTCACTCGGCGAAACACAGCACAGGGGCTGCTTCACGCCGGTTTTCTGTGAGGCAGTGGTATCACTCCGGTCGAGCCGGCCCATTCATGCCGAAGCGTAGGCTCTCCCACAGTTTCCCTTCTTCTGTAAAGCCGTGGTCTCAGTCCGGTCGAGCCGTTAAAAGTTAGCAATAAAAACGGTAACAGGGCTGTCTCCTACTAGAAAAGTTTACACTGTGGTTCCATATCTTTTGAGTGGTAAGGATTTATCGCTGTTGCTTTGAAGCGCCCCGACTTGATGCTTATGGTGCGAGGTTGTTGCTCTTCCGAGTTCGTTATACTAAAGCAGACAGCTTTTGAAGGGATATTGATAGTAAGCGCTCCACTTGAGTGTTTTTGTATTTATTCGTTTCAATGAATAGCCTTTTAAAAAGACTCATAATTATATTAAAATATTAGTGGCCCGCCCTTCTCACTTCGTTTCGGGACAGTAGTTCCACTGTCTACCAATAGGTGGCGCTGGACGTTGATTGTATCACGCAAGTGTTTCGTGTTTTCGGTTTACCTAGATAGTCCTTGGCGTGGGCCGTGGAATATGAGATTAACCTCTTTGTAAGTATTATAGAAGAAGATATAAACAAGAAACTAAGAATCGTTCGTTAAAATGCAGCTGTTGTTTCTTACCTCTTTGAAGCCCCCTACTTCAAATTCTTCAAACAATTTCAAATATAATACATACATTAAGTTTAGCTAATTCTAGGCGCAATTGCGAATCCTTGGCCGCGTGTAATCGCTACCATCAGGTGACCTATCAGCTCGTATGCCAAATATCCCATAAAATTACCTTGCTTTTCATCATCATATCAGCCCACATCCACCCACTGCTGAGTATAGGCCTCTTCTTCAGTATCACGCCACTGTCTTCGGTCCCCAGCCAGCCTCATCCATGCTTTTCATTACTTGCAGTTATTTTTCAAATCAGCGTTAATCATAATTTCCTATCTGTCCGCTTCTAAAGCTATGTAATCTCGGCAGATAAGTTCCGCCAGTTAAAAAGGTCAAACTGGAGGTAAGAAGTAGATAGTTAGGTGATCGATAAAAAAAGAACTTAGAAAAACTAACTTAAAAGTCCTTCATAACTCTGTGAAATTAATTTCTTAATATTTTAACATTTTATTGTCACATAATTCAATCCTTTCCCTTTCAAGTTCGTTTCACATGAATCTAAAAAATAAGTAAATTCAGACAAATCTAAAAGTAACATTTAACTCGTGAACAATTAATCAGGTTTTTGTGCACTAAATTTAAGATTCGCCCACGCAAATCCGCCGCTAAAACATTTTTTGTCCAACAAGGCTCCTATTAATTTAAAGCGAATTACAGAACAATATTTCTAGGACGGAAGGAGCTGAGGATTCAACATAAGAATGCTTAAGATAATGACAAAGGTAAGAGGTTTTAACTTTAGAGGAAATTATTAATTTGCTCAAAAACATCAGCCTCAGCCTCTTTCTTTTGGATTATTTTGCATTTGAATGAAGACTTTGATCGCGTTGTAGTTAATGTCCTTAGGTTGGCTTGACATTATTATCTTTGATCATGTAAAAAATGCTGTAAACGTATTTTAAAGACAAACGCAAAATCTTACGAGTAACTTGTTCTTTAACTCTCAGTCCGTATCCAGCGACTTCTGAGCGTAGAGGTTTATCTACGACCCGTTTAGCGCAATGGTTTCAGCAACCGGTTGATTTGAGACGCAAGGGTTTCGCGTTCGATTCGCGCAGCAACACAAATGTTTGTTGATGAAACAGATATTTGTGTTAGGTCTGGGTGTTAATGGTTCCTTCGGTGTTTCTGGTTTCTATTGTTTTCGATAGTCGTAGAAGTAATATTATTCAGAATGGTTGGTTAAAGACTTGGTTAAAGGGATATAAAATGTTATCAGTTGATACCTCCGCGTCTAAACTAACCGCATCTATGAGTTTACTTTTGATAGAGCAGAACGCTAAACTTCTATACTCGTATATTTCTGGCCTTCTAATGGAATCACTAGCATGCAGTCTTCTTAAGGCCAGCAATTGAAGGCGTGTCAAGGCGTCCCACACTAGATAGTACACCTTTTTAAATTCCTTAGCTAAATGGCAAAAAACGGAACCTTTATAGATTCGTCATGTCTCAGAAATACTGTGACTTACGCATGAGCAGACGCTCATGCGTAAGTCACAGTATTTCTTTTTTCAAAACTATTACACTTGGTAAGTAGATGTAGGCTCGAAGTAGGGTAGTAAAATTATTTAGGTTAGATGCTTAGATTTTTTTTTCTTTCTAACCATACGTGTGGGGGTAGGTGTATATGTTACTTGCTGCTACGGAACCCTTGATGGAGTAGTCCAACTCGCAATTGGCCGGTTTTTCTCCTGCTCTAAACGCTTTACTTGCTAACTTTTTCTCGGATCCGTAGATTTGTCCTTTTATCAGCTTTGACCGGAAAATTGATTTCTACCTAACCTTTGTAGATTGGTATCCCTTTGATAAGAAAACCATATTATGTTTTGAGATCTTCCTATTCAATAACCCCTGTAAAAAGGATTGGAAGATGTTGATTTAAAAGGGGCTATCCATAAGTTACGTGTGCAATTTGCTTTAGATCATGATTCATAACCTATTCTAGGAAAGTTTAATTTAATAAAAATACGATGTTCTATTATGGCTAGTACTTTTCCAAGCAATCTTAATATAGATCCAACGCCATTTGCCTAAATAATACGCCTATATGACGCAAAAATGAACAATTATTTTTTGTAGTCAGAGGGCCAAAATACCTTTTCTTACATTATACTAAGGTATTTTAACAGGCAAAACACAAAGGAGCTCTTTAAGGGGACGTTTAAAAAAGTAAAGTATTAGCTTAAATACTAAGTACTGTCCCAATGCAGGGCAAAGGCCGAAAGGTGTTTCAAACACGGTATATTTCAAATTTCGTGCACTTTGAACCAGTAGCTTTTAAGATAGACTTAACCTTTCTATAAATAAGTCCTACCCATAATCTATACTAGATTATGGGTAGGACGCGCTTGCCTTCCTTAAGGCCCTATAACGATTTATTTGATTTGAAGAGACTCCGCCCATTCCCCCCGCACACCTTATGCAACACTCGTAACTTTGTCACTTGATTCGCGTCAAATCGCACTTTCGCATGCGCGGTCACAGTAAACACTGAGCAAGTAATCACTACGTTATAAGAGACGGGACTCCGTAGTAAAAAAAATAAAACGAATAAAACGATGCCATGTATCAAAGAATTGACCTCGGTCAGTGCCAACCTAGCAAACCCAACTGAAAACTTTGACAAAACAATGTCGCCAACATGACCCAAAAAATAGGGATGGCTAGCTTCATCGATAAAATGATATCGATAGCTCCTGTAATTTTTTAGCTTTATCGATAAAATGATATCGATAGCTCCGTAATTTTTTAGCTTTATCGATAAAATGATATCGATAGCTCCTGTAATTTTTTTAAGTAAAAATGAAATTAAAAAATATTTATTTTTTAAATTATAACATACATTATAAATATATAATACATTTTAAAATTATCTGACGCCGTTTCCTGGGTAGGTAGTACGTAGGTGTGTGTTAATGTAAAGGTTCTGTAACAAACATAAAAATTAAGTTTTTTAAATGTCTGAAATATTAAGGTATTTAAATCAAAACTTAAGCAAGTCGAAGAACGTACTCGGGCTACACGATCTTGTTATTATTCCAATTATCTGACGCCGTTTTTCTGAGTAGGTAATACGTAGGTGTGTGTCAGTGTTGAAGGTTCTGTAAAAAACATAAAAAATATTTTGTAAATGCTCTCTCTCTACTCTTTCATAATTGTAACAGCTCGGTCGCTAAATAATTGATTTTTATGAAATTAGGTTTAAAGAGGGAATACAAAAAAAAATTATCGATAAGTTAGGTAGTCGATAAAATATTACACTGCACTAGTGTTAAAGTAAAATTTATTCACACATTTTATATTTGAAAATATGTCCTGAAATACAATAAATTATCAATAAATGCACCTTTATTGATCCTTATCATTCATAAAATGTACTAACCGAGCTTCATCCAGTGGAAATTGAGCCATAAATGCCCGTTTTTTGTTTCCCACCCGAATTGTTTTCAGTCCACATATCTCGCATGAAACCCTTGGCATCTTTATTTAAATGAAAAAACACTGCAAAGGTTTACAGATAACGTTTTGAAAATCAAGCAAATTATATGTAATAAATGCAAATTATAATTATAATTTGAAATCAGACAATAAACCGCGAAGTAATTTGACTGACAGATTTTTTTTTATAGTTTACGGCTTCGGATGTTAAAATGGCCGCTGTTGACTGTATTAAACGGCTAAAATGAAGAGTGAGAGATGTCATAGTAAACTATTTAATGTGCACTTACTTTCCTACTTTGGCGGGTTCGGTTACCATTAAACCTGTCGTGAGTTTCATATTACCGGAGGTGTTGTACCTAAGTTTCGTGAGACTGACAGTAAATAAAGCAGTAAGGGGACATTGTGTCTGTGGTATACACGTCCGACGTCTATGAAATATCGTATTCTTTTTTCGAAATTATTTACTTCACAAATTACGTACTTTTCTGGATCGGTACCGCCAGCTTAGTGAAAGTCTATGAAATATAGCATTCTTTTTTCAAACTTGCCTACTTCATAAATTACATACTTTCTTGATGGGTGCCGCATACTTAGTGAAGTCATTGCGGACCCATGTTGCGGACTACAAAATGAGATTCGAATCGATGAACGATAAATAAAATAAAATGATAGGATATTTGACTAAAATTGAAAAATAAAATAATAGGGTATTTGATTAGTCAAATACCCTATTATTAAGTTAACTTTAATGTATAGAGAGTAGTCTCTATACATTAAACTTTATCAAAATATTGGTAAAAAGGAACCATTATCCAAATTTTCAGTTAAAAATATAACGTCTAGCTGGTTTTGTAAGCATTCAACGTTTCATGGGAAAGTCCATTTTTAAAGTATAAAAATTCAACAATTACCTAAATATCATTGAACTACCAATACATTTTACCCCAACTATTACTATAAAAACCATTTATGTATTTATTACAAGAAATATTTGATATGGCTACCAAACAATATTTACTAGATGCGCACACAAGATACAAAAAGTGTGACGTCACTCGTCAGTAAGTAAGTAAGTAAGTAAAATATTTTACTGACCAAACAAAAAGAGATACAACACAACAGTAGTAAGACACAGAATACATAATAAGAAGTAGGTACATACGAGAAACGGAAAGGAACATTAAGTGCTTACATACATAGACAGATAGGTGGTCAATAAGGTCCAAACTCAGCATATGCTGCAGCTGCTTCATTCAAGCCACTGCAGCGCTAGTTTTCAGTATGGACCTTGAGTGACGTTTTATAAATGAACGAATGAATGACACGCACATGAAACAATACAACAGATAGGTAAACCAAAAAAACAAACAACAACAATGACACTTAGAAAAAAAATATTAAGAAAAAAAAACTGGAACAAACAACAAATAATAAACACACAATATACAAACAATTATAATAAAAATAATCTACCATTCGGGTATTTGACTATCTCGATATAGTAAAAAATATTGATACTCTTTCAAAATATTGGTAAATAAGAACCAATGGCCAACATTTTCAGTTAAAAATATAACGTCTAGCTGATTTTGTGAGCATTCAAAGTTTCATGGGCAAGTCCATTTTTAAAGAATAAAATTTAAAAAAAATAATTATATCATTGAACTACCCGTACATTTTCCACCAACTTTTATTATAAAACCCAAACAAAATTTACACAGAAGTTTGAGTTGTGACGTCACACTTCAATAGACATTTGTACAGAGCGTTTTTGGAATTGCCCAAAATATGTGCTCTCAAAGTTGTGATATCTCAGCTAATTCAAATGAGAATCAAGTGATTCTTTCAACAATATTTCTTAAATTGAGGCATCTTTTGATATTTGTTTACATAAAAAAATATAGTCAAATACCCAAAGAGCTAAATAGGGTATTTGACTAAATTTTTTTATGTGTTTAATCAAAAGACCTCTCAATTTAAGAAACATCACTGAAAGAATTACTCGATTCTGATTTGAATTACCTGAGATATCATAACTTTAAGAGCACATATTTTAGGCAAGCCCAAAAACGCTCTATTCAAATGGCTACAGGCGAGTGACGTCACATGCCCGTATCCTGTATGCGCGTCTAGTAAATTTTGTTTGGTAGCTATATCAAATGTTTCGTTTAAGTAAATGGTTTTATAATAAAAGTTGGTGGAAAATGTACGGGTAGTTCAATAATATAATTATTTTTTTAAATAGGGTATTTGACAAAAAAAAATTATGTGTTTAATCAAAAGACCTCTCAATTTAAGAAAAATTACTGAAAGAATTGCTCGATTCTGATTTGAATCACCTGAGATATCACAACTTTAAGAGCACATATTTTGGGCAAGCCCAAAAACGCTCTATACAAAATGGCTACAGGCAAGTGACGTCACACGCCCGTATCTTGTATGCGCGTCTAGTAAATTTTGTTTGGTAGCTATATCAAATGTTTCGTTTAAGTAAATGGTTTCATAATAAAAGTTGGTGAAAAATGTACGGGTAGTTCAATGATATAATTATTTTTTTTAAATTTTATACTTTAAAAATGGACTTGCCCATGAAACTTTGAATGCTCATAAAACCAGCTAGACTTTATATTTTTAACTGAAAATTTTGGCCGTTGGTTCTTATTTACCAGTATTTTGGAAAAGTATAAATATTTTTTACTATATCGAGATTAGTCAAATACCCTATTGTAATACTTTAAAAATGGACTTGCCCATGAAACTTTGAATGCTCATAAAACCAGCTAGACGTTATATTTTTAACTGAAAATTTTGGCCATTGGTTCTTATTTACCAGTATTTTGGAAAAGTATAAATATTTTTTACTAAATCGAGATTAGTCAAATACCCTATTATGCTAAATCGTGAAAACGATAGCATATCTGTGACATGAGCGACAGTGAACTTGACAGCCACACCCATTCCGGCCACACCCCGACCACATTTTGCCACGTATCGGTCTGTACCTCTTGGGCAATGATAAAACAATGTTATTATTCATTAATACTGAACAAAATCAGAGTATGGATGAGATCTGCCATGACAATAACACTACTGAGCAAGCTAAAGTATAAAATTGTGAGAGATGGTGTATTGGTGTGCTTGTATAGTGTTTGAGTATCTGGCGTCAAAGCAGGAGGAAAAATGTGTTGCACAGTAGCCATTACTACCCGTGCGGATAAACATTGGGATTAGAAATTAAAACTGCGAAACTATTCACTTCTCGCTCGCACACTATTTGCGTCTATACTCGCAAAAAAAGCTGCGTTTGAATAAAAATATGTGAGCTAGACGCGCTCTCAGTTTTGAAGCTTTCGTTAAAATTGTCTTTTTTTTATGAGATAGGGGGCAGACGAACAGACGGATCACTTGATGGTAAGCGATTACCGCCGCCCATGGATCCCCGCAACACCAGAGGAGTCGCAAGTGCGCTGCCGACCGACCGGACCGCTAATATATGTACCTATCCCATCAAAAACAATACTCGACAAGAAAACCAAGTCTCCCAACTACCGTAAAAAGTGGTGAGATCCATGTTTCGCCAAGTCGGTTATTCATTTATTGATTTGGCAATCACACAATATATCTCACAAGCAATGCATTAATTGATTCGGTTGTTTAATGTGATTGCCATTCAATGTGAAACTAACGATTAAAATTTCTATGAAAATAAATCTATAATCGAATTGAGCCATAAAAGGACAACTCTAATCGTTCTCACCAAGAAGGCCGACTTTCGATACTGTTTTAGCTATATTTACTGTGGCACGGTCAACACACGTCATCAGAAACGAATTAGGATACCACGGAGACGCAACATACCTACTTAAAATTTAAAAAGGTAATAAATGAGAGGCGATAAAATATCCCAACTAATATTGAAACTTCGTGAGATTAACTCCTTGGATTCCTCTGTAGCATGCTATTGTCGCAGGAGTTCGAACGGCAAGGTGATCTGAACGGGTAGGTTGTTGAGAGGTGCGATGTCCCTGATAACGTCAATATATGCTTTGCGTCTGATAACGTCAATTGAAATCACGATTCCAATTCTGTAATTTTGACCGCTGTTGTGACAATTAACTTTGCTCCTATACTGTCGGAGTGCACGAAGGTTCTACGTTCTTCTGACAGACAACATCGAAAATCCATGAACAGCCTCGTTAAGTGCTGATGTATGCTGATGATATGGCGCTGATAAAGTTTTATCAAAAATTGAGTCACGTAGCGACTCCAATGTTGGTCTTTGTTCTTTTGCAGATTTCGTTTTTCTGACTAATAATGACATACTTCAGTTTGCTCGCAACTGGCATAGGTCCGTCGTCTAAGAGAGCTGTCGCAGCACTGAGCAGGTGAGAACACGGCTACACAATTATACTCAATGGTCATGTCAATAAAGTCGTGAATACGTTGCACCCAGATTCTATCAAGTTGCTCAAAGATGTCGACAAAATCACGAAAAATTAATTACGTATTTATAAAAAAACTAGGCTGAATAACAAAATTCTGACGCATACCAGACATCAGTATTTATAATATCTACTAATTAAAGGAATTTCCGATTGAATTGGTAATCTCGCTCAGTAAATATCTGGAGAAAACGTAATTTTTAGAGGTATTTTCAAATCGAAAAACTATCGAACCAAACTCGCCAAATCGTGTTTCTAAAAAATTACAGACTTAGATAAAGGTATGAATTAATGTTCACCTTAGTATCAGATTGTACCGTCTCCCAGGGACCTGGCAAAGCCACAATGAAGGTAAGGTTTTTTTTTTATGTAGCCCCTTAAACTGTGGTACTGGTGACTGCGGGATCTATTAGCGCAGCGGGAGAGAAAAGGCTTAGCGGTAAATGAGTTATCTCGACTGAATGCAATCTGTGTCGAGCGCAGTCGGACACGTGCAGGTATTGTATAAAACGAATATTAAAATTAGAAAAGTAACACTAGTAGTAGTACCTACATATTAAACAATAATACAAAGTATGCCTATGAGTCAGAGATAATTATTTATCAAAATGCGCTATTCGGTCCGGCTATGTACTAAAAGCCCGTGGCACGATTAGGCTATAAAATAAATAAGTAAATAAATACGCTAGACAATCACCCCAATCAACCTGGTCTCAAACTAGGGTAGGTAACTATGAGTACCATGTGACAATAATTAACAATCTTAAACACTTAGACCCAAGAAAACGTAGAAAATGTAATTTCCTACATTGACATGACCAAAAATCGAACCCGGCACCTTTCACGCTTCGGGCGAACTTAGATCCTTAGCCACTGCGCCATCGAGGTCATCAAAGACTATGATTCAAGATTTAAGGTGTCTAGTAGGTAGTTGCAACAACCTTAATGACTTTCGCTATACTTTAACAGGGGGACCAAACTAACTGAATTAAGACAGGTTTCAGAAACTATAGGTACGAATCATTCAGGTGTTCTCACGATGTTCTCCCTCAAAAACGAGTTAACAGTAGAAATACTCAAATATGAGTTGAAAATCCAGAGCAGCATCAGCATGCTAAAATAAAAAGTTCGAACCTCAGACTTCCGTATGAAAGCCCCGTTTCATGCATTTTGCTACAAATCTCTCTTTCAAAAAATAACCTATGTGGGTTATTAAGACTCCTCTAGCAATAGTTTGATAGTTAAACGTGTATACGTAACTACTGCACCACTTATTTATTTAAGTACATTCTAACTTAAATCTCATGCGGATATGGCAAGCAAAAGAGACAAATGTAACAATTGATAATGAGGTTCAGAAAGCCGCAAATTCTTTGGAGATGTTATTGAATACATTTAGCGGATCCCGTCTCTCCCCACATAGAATTTCGTTTCAATTTTGCTCATTTCGATTCGTTAACCCAAAAAGGCGAGAAAGTACGGGCACAAATAATTTCCCTTCCAAAAGATTACTCTCGGCATACAAACTTTAAGTCTCAGTTGGCACCGCGAAGTTTTGGAGTTTCAATTATTTTGGAGAAATTTTACAGTATCACTTATTTTGGCATTGTGGCTTTGCCGAAAGTTGACCAAAGAGTGGAATAACTTGCTCCTCGTTGTTGTTTGAAACTATAGAAATATCTTAAGTTACCAACAAATTTAAAGTTAATATTTTAACTCTTCTGGAAAATGCTGTAATTTTATAAAGGGCTCAACATGATACAGGGTAAAGGCCAAAGGTGATGTATTGAATCCTAACGAAAATTTCAACATAAAGTTATTATCTAACAGTATATAGGATATCGAACATTTTGCTAGCTTATTATTGTTACGGACCACAAATACAGGAAAAAAATTAAAAAGAACATATTGAAAACAACATTTTATTATATTTTTTTACGATATAGGTACTGGTAATTATTTTTATTCCCATGGTATTTTTCGGTATTTTTCTATAGAACATAAACATTACGGACAGCGCCGCCCATTCAATATTATCTTACTGGCCAAAGCAGTTTTTTTTTGTACTGTCAGAAAACTCAAAATCACGTAAGAATATATTTTTTAAATAAAACTCTAAAAATAATCGCATCACATTTATTACAAACACCTTTTCCATTCACGTTTTTTCCTTTTATTACGCACGCACATTCATTTCCGAGATACTATGAGATATTCTAAGGGCATGAATACGTCATGCCTCCTTAAAATTAATGAGGTGGTCGGCATTGTTTTTCTTTTTTATCTACATTTCATAATATAATAAAAGTCTCGTGTTAGGGTTAAGAATGGGACATAAGTTACCCTCAGATCATTTAGGACTTATCTTTTTTTTAAAACGATCAAATATAACTTAACACCCAAGTCTCTTACAACACATACCATACCATTAATGATTTGTTTGTTATTTTCAAAACTGTTATAATATTTTTGACTTGCTGAGCGCTCATAAATAAATATTAATAAGACAGTCAGCAACTTTTGAAAGTTCAAACGTTAAAATCTATTTAAACACCTGGAGTGTACAGTGACTTTTGCTGCCAACCGCCAACTGTACATAGCAATCCGGTAACAAACTTTTGTAATGAAAACTATGTTAATAACGTTGAAAGCTTAAAATAGTAACATATTAACATCATGTTGCTAGTTTGCTTTTTAGAGGCAATAGTATTATAATATAAGAACAGAGCTGATAGATCAAAGAAAAAAAACTTTAATCTGCATAAATTGCTAGTGAGAAAAAAACTAGTATGTATAATGTAAAATTATTGCCTAATAGTAATGAAAATTATCAGCTTTTATGTTCCCAATTGAATTTACACCTATAGAGTCTAAAATTAAGTGTGGAGTTATTAACGACACTTTGAATTCGGTGCAATCAAATATAATACCTAATACTATGTAATATATCAGAACTTTTAGAGTCCTTAAAGTGGCTTTCAGTACTAGTATATCACATGAAAAGAAAATGAAATACGCAAGTAAATACGTACCTACTCGACCGTTTTCAATTCTCAACAAATCCTGTTTATATTCATTCAAGCAAATCAATCTCAAGTATTTTTGCTATCGCATTCAGAAAGGCATCCTAGTCGTCTAACCGTTTAGGGCACTTGCTCAGTCTACTAGAGCCGCGACAATTTTTAGTGCTTTGACATTTGAAGACAAAATATCTACGTTGTGTACTCAAGAAAGCCATTCAAATGCGTTTTTAATACCTAAATGGAACTGGTATGGCCATGCCATGAGGATTCACCCGGAGAGGTGAAACCCAGGTTGTCACGAAATGGCAGTCAGATGACTGTCACCTAAGAGGTTGGCTCAAAGAGACGGCGTGACTAGTGACTACCTAGACACACAACTGGCAATCTCTAGCAAAGGATTAGGAGCGGTGGAAACTATTATCATATGAAAGTCATTCACCCACCAGTGGGATTACCAAGTACATAGGTTTAAAAACATTGTTATATGTAGGTAAGTACTGTAGAAGTAGAAAATTCATGAAATTGAAAATCGTTAAACGGCACCAATTTCCTACAAAAATCGCGTATTTCGATTATCAAGTTTCGCGTTGGTATCAGAGTTACAACTTTTCTCCTGAACTTTATGAAAACATATTGTCTTGATAAATCAACACAATTAATAAAACCCGAGTGACAGCGCTAGTAAAGAAATGGGGGCCCTTAACAGAGTTCTTGTAAAGAATTTTCCAAGAAATATTGAGAAAAATACCTACGTCGTGGGAGTTTTCAAACAATGGCGGAATGAATCGCGTGCTTCTTTCGCACTGGACAACATCAATTAGGATATAAAAAAATGATTGAATATTTTTTCAAGACCTTATTCATAACATGACTGATCTCATACAAGGTGATGAACACTTGTGTTTGTAATTCATTGTTGGCCGTAACACAGGTGCTTAAGCTGAGTAGTTAGTACGGAATCAGGTCAATTATGAGATGTTGTAAGAATTATCCTACTAATTCTACTAATAATGTACTTATTATAAACGCGATAGTTTTGAGAATGTATGAGCGACAATTTTTTTTAACGATAAGTACTGTCTACAAATGTCGTGCACCTACCTGCCACGCCAAATTTAGTAATGAAAAACTTACTCCGAATTTTTGTAACTTCATTGTATTTTTTTAATCCAAATCCGCACGTTAAATAAAACGAAGAAAGCTCGTGACTCTAAGACGATATTTTAGTTAAAAGCAAGGAAAATATTAAAACACTTAAAAAATCTCCGCTTTTGAAATGAAGTCTCCTTAAACGTGCCAAATCTCTTTTCTCTTTTGTTCGTTCCGCGTCTAAAATCGTCCAATTTGATCACACGCTACGTAAAAAGTATTTACAACACGCATTTTTAGGGTTCCCTTGATAAATTAATTTACTTTTGACTCACAAAAGGTAAAAAATGAAATGGAAATTCAAAACGACCCTCAATTTACTTAACTCGATCCATATTAGGACCTACCATGAGATCATCGACATCTTAGTGTCAAAACCTCGTAGCCCAGGATGCTCTTTCTTACTGTATTCTGGTACTCGAATTACCTACCACTCATCGAAACTAATTAGTGCCAAAATTCAGGGTCAAGTCTTGACTACTGTTTGCCTTGTGAAAACTATCTTGATAGTTTTTAGCTATTTTCCGTGATACGGATTAGAACCCGCGTGCTATGTTTTCCAAAAAAACTTGAAAATATTATTGGAAAAAAATGGCCGCCATCCAGAACGCAGGTTATATCCGGTAAATTATCATGATATCTATTTTGAAATGTTCTAGGTGTAACGTGGATTTTGGTCATGTTCTTTAAGTTTAGTCTAGAAGTTCCGAATCCCTACGGTACCCTCGATACTTTGTCATGTTACACTTGTCAAATTTTAATTCCGCAATGTACCTATAATTGTATTCAGCGCCTAACAGGAGGGCGTAAGGTCCCGCGGTAACTTTTTTCCATTCTCTGTAGAATGTCGTTTTCTAGCTATACCAATTAGCAATTCAAATATTTCTCCATCATTTTTCTTTTTGAATTGACTTTGAAGACAGTGCTTTTATAAGTAAATTTTTATAATTCCTTCGTGAAGCAATCAGACTGGAATTCCAAATTAAAAACATGAAAATGTTAAATTGCACTGATATTTGACGATATTTGTCTATAATATAATGTTTTCCAGCAAATCCGGCATTGGCTTTTCACATTTGTAAGTCTAGGAAAATCACTAACAGTATCTTAGGCGGACACCCGTTCTAAAATATAGTCCATGCTCTGAAGTAAAGTGATAAAAGCTGAGCTAATTAACTAATGGGACCCTGAGTAATTAGCTATGTGACTTCATTAAGAATACGTACCATTTCGGATTGCAAAACAAACTATAGAAACTAGATGAAGGGACTTCGGATCCGGCATTTACCGGGAATTACATAAGCTGAGTAAAATTGAAATAAAGAATTGCGTGGCTCAAGTGGCAATGGGCAGGGCACATTGCGAGGAGAACATACAGTCGTTGATTTTTCTACAAAAAGGTCACAACCGAATCTATTTAATGCATTACTTGTGAGGTATATTGTGTGATTGCCAAGTCAATAAATGAATAACCGACTTGGCAAAACATGGATCTCACCACTTTTACGGTAGTTGCGAGACTTGTTTTTTTTTTGACAAGTATTGTTTTTGATGGGATATACTTAACTGGAGCGACCTTATGTACTTGCCATGTGTGTAGTGTACGATCCGCATGTACTCGTACTCTATTAGTCACAAAAAGAAAATCAGTCTTGGAAAGGTAGCGTGATTTATCTGTCGCTTGTAACTATAACATTATAGAAGAAATACATACATGTTGATTTATTTTCAGAAATGTTTCGGGAGTCAAGAGGTTATTTTTTTATTTTTATACTCACATTAAAACCGATTCCGAATATCTTTTTTATACATCAATTTAACTTTTTATAATGTTGTTGCTGCAGCAATTAATTAACGTTTAATCTATCAAAAATAACAATAAGCAGCTTGTCGCGTAGAATAAATTTAATAAAAAATACCACAGTAAATCTTTACACACTAAAACACAACACATAATCTCTTCGATCAAAAGATTTACATTTTTTAATTAGTCCACTTAACAAGCCATAATAGCTTTATTAAAAACGAAAAAGTGTAAGACCCAAAGTTTTGCTCTCTTTTTCTTTAGTCACTCAATCTCGTTAACATGAATAATTTCAAAGTTAAATTTCAAAGAAAGTACTTACATTTACAGCGGTAAACGTTGGAACGTTTTTAATTACACTTCATAAAGAAAACTACTTTAAGTTAGAAACCTCTGATATTAAAATGTATAGGTAAGTCTATCTCCCAGGGGTCGGGAAACTTGATTTAATCAAAGAATAAGACCACACAGTGGGAATTTATATTCAGACGCCGCAGATTACAGTCTGACAGCCATCTTTAGATACTGATTTATTAACCGACAGACAAAAACGAAAAAGGTTCTTAATTAGAAGTGTATACTTTTTTAGGGTTCAGTACCCAAAGGGTAACTAACATGGGACCCTCTTACTAAAATCAAAGTTAAAATATTCTTTATTTGCATAGGCTTGTACATAGCACTTACAAATCTCGTCTTACATTAAAAAAATATTTAAAACTTTGTAGTAATCAACAGTGTAGTGCTAATTTATATTTTTGCGATAATAAATGCATGAAGTCTATCCAGACATGAAAAATCTACCATTAGATCATTTGGCATAGTTAATTGATGTTACTTACTTCAGTTAGTGCACAGTAGGACTACGTCATAATTAACTCCACACTAATCTATCACAGTTTCAACACTTAGCAATCTTGATAGTCAAAGATGGCTGGTCGTTACTCAATTACTGGGTGCCAATAAAGTTATTTCGGTGCTAGCAAACTCCATTTCAGTTCGGATTTGACAACTCAATAACGAAGTAGATGGATCACATGGTTAGCAACACTAGAAATTTTAGTAAAATAACGACGTGAAATTGGCATGCACAATGCACATTTATCAAATTTACTGATAGAACTGTTCTTACCTAAAGGTATTAGATGCAAAGCTAATATCATACAAAATTTTGTTGTGTTTTCAAAGATTTAACTTATTAGCATAATTTAAACTGAATTCACAAAAAGTATATTAATTTTCTTTTCATTTTCGAAACAAAAAATAAAACATTACAAAATGTAAAACCATTTTTGGCTGTAAGTTTAAGTTAATTAAGTTTACACAATGTAACTAGCACTAAGAGCTGTGGTTTAAAAAATATAAATAAAATAAATATAATTATAGAACCCATTTATTTGTTAACTAAATTAACCGAAACTGTACAATAATTAGCATTAGTTACATTCAGAATTAAATTACATTCTAAATTTTTTATGTCATATTTGGCGAAAAAATATTTACAACAAATAACTACAATTTTTACAACCATTTAATATACACATGCATTTTTACAAGCACTATATTTTTAATCGCATAGAGCTAATAAAAATATTTTGAATAATGTTTTAATTATTTTAGAAGACAGGCCTTTTAAACATGACACCTCTTTTACAACCAGCTGAAAATTTGCTTCAATCACTATAAAATGGGGACTATAACAGCTGTAAAGGCAATAGGCATAATAACATCAATAATGAAAGGTCGCGTCAGTTGATCTTTTAATTGCGTGTAAATGTTCACACGAGAGGTGGATAGTAGCAACTAGCAAAGTGAAAAAGTTATTTCCATTTTTATTTTGAACAGAGTTTGCTATTTTTGCATTACTTTTCCTATCGGTATGACTCAAAATCACTATCATCCATATGACACTTGTTGAAAATACTGCATTTAACTCTGAATTTTAATTATGTGGAGTAAATTGACAGATGTCAGTGTATCATCCCCATATATTATCACTCAATTTGACAGATGCAAAATGTCTAGAAACTTGTCTTGTCATTTGTATCTGTCAGTTTACTCCACATGATAAAACAAATGAGTATAGTTTTGTTATAAGTAGGGCGACTATACTTGATGTTTAAGGCTTCACAGATGACAGATGACAATGCCAGCCACGCTCGCGATCACACACGACAGTCTATAGCCAACACTAGACTCAATCGCGTGTGATAGTCGGCGTGACGGACAACTCATGCGCAACCTAAAGTATTTACGCTTAATTCTACTTGCAATACATAAAGTGAGATTAAGTTAGGTACTACCTATTTATATTTATAGTATATAAAACTGAAAACATTACCAATACATGCCAGCGATAAACTTTTCCATACATTTTAGATACTGTCACAAGTCGGTTGCATGAAGTCTTCAGAAAATGCAGGGTGTATCTGTGAACATTTACATGCCTTTAACCACGTGTTCTATCAACCATTCTGTGCAACATTTGTTCAACGACTTTTTGAAATTCATCGACAATTCCTTCGACTTCTGACTTTGTATGAAAACTTGAAATATTTTTATGCGCTTTTCCAATAGTCATAAAACAAATGTTGTTCAGAATGGTTGGTAGAACACGTGGTTAAAGGGATGTCAATGTTCACAGATACATCCTGTATAATATTATTTAATTTAAATAAAGACTTATCAAATCCAAAACATAAGTATAGTTACAAATGTCAAGATAAACATTTTTTCATCAAAGTTTGGTTAAATTTACTAAGTCAATGCATTATCAAAGCTATTTTAATAACCAAAACAAACTACTTAAATCTGTGCAAAGGCATAGGTATGCTTAATAATGCTATGCTACAAAAGTACAAACTTATGAAACTAAAAAACATAACAAAATTCTATTCCATTCGAAAATTGCAAAATTGTAAAGCTTTAAATCTAAAATGCAATAACTAATATACAAAGACTTAAAATGTTTTATGTTCAGCTAAAGAATAACGAAAGTGTTTGCTCAATTCATTAAGAAGAAACAGTGCATCAAATGAATAACAAATGCAAATATCTTCAGCGTCAGTGCATGACTTTCTTAATGCAAAAAAGTCATTTTTACAGGAGGCAACAAAAAAACCTTCTTTAACATATTGTAAAGGTTTTTTTTTCATAAAAAAATGTTGTCACCAAAATTTGCAGTTAAAAGGTCCTGCACTGACGCCGATGATATACTTTTTACTTCAATTGAGCAGTACTAAGCTTTATCGGAAACAGAAAATTTTCAGTTTCTCGGCCACACTCGCTTTCACACACGACTGTCTCAGAAAGATACTAGAGACTCAATCGTGTGTGAAAGTAGGCATAGACGAATTTGTGCAGAGCCGGAATGCAGTCTTCTTATAACCATACCGCAATATAAACACTACCAGTGGCTTGACTTGTTTATTCTAAAAAGGTTCAGAAACAAGATTTGCGTCACTACGTTGCATGTCAGCGTCTAATCTTCGAATGTCAGAGTACACATCCACCATCTTGTACAGTCATTTTACAGCATTTTTTCCAGTAAAATTAATAAACAAGATAGTACCACAGTCATACGTCAGTATAATTCAATATAATTTTTGGTAAATGTGTAGTGTTAATAATTTTAAATAACAAAAT
This sequence comes from Cnaphalocrocis medinalis, assembly GCA_014851415.1. Lineage (NCBI taxonomy): Eukaryota > Metazoa > Arthropoda > Insecta > Lepidoptera > Crambidae > Cnaphalocrocis > Cnaphalocrocis medinalis. The sequence continues at coordinate 15,273,608 of CM026273.1, read as the reverse complement.
GGATCTATTTTTTTGCAGTTAGTGAATAAATTCTAGTGGAACCCGAAGCCTTAATACGTCTTGCAACTGGTATGGTTTATACTCTGATATTAGTAAGCTTCAGTATAAATTGTTTTTGAGTTGTGTGACAGCTGATTCGTTACCAACCGCACTCGCTTTCACACACGACCGTCTCAGAAGGTAACTAGATTCAATCGTGTGTGAAAATAAGTGGGGTCAGTGTGATGTTATCTTCATGCGCTTGTGTCTTCATGCTTCTAATGTGCTTTAATTATTCTAGCTAGTACATGCTTATTAGATTCCTTAACATTATTTTTTTTAAGAATGATAAAAATTTGTTGCAAAAGGCATTTAAATTTTTTAAGACCTTTTTGCTCAATCATGTTTCTAATATAAATAGATACGTGTGAGCGTACCACTGTGTACTACATCTTTGTGCAAAATACTACATGTACTTACTAACATAGCAAACAAGTCCAAGGGTTAATTACATAATTGAAAATAACTAAAATGTATTGCTTAATATAAGCTGCTTTTACCACACTGTGCTTTGATCTTGTGGTATTCGAAAATGCATTTAGACTTATACGTCCAATGATCAATTAAATGTTATTAATTTTCTTTATTACAATAAAAATATAACAAATTAACATGAATGCAAGAAAAACCATAACTAAAGTGATATCTGTTGATTTTGCTTACCAACAAAAGAGGTTTCTTGTAGAATAAAATGAAAAATGGCTACTTGCACGAACGCATTAAATTGGCTCAGTAGCCATGGAAATTTTATGAGATTATGAGCTGTGGAAACGAAACATGAAATATTCTTGAAATTGTAAGCCACATTATGAAATATTTCGTATTTGAATCTGTAAATTTTACTAGTAACAAGCTGTATTAAAACGTGTAAGTATAATTCTTGCAATCTAGGAATGCACATAGTTGTACAAATAAGCATAAACAAAAAGTATAAGTAAAGTGTGTTTCCAGAACGAAAGCATTACAAATTAGTTGTAAATTGGTTCATAACCCATAATTTTGTGCTTTGTCCCATAGTTGGGTAAAACATGCAATGCTACAGTGTGAAAATACAAAATAATAACTGAGTATAGGTACCTCTTATTTATATCGTCGATATGCAAATGTAAGCCTGCTTAATCTATACTTCTAACATACAAAAAAATATAAGTACTTAAGCAGATTTTAACTCTACAAAGTAAGATAAAAATTTTCAATACTCTACATAAATAACTAAGGCCCGTTTTTCAGTTGTCAAACAAAAGCTAACAATCTTAATCAATAGAATACATAAGCATTTTTTGACGAGTTCAAGTATTCAGACGTCGTACTAATAATACTTTCTTATCACTTTGATTTTTTACTTTTATCTAGAGACTAGTGACCCACCCTCACTTCGTTTCGGGACAGTAATTCCGCTGTCTACCAATAGATGGCGCTGGGAGTCAATTACATCGCGCAAGTGTTTTGTGTTTTCGGTTTACCTATAAGTTCACACGTGGGCTATGACATAAACCTCTTTATAAATAGTATACTTAGATTAAAAAGCCTTAATCACTTATTTCGGCTTCGATTGGTACAGTTTCGAGAAGCAGTACCAATAGCACCCGAGTTGAATGCAGTTGGGGCCTGAATTAGAGATGATGAACGATGCCACCCGCTAACCGCAGGCCTTTTAATCCTTGCACATATCGTTGTATGTTTGATATTTGGTGACCACGAGTAATTAGCGTGTATGGTCCCTCACACGCCTTCAAAGTAATGCAGTCATTGATAGCTATCATACATCTAGTCGTATACCAATCGGGTTACAGCTCAAGCAGCAATCCAATTTGGTTTGCCTTTGACTATGATTTTAAGACCTTATGTTACCAACACAAGAGTAGAAAAAGTATAGGTACTTAATTCAACTCGAGCGCTTTCTAACATATTCTCAATGTCCAAGAGTTTGTCAGATAGAAATCGCAACTTTTATCCTTAAAATAATGTACGTGTTACATAGCTATGTGACGGCTGTATCTTGAAAATTGTGGCCCTTACAATAACATTAAAACTTTATCCAGTATACTCGTAAAGCAATATTATAAAGTGGGTCACTCTTCTAGTCTACGGTGAAAAATACCTACCTGAAACACTTTATCTCCCATACTCTTGCGTTACAGAAACAATTTCATCATAAACGATACTTTTGAATTTCCGCCATATTTCTCGCGAAATGATTTAAAAATGTCTCTTGCAAGACAGATATTGCTATAAAGGAGAATATATTCCCTTATTTTATTTGATGCTTCGCAACGAAGATGGAGTGTCGGTGACATTAATAAAACTCCCTAATAAAGATAGACTGCATACACTATAACCTACACAAAAGAGTTTCTATTTCTCTATGAAGATCCTCCTTTCTGTTACGTATTTTATCACAGCGACAGAATATTTCATAGTTTAAGCTTAAGGGGTTCAGGCATACTCGCTTCACAAGAAGGCCCAAAGTCGGCCAAAGGAAGGAGATCAGATGGGCCTATGCTCGGAATCTCCTTGCGTGATACTATCAGGATTGATAAGATCCAAAACAGGGGTGCGCTCCATTTGGCCGAAACTCAAATGAACTAATTTTCTTCGATATAACGCTCATTTGATAGAATTTTTACTTGAACTAATTTCGGTTTCTCTAATTTCATTTCGTATAATTATTGTTTGATATAATGTTACAGTTGCCATAATAACATTGTATATACCACTCTTTTGATATAAAAATCATTTTATATAATGCTTAAGTAATATAAAAATAATTTCCTATAATGCTTTAATGTTATAAAGTATTCTAATCATATTACTTACAAACATTAGGGCGAACCCGACTCAGCCTACTTCGACCTTCACGTGGTACTTGTCTGCCCTACCCCTAGAGTGTAATTTTATAAGGCGGAGGCGCGGAGGGAGGCAGCCCCCACCCGCTGTAATAAGGTTCAGGCACTCGGGCTCTCCGTAGCGGCTGAGGCTGGTCGCCGCAGGCGACCAGCAAGCCGAAGCTGCGGAGGAGAGCGTGGGTGCCTGAAGCTCATTACGCTAGGGTGGAGGGGCTGGCTTCCCGTAGCGCCGAAGCACACGCAAAACGAATGAATGCTGCATGCCTGCCTGCATGCCTGCAGCATGCTGCTTGTTTGTATATGCATGCTGCATGCCTGCTTGCATGCTGCATGCCTGCTTGCATGCTGCATGCCTGCTTGCATGCTGCATGCTTGCTTGCATGTTGCATGCCTACTTGCATGTTGCAATGTTTTTTTAATTACAGTTATACGATATGAGATGTATATTATTCGATTTTATGTTAAATGATAATTATAACATTTGAATAGATAGATAAAATGAACGTTAGAGTTATTGATGGTTATATGAAATGAAAATATACCATCTAAATTTATACTAAACATTTATTATACTAAATGAGTGGTTATACCATCTAAGATTATGCGAAATGAAATTATATCGCTTGAATGTTAGTTTTTTTAAACTTATATCAAACATTACACACCCCCAAAACAGAACTAAGGTCACAGACATAGCTAAATGAATTGCAAGCCTCAAGTAATAATGGGCAGGGCACACCGCGGGGAGAACAGATGACCGTTGGGGCGGAAAGGTCATCTAGTAGAGGTTGCGTACAGTGAGTCGTAGCCGTGACAGGCCGCCCTCAAGTTGTTAGGGAGATCTGGTGAAGGTTGCAGGATTTCATAGGATTCGGGCGGCGCAGGACCGATCTGTGCCGAGAAATTTGGGGGAAACTAACTATTGTTGGGTACAACCATAGTCATCTACTTACTGCCTGACATGATAAAAAAATACTTTACTTAGTAACCAACTTGAGTGAGAGGTAGGATAAAACTCATAAATTTTATTTTTTTCTGATTATGTGATAAAATGCATCGTCACAAAGTCAAAGCAAAATTGCTAACGAAAAAGAATTTAAATACCTCAAGCTACTTATCTCGAATAATGTTCAACAAAGTTTCTATAAATCTTTTAATCTTCAAGTAAATTTAAAACTGCGTCTTCACAAATAAACACGGGAACTTTACGTCCTTAGAGAAAATCTAAAGCGTGTCTTCCAGACATCTTTTCTCGTAGAAACCTGCGTAGTCAGAAAACTTTTCAACAAGCGGACAATAAAGAATATTCGCAAAATGACTTTTCATTCCATTATGCGATTATTATTTTTTTATATGAGCGGTTAAGTACGTGTCTGGCCACGCAAAGATGTAGGGTTCCATAGTTGTCTATGTTACATGTTAACTTCTATAGACTTTATGGTAAAAACAACTTACCCCCCCGGGTTCGCTCGCACCTCCTACTTTCCTAAAATAGTAACCCCCTATTTTAGGAAAGTAGGAGGGAAACGGGCAAAAAGTACCCTATGTTACTTTCATTCCTTTAACTTTCTCGACTTAAAAAATCACGTCAATTTGTCGATCCATTTTGCCGTGAAAGAATGACAAACATTCAGACAGACCGACACACTTACACATCACACATTACACAGCTACATCTTAGACCTCATTGTCACTCTCCATCAGGTGAAATGAGGTCAAGTGCAAACCCATTTAATATAAAAAAACACTTTCCCATTTATTATATTAGTATGGATGTATTGTATGTATCGTGTCCACTGACCACTGTCAACTGTCAGTGAACTCACACCACGATGTGAGAAAACTAAACACCAGCGCGCCCTTTACAAGTTAATCAACCTGTCACCTTGAAAAACCTTAGGCGAGTTTAATCTTTTTTTAGATTCGTTGTAGGTATTTGCTATTATCTTTTTTTAGATCTTTAAAATCAATCGCTTAGCTGGCTGGCCGGCTGATTTTAGAAATGGGGGGTACATTTGATTTTATCTAAAAGTAGCTTTTTAAAGAATTCACAAATGATTTTTATAGATAAATTATTTTTGTAAGACCATTATATTTTTAAAACGTACTTTATCTAATGGTTAAATGTGCGAGAGTAATAAAATACGCCCTTGTTAATAGGTACCGTATCCATAGAACTCGTGAACTCGACATTTAAGTCTAATTAGATATTTTTATGGACGAATCTCTAAATTTGACTTCAATGTCGAGTGTACAAGAATTGGTACCGTGACAACTGCAGACAGACAGGCGAACGGACAAAAATGACGAAACTATAATGGTTCCTCGTGGACAAGGAACCCTAAAAATCCGACAGAATTGTATTACTACCGTTTTCCAATAGGCAGTAAATTTAAATGGAGTCTGTTTTAACAAAGAGTTTTGATTTGAACAAACGTGAGTCAGGGTATTAATCTCTGTAGGGAGTCCCGAGGGATAATGAGAGACAAATGAGCCACCCGAAGCCGTATGCGTAACGTGACCACATGTTTGTATCAGAGAGGGACATAAGATAAGTATAGTTATAACATAGTTTTGTATAGTAAAGGCGTCAGGAAAGGTCCATCCTAAAAACATAAATTAAACAGAGAGCTGACCTCGAAACTGAAATATCCTACTACTATTATAAAGGCGAAAGTTTGTAAGTATGGATGTATGGATGTTTGTTACTCTTTCACGTAAAAACTACTGAATGGATTTGAATGAAACTTTACCACAATATAGCTTATACATCAGAATCACACATAGGCTACAATTTATAAAAATATATTGTGTGGATTGTCCAAAATATGACGGTAAGTGTCAATAATTAACTCCACGCGTACGAAGTCGCGGGTGGCCGCTAGTAAGTTATAGTTGTAGCTATAGCTAACGACAATAGACCCATCGGAAGGCCGATGCTTCTATGGAAAGATTGCGTAACCGCGATATGTACGCTTTTGACATCCCTTTGGCAGAGTAGGAAGAACTCGCTACTGAACGTTTATCCTGGAAGAGAACAGTGTCGGAGGGCATAGAAAAGCATGATGAAGCCTAACTTAACCAACTTGCGGCTAAGCTCTTATTATAAATGACACCATTACTTTTAAACGTTGACTAACTTTACTCACCGTTTTATAATAAGGGGTTAAATGTTACAATACAAGTGATATAACAAAATTTCGCGCGAGATAGTTAAGAGCTCATACTCTAAGTAACGCCCCGTTGGTCTAGTGGTTTAAGTACCGGGCCGTGATCTTGGGGTCCCGGGTTCGATTACCGGGTCGAGCAAAAGTATGTTACGAATTTTTCGAACATAGCTCGGGTTGGTGATCACCAATCCGCATTAGGCAAGCGTGGTGATTAAGCCTAATCCCATCATGGTAGTGATAACATGATTTCTATGATGGAGGCCTTTGCCCTGCAGTGGGACAGTATATAGGCTGATACTTTACTTTTTTTTTACTTTACTCTAAGTAAACGCGAGAGAATAACCCTGCACTCAATTTGCGAGCAAACTAACGTTGGTGCCTACAAACAGAGAGCAGCCAATCCTACCCAAAGCGGATGTTTGGTTAGCTTAGGGGAGAACGGCCGATCATCGCTTTACCCCACTCACGGAAACATACTCCTATCATTGCTTTTTAAAAAATGTAGCGATGTGTGAGTTGGAGCGATCGGTTGCTGGCTGTGAATATTTAAGGCTTCATGTATTTTATTTAACAATACTTTTCATAGCACTATCCTGAGGTTGAAATAAGAGTTAATAACAAGGGTTACAAAAACACGAGCAAGATTTAAATAACGAGCCTTGACGCGTTTTTTGTTGAGTTTTTTAGTTTGTGTTTTGTTTCCAACTTATGTGCAGTCTCATACACTACTTTACTACACTCATAATTTTAGTTAGATAAAAAATCAAAAATAATATTAAGTTTTTGGAATATGATGGATGAGTGTAACTAGTCTTCACTGTCACTAACTGTCAAAAAAACTGTTGTATAATGTAAAAAATCTTTTAGAATTGAAAAAGATGTTTTATCGAATTTCACTATTATAAATGACTAACGTGGTGCAAGAGTCGGCCCATCGCTTGGCTCTTGTATACTTTCTTGCTGTGATTTGGTCTCGTTGATAATGTTAAGCATGTCCAATGACTGGCAGCAAGTAGTGCAGGATCGACCAAAGTGGCGTTTTCTTGTTTCAGAGGCCAAGACTCGTTTCGGGTCGCTGAGCCAGTGAGTAAGTAAGTAAGTGCAGTTCACCCAACTAAAACGCATAACATGAAATGAACATCTTCAGCTAGACAAATACTAAAACAACTACAGGAACTGCTCGTGTTACAGGTTACAAGGATAAATGAATCGCCCAAGACAACGAGACAGAACAATCCCTCCCTCCCCTCGCCCTCTCTCATATCAATCTCAATCGCTGCTCAGAGAAATTCTAAACCTGGTTTTAAATGCTATTTCCTGGAAAACTGTTACAATCCTTGTCGTTTATTGGAAAAATCGGAACTATTAAAAGATAGATGAGAAAAATAGGAAGAGTAGGAAAGGAAAAAGTATTTATTTTTTCGCTTTTTTTGTGTTGTAAGCATGCAATTTGTTTTACCTTGTTGCTTCATATGTACGTACTAGCGATAATGCTGAGTGCAGAAAATTTTTTAATTTTTTTCTAGTAGCCTATCATTAGAGCCTAAATCTCATAATATAATGACGTCACATCTGTCTGGAAATACGACAGTGGACTTGTCTTTGTGCAATGATTTGTACTTTACGAAAACCTTGCAAACTTGGATGATCGCTAAGATTGATTAATATTTTTGTCAATTGGAATTCATTTTCGTAACCAGGCTATCATGGTAAGAGGAACCATGTTATTTTGTGACAGATACCCATTTAGTAATCGTTAGGATAATATGATTACTATCCCAATACGCTAATCTGAATACTTACTTTTAAGTGCTTCGGCGGTACCTGCACATCTCCGCAATCTTAGAGCTTGTCCAGATGACGGGTGAAAATTGCTAGCTTACCAGCGATTTGATGTTCCTTACTCGTGGCGCCCAGTGCCTTGTTTACAGAGCGTCTTTATAAAGAGCAATGAACAACAAATAGCTAGTAAAACCCGCGAGTAAAATGTGTCATCATAGGCCTAACATGCGTACCGCGACAAAATTTTGTCGACTCTCGGTCGCGAGAGCGCATCCTTCTATCCCGTTCATCGCTCAGTCAGATGAGCGAGAAGCAACTTGCGCCGGTACAATACGAGTGTCGACAAATTATCTCGCGGCGCGCATGTTAGCCCGGCTGGACATGCTCTTAACCTAAGTGATTTAAGAAATAAATAAATTCGTAACTTACCATCATTCAGCAGCGGCAGAATATCAGCATCAGGTCTGCCGGCTGGACACAGAGGGAGCACGGGTGACGACGGGACTGGCGCCCCTTCTCCTCCTGACTCCACCTGTAAGGCACAACTGTTAGTAATAGATAAACAAAGAGATGGTGACAATGAGGATTTTTGCAAATGGAAAATCTAATAGAGGGCGTTACGTTGACGTGAGGTCTAATTTTGACGACATTGGTTGTTTCATAACATAACTTTATAATTTTGACATGATACGTCAAATGTAACCAATCCACTCGTTGTTGGACCTGACGTCAACGTAACGCCATCTATCGGATTTTGCATTTGCAAAAACCCTCATTACTACCGCACAGGGGGCAATTCTCGTGCACTCGACGTTGAAAGTCTGATTTAGAGATTTCATACATTCGTCTATAGAGATCTCTAATTCGACTTCAATGTCGAGTGCAGTGCAACTAGAATTGTGCACTAAGAAAAAACACAGCACCCCAATTACGCTCAACCATGCTTTTGTGAAAAACGGATGTCTTTAGGAATAAAAATACACCTAAGTGAGCATGACATAACGTCCGTTTTTATGGTTCCCTAATTCAAAAGGAAAAATTACAAATTACAAGAACTAAAGCAAAGTGATATGTAAGGAGTCCTCAGTTAACCAGTCCGACTCGATCATGAGCGGTTTTTAGCCAAATGGCAAAAAAACGGAAGCCTTATAGATTCGCCATATCTGTCTGTCCGTCCGTATGTCACAGCCATTTTTTGCCGTAACTATAAAGGCTATTTTGTTGATCTATATTACCATAAAAGCTACTAACGAAAATTGGTTTGAACGAAACCTAGTAAATAATTTTTTTAATAGGTACTTCTTAAATTCATAAATCTCAAATATGAAAACAAGTTACTTGCTACTACGGAACCCTTCGTGGGCGAGTCCGACTCGCACTTGGTCAGGTTTTTTTTATAAAGGTGTAGACGAGCGGGTCGAGTGCTAAGCGTTCATAATAGGCGAACTCTTTAACTTCGTTAGGAATTTGAAACGTCCACTACGATGCTAGGGCAGATCAAAGTCAAACTATGAGAACAGTGTAGATTTACGCTATGAACAACTTTGCATCGCCGAGTATCTTTCGAAAGAAGTACTTAACAGATTCTTTATCCATTACCTGTTATTTGATAATGACAAAGTATTGGGAGATATTGCGTGTGCCCAATGCCATCTATCCGAATTTTCACACGCAATATCTCCCATTATACTTTGTCATTATCAAAATAGATGATGGATAAAGATGGTATAGATAAAATATAAACTCGGGCGTTGTAAGGTTGTCAGACGTTATTCAAGTAACGTCGTGAATTAACTAGATTATGACTGCTTTTTAATGGCAGATTATCTATTTCTTATCTCTTAGTGTTAGGTAAAAAAACCGTTTCGCATACTTACAAGGTTGCCAAAATATTATTACTAAAAGTTTGAAGTACGCTAACTGAGATTGGCAAATATATTTAGGAAACTTTAAAATTAAGTTAATATGAAATGGTTAATATGAATAAATGATGATGTAATTTTTTTAATGAGAATTTTTTAAAAGTCAGAACAAATGTTGAATGAATGATTAAAATGTGGGTTTAAATAGGTAGTGTAGGTGTAAGACAGCGTATACTTTAATATCAAAACAACCGCGAACATTATTAAAAAGCTCGTCGAGACTAGGTTTTTAAATCTTCTCGTATTTTAATAACCGCATACTGTTTAAGTACTTGATTTTGCATGTGATATAGAGGACTCGCAATGTATGCTAGGCTATATAGTCAAAATACCACGACAACCCGTAAAAATACAATTATTTTTCTTTACTCTTTTTACTGCCTAAATTACATTGATTTGACTTTCCTCGACAATTGGTTAAATGTGAAATATTTTTCTATAAAAGATGAATCAACATAATATCTCTTTAATAAAATATTATCTTCTTCTGTAATTGCCTCTAAGCGATCTACGTTATCAAAGACTGTAAGGTAATCTTAAGGAAAAGACTGCAAAAAGTATTTTTCTTAGTTTGTCATTACATAAATATTTCCTTTATCCAACGGTGATTCCAATATTTTCTTTTAAGAATACATTGAAAATATGGAATAAAATCTTCTATGTTTTATTACGTCCGACGTCGTTTGTAAAACCATATTACTGGTACATAACTATGGAAGGAAAGGGTATTAAGAATGAACCAAGCCACATTAAAGAAAAAGGTTTATGAGAGAAGAAACATTACTAAAGGATATATTATATCCTGCGTGCTATTGCCATGCAATTTGAAATTTAGGATGTAGATGATTTAGTTGGTAATTAACAATTAAAATGTACGATTATATAAAAATTAACTCAATTTAAACTTTCTGGATTATCAAAAACGCAAACTGTTCAAGAACTGGACCGTAACAGCGGCCCTTTTATACCACAATCTGAACTGGTTACAGTGAATCGTACCTATTCAATATGAGGTTGTATATAATTTAAAAAATTAAAAGGCCAACAAGACGAGATAAAACAATGTTAAAGTTGGTTAAAATTTTTCATTAAATTACTTTTTGATTCCGTATTCTAATCAATTTATATGTCTATGTTAATAATGACGATTCTTCTGCTTCCTTGTACAACAAAATTTCATTTCAGTTTTATTTTTCTTACCACGTTGGCTTTACATCGTTCTTCACATAGTGCACGCACAAGAAACTACGAACTCGAATCGAGGTACTTTCGACCAGCTAGTAATTTAGCCATAATTTTAAATTATGACCGAAAATGTGTGAGTACATTATGAATATTGTAATGCACTTGATTTCCAGTCGATAGGCATCTAATCCTTAATCATATTCAAAGCGTACCCAGGACTCCAAAAGCATACCTTCGGACACCACCGGATGATATAGAGGGGTAGGGTAGACATCTAATTATTTGACAAATGCAACAGCGCTGCTTGATTGGACCAGTCCCAGCTCATCAAGTATGCATGTTGCATTACACTATTCTACCAAACAAACAGGATTAATGCTAACACTACGTGACAATCGGCCGCCGTCGAATATTGTTTATCATGCTAATTTGGCCAAGGAATTAGTTCAGTGTACGGGCAATCAGTTTATGCTGTTGGACATTGGTTAGTTCAAAGTCACGAGGGATTTTGGTGTAACTGGAAATCATTACCTCAATATTCTATTCAGTGCAGACTGGATACGCCAAATGTTTTATTTATCCTATTAGTAGGTACATTTCCACGTAACTTCTAAACTATTTATCAGAATTCGACAAATGACATATCATTATAAGCGTCTTGATTGTCCGCTGGTTATAGGCTATATGAAGTTTCACAAAATCTAATGTGGCGCCCTCTAGCGGACAAAAACATACAGAGTAAAAAAATAAAGTTATGATAAATATGCCGTGTTTGGTATCATTTGAAAGCGCTTGACTTGTACATTTAGAATATATATATATATTACTAAGCACTTGGACACCAAAATAGTACAAATAAAAAAAAAAGTAAAAAAACTAAAACCCAACTACGACAAAAAAACGTCGCTGAAAAAGTATAAAACAAGCCTTCGTTGTCAATTTATGCAATATTCACTATGTAGAGAATAAAATCTCATGTTTGGAAAGGCGTAGTCACACGTTAAATATACCTACCTTTTGACAACGTGTGACTACGGATTTCCAAACATAAAATTTTATCTCTACATAGTGAATATTGCATAAATTGACAACGAAGGCTTGTTTTATACTTTTTCAGCGACGTTTTTGTCGTAGTTGGGTTTTAGTTTTTTACTTTTTTTTTAACGCCTAGAATATGGGATAGTCTAGTTCTTTATTCAAACACATCGTTTAAAGTGAGGCAAACAACCGATCAATGTGTGTGATACTTTAGATACTTCGCCAACACGCACACATAAAAGTATTTTTGTCTTGTGTACCTACGAGCAAATGGCCGGCTTTTTCGCGTAGGGACTGACTTGCATCACATAATAATATGCTTGCGCTGCGCGCTGACAGTTTCTAGGCGTTCTGATGAAGGGCAGTTATATTTTGTTCCCATCACAGAGTTCTCGATGCATTCTTACGCATTGTTAGATCATAATAGGCAAGACGCTAATTGCCGGTGAATAGTAATAAGCAAGTGCTAACAAAGCAATTAAACTGACATTGTATTGCGACCGGCTAAAGGCTATTTATATTTATGCTAGAACCGATAAAAGAGCAAGCAAACTTAGAGTACCTAATATGACTCAGGATTCACTTGATGGTAAGTAATCGCCGCCATCCATAAATATGAGACATGCAGAACATGAGAGATCAGAGATATGTTTTTTTCTTAAAGGCCCAGTAGACTTAGCACGAACTTTTTACAAAGGCCTAATACGATATGCGTATCGTAAAGAATTTGTATGAAAAAGCCTGGAGAGCTGCACATATGGCGAATGTTCGCAGGCTACCGACCAGCGCGTGGTGGACTATTGGGGTGAGAAAAAGTATTTGTCGCCATCTAACGCCATATTCCGTCAAGAAATACTACTACAGTCAAACGGTTTCCATAACTAAGGTATAAGGTTTACTTCATCCTCGTAATGCCCAGACAACAGACACAATAACAGAAAATCAATTGTTATTGCCCTTTAAAGGGCTTTTGGGTCTTACGACTTTATACCTAAGTTACCGAACGTTTCCGTTATACGTTTCTACGTAATTCAATGCAATATAATGCAATTCTGGTCCGGACATAATAATATTCTGTAACGTAGTCTACATCGAGATACCAACAGTTGAACCAAATTGGCTTTGGATTGCACTGAAACTCTATTACAGACGTGTTGGAGTAATATTAGTTTAATATTGCGTCTGACATATGCAATAGACAGTGTAATTATTAGATTCTAACTGCATCTGTATACTGCACAATACCGACACGATCGGAAATTGCACAGGAAACGAACCACAAACAGGTTCACGACAATATGGGCTAATATAACCTAATTTGTCTTAGAGTAATATGATTTTGGATTCTGTATTTTGGAGGATCGATTCCGTGCTTATTATATTACGTATGAATATAACCGATCATATGATTGTAACGCTTGAATAGAGATTGGAACATGAAGTTACAAATAGGAACGCATTCAAAACTAATCTGAAGCGGAGCCAAACTTAGGGTCGTCAGATGGATCCAGGATTGTCGCATGGCATTTGGACATTGAAAAAGAAAATATCCCGACACCATTGTCCTAAGATTTTCCCCGTATATATAAAATACTACTCCTCATTGCACCGAATTCTTGGTCGGCGTCACTCGACCGTCACCAGTTAATGCCCGCAACCTTAATGATAATAATACACAAAACAATTTCAAAAAGACTCACATTCTTACCTGATGTCTGCTTAACCATGTTCCCTCCAAAATACTAGATCACACAAACGCACCAATGACACATTGTAAATTACAAGAAAACAACACAAGAAGTCCATTACTTCATATCGCGGCCTTTTAAGAACTTTTAGCAATACCATAACTTCCTATTTTTGGAACCTAGATAACAAATCGAAGTATTGATCAAAAGAAATTAGTGAATTTTCAGGGAAAACCGGTATCAGCCTTGCTTTTGACTAGCTGACATATTTTGCGATTACTGCATGACAATTATGAATTCTTTTATAATTTTTGGTCAAATGCCAGTTTACCCGTTGAAAAGGATTTACTTCTTATTTAAAGATCAATTTTTTTGTATGTCTTCTTCAAATTCAAAAGAGCAGACTACGATACATACGCATGCTTTAATAGCTAAAGATGATAACAAGAAAACATTATAGGTATGTATATTAACGGTTTTTTTCACAAAACATTAGAGAGCCATTTTTCGGATAAAAACAGTTTATTTTAGAAAGTTGGATTCGCAAATGTAGAAAAGAGTGATCTTAACGAGTTAAGGTAAGTATTTCATCCCATGGAATCCCAAATCGTACTTTGGAAGTCAACCCAAAACTTTTACAACTTTTGTGTTTTCTAACTTTACATAAAATCCTGTCTAGCTGGGAAAAAACAAATGTCACAACCAACTATAGTTGGACCAAAGTTGGCCTTGGCCAACGATCAAAAGGTAGTGAAGCTAAAACTCATGTAACTCTCGCCCTAACTTCATTTCGGAAAATTAGTTCGACTCTGTATCTGATAGATGGCGCTATGCGTCGTTTATATCGCGCAAACGTTTCGTTTTTTCGATTAATATAGGACATCAGCTAACATAAATTGCAAAGTTAGTCTTTAATAAACTACACGACTCGACGATGTCAAGTTTATCTGAGAATTTCTGAGCATTGCTCTTGAATTTTATGCTTCATTTTCAGCAAAATGGAGCCTGGTACGATTTGCTCGGGGATACCACTATTATAGTGCTAACAAGTTTCCGGAAACGATGTTCCGTTTCGCTGGTATAGTTGCAGCGGCTAATATTGTGTAATTAAGAGAAATGAAATACTGAGGGTAAATGAAATATCTAATAACCGGAATATCTTCTAAATAACTTTGGCTTTATGACGTTCAGGAAGTATTTCATACTTTGTCGTTTAAAAATAAAACTGGTTGTTTTGATGCAACCTTCAAAATATAGAACGAAAATCCCCTTAGATATTACAATAATAATATAGGGTTTAAAACTGTGGCTGTCACTTTCATTTGCAATTTTCATAAGAGTGACAGCATATTTTTTAAACCAAGACTAATTTTGGTCTACGTTTTGTATTAAGGGAAAATGTTCAATGCCATCTTAAACGTTAAAAGTTTTTAGTGTGTAAAATATATTTAATTTTAACAGCTAACTTTTAACGAGACCAAAATTATAGAAAACCGATCGCAAAGAGGAGACGCGACCGACCGCATATTATGAACAGCAAGCTGGTTACGCGCGAAGTAAATTAGTTTGCGCTTCACTTGCCTCGAGCTAACCGCACAAAATGTCTCCTAGTTTATGCGAAGATCTCCCAGAGGTCTCGGACGTAGGCAGGTCGGGTGGAGGTAGGTACCTACCTACCGCTACCCGACCTGCCTACGTCGTACGGGTAGAGGTAGGTAGGTCTCGGGCCTCTGACGGTGACCAGTGAACCGCCTAATTCTACCCAAAGGAAGTTGGCATTTGTTTTTGGGTTCCATAGCCAGATGGCAAACAACGGAACTTATATATTCGTCATGTATGTCTTAAATGTAGTAGTAGTATTACGGAATCAGGTCAATATATGAAGGGTTGTGTGAATTTATTAAAAAAAAGAGGTAATTGCTCACACAAGGAATGATCTTTATAATGAGTTGAAGTTTTTTCAGTTTTTCCCCCATTTTATTCATAGAGATATTTGCTCGTCTATAAGATATACTTATTCTAAAGGCATTATACATTTATAAAACAACTTTTGCTAGCGCTACTCCGTCTAAAAAAGCTTTTCCAATTCTCCTAAGATCGATTTTATAATTCATTCAATAAAACATTAAAAGGTATCCGGTTGGTTTCTTTTCTTTGTGCCATAAAATTGAACACTAAATGAAGGTACGGCTCAATTTGATACTCAGGCATTCAAGTGTAAAGCCTTTTCTAATCAAATACCTTTTCATAGCATTATCTTCAAAGCAATTATATGAAAGTCTATTAAATGCAGTACGAGTCGGGATAACTGATGAAAAGTGGACGAATCGAGTACGAATATTGTCCTTATTATATATACTTATTACATATACATAGAATATACTTATTTTAGTTAAAACTTTTTACTTATATCGGCAATAGACAAGCTTATTATCTCTGTAAAGCGTGATGCGCGGTTTAAGATTTTTTACCCAGTTAATTATTATGTTAAAAAAGTTATTTGACATCAAAGTTAACTATTATTGTTTCTATCTGATTGAAAAAGTCAATAACATTAGTGGATTATCCATAACACACCATATTATTAACGGCAGGCTCAATTTAGATAGGTTGAATTGACATTTCGCTAAAAAGCACTTTGCCCGACACTGTGTTATGAAGCAGAAATACGCATACTTCAATAGTTTCAAACACCTAGATGCATACAGTCATGAAGTTGTAAAGGAAAGAGCCAGAGCATGCGCTTTTGGGTCAAATAGTTTGTTGAAGTACCCTCAACTCGGGGTACCTCAAACATCGCCGGCGACAGCAGTTTGTCCCGACTCGAGAGTGCCAGAGTAGGGCTGACGATGCACTGCAATTTTCAATTTATTACCAGGCAGTAAATCTCCTTTTGCAGTGTGAAAAAGTTTTACGGATAGCGAAAATCGGAAAGTTCTTTTCTGGAAGCGAGAAGTGTCATAACTGCATAATTTTTTTGTAGTACTGTCGCTCCAAAGTGTATTTGTCTCGTCTTAGTATTAACTGTGGATGTAATTTTGGATAATCTTCGCGCAGCAAAGGCAGTGGCGTAGCGTAGGTGTCGGCTAAAACTACGCTACGCTACGTGGCGCGTGTCTATTGCTACCCTTTTACCTTCCTTAATTAAGGTCAAAGCCATAATTTTGATACTTCCTAAAAAATTCCTCACTGCACTACGGAACACTATCGATTAGAGGTTAGTTGTATTTAATAAACTTACGAAGATAAAAACATAAACCTAAAACTTAACTGAAAGTAAAAATAAAATGGGTCCTTGTGGCAGTGTCTCCAAATTGCGGCCAGCAGCAGGAGTTGTTTACTTTTTTTTTTAAATAGGTAAGCTAGATCTAAAATGTCTTCAGACAACCCTACCAATAAGTAAGTCACAAGCTCAGCGAGAATGCTAGAAGCACAACATCACGTTCACTATTTTTATTCAATGAAAAGTACTCCGCAAATCTACGTAGTATTTCCAAGTGGTTTTTGTTTATCAACGCATCGTCTACATTCCTCACTAAGTGATAAACCTTGAGCATGTTCTATAGGTAGTCAAATGCATCTGCAGATATCATCTACCGTTGCGTCTCCTGAAGTCTGCCTCCATTGTTGTCAGCTGTCGGCTCTTGGAACGAATCAAAGGGATTCTAATGGTTAGCTGACGTTTGAAATCCTAATAGTTCATTTGCTAATGCCACCTGGCAAAGTCGACGGGAGTCTGCCCACTGAGGTGACAAACAGGTTAACAAACGTTAGGTATAACAAGGCATAATATAAGCTGTATCTGTGAATATTTACATCCCTATATCCAGGCCTTTTACCAAAATCCTTAACAGAAATTTGGCATACAAAAAAATACAACTTTTCATTTTGTATGGGGAGTTATTAAAATATTCATCAAATTTTCATAAGTCATACAACAAATAATATTTAATTACATACATACTAAAAATTGTCCTTGTTTCGTACTTGCTTCAAGGTAACGAGTATCTTATTTAATAGAAAGCCCTCAATAAATAATACACTTGGTTCAAAGGCCCGTAACATTGACGTAACTTTTGTATGGAGACTTGATTGTTCGGTAAAAAGCTTTACTTTTAAACTTGGAGACATTTCAACCTCAATTTGTCCTTTTTTGCTTTGAAAATTCATTCAAGTGTGACCGGTTTATATGCATGTAATTTTATTTGAAAAATATCTGTACATTTTAAGTTGGAAAGATTACTTAATATTACCATTTATATTAACGTGAACATTTGTAAGTATGGATGGATGGATTTGCTGGATGATGGATATTTTATTGAAACTGTACCTTTATATCGCTTATCAGAGTAACACAAAGGCTACAATTCATAAATAGATTTTTTGTAGATAGTCCAAAATATGACGATAAGTGTAACAACTCCACGCGTACGAAATCATGGGCGGCCGCTAGTTCTTTATATTTTTTAAATTAATACTCGTATGATGATTTCTTTGATCATCCAAAATGAACCGTATAGCTGGCTCATGAAAGAGTCACTATACTGTAGATAAAAAAAACAACTATCTTTGAAGGTGTGAATATTCTATTTGCAGCTTTATAGTACATAGTGAGAATCTATGAGTTATATTGAAGATAGACAGACGGAAAGACATGCCGGAATTAAAAGAATGTGTGCTGTGTTTCGCTGAGTGAGTGAGGGTACCGGAGGCCCACTCGGGGGGGAAGGGGATAAAAGGTTGGCAGCGCACTTGTAACTCCACTGGTGTTGCAAGTGTCCATGGGCGGCGGCAATTGCTTACCATCAGGTGATCCGCCTGCTCGCCTGCTACCTGTCACATAAAAAAAAAATCCTTCTAGACCACGGAACTCTATGAGCTATGTAAGTCTATGTTATCTTTTTAAACTTTCGCGTTGCATTATACAAATACTTCATATAAACGGGACTAAACGCGACGAAAATTAATAAGTACATTCTAGCATTCTAGCACTTAACTGCCCAATTAATAAATGTAATGTTCGCTTGTGACCACGGCTGTTGTAACGCAGTCGAAACGTCAAGCTGTAAAAGCTAGAATGTACCTACTTATTAATTTTCGTCGCGTTTAGTCCCATTTATATGAATGAAGTATAAGTCTTTGTTGTTATAAACGGATAATTGATTTGATTTTCCAAACTATTAAAAATGTTTAATATACAAAAAAAAACCAAAAGAAGTAAAACTACAAAATATGCATTACTAATACCCGAGAGAAAACATCAGTTTCCTTTTAATGTTTATACCTTCATCCAATTTCCCCACCCAAGGGTTAAAAGGTATTGAGATTGAAAGTGTTTTGATGTTATAACTCGATCGAAGATTTTAGGATCATACGTATTGCCGGTAGAGATAATAGCGATGGAAAAATCAAACCAAATATCCAAGATAATTTAATATTGGTTCAAAAAATTTTAAGAGCAATGGTAGCCAAGTGGGTGTAAACGAGGGCCTTCTTACGAATGGTGGTAGAATCGAATCCGAGCATGACAAGTGCATATATTTTTTTATTGTCATGGTGGCACATGAGCAGACGGATCAACTGATGGTACGCGATTGCCGCCGCCCAAAGACACTACAACACCAGTAGAGTCACAAGTGCGCTACCGACCCTTAACCCCCTTCCTCCAAATTGGGCCTCCGGTACCCTCAATCACACGACAAAACACAGCGCAGGCTCTGAGGAAGTGGTACCACTCGATCAAGCCAGCCCATTCTTCATTATACTTACTCTGATTTTTAATAATGTGGAGTAAATTGACAAATGCAAATGTCAAGTTTCTATACATTTTGACATTTTGCATCTGTCAAATTGAGTAATAATGTATAGAGATGACACATTGCCCTTAGTCAGTTTACTCCACACATTATTAAAAATCAGAGTTTAGACTCAAAATCCAAACATCCATTTATCGTGCCGTAAATAAAACGCTGGCATGAAAATTATTTTAATCGTCCGATGTCGCATAGTTATGACTCTAACTCATACGCACAAGGCCGTTAACTCGTTTTTCACTCTGCGCCTGACCCAAATATTCTTAAGAAATCTTCAACCATTTTTGGGCAGTCACCCTAAAAATTGCCTTCAACATTATCCCAACAATATCTGCTGCCATAGTTTTATCGGAGTTCGTCCTACGGTAATTTCATATTAGGTAAGTCCCAGATAAACGGCCCGGCCAGATTATATTGCTTTTCCGATCTAATGTTTGACTTTCTTAACCCAAACTTGTACCTAGTAAGCCAATAGCCAAAATTCCAAGCAAACAATATACGGAACCGACCTTCGATTGATGACATAAATTATCACGTATGAACCACGCTTCGTCATAAATGGCTCCACCGGAGTGATACCACGTCCTCACAGAAGATCAGCGTGAAGCAGCTGCCGAAGTGAGGGTACCGCAACCCAATAGGGGGGAAAAGGGGTTAAAATGTTGGCAACGCATTTGTGACTACACTGGTGTTGCGCGTGTCTAAAGGCGGCGAATCGCCAAACATTAGGTGATCCATCTACTCGTCTGCCACCTATCACACAAAAAAAAATCTCGTCTGTTAGACACGGAACTGTTTCGTCATAAGGCCTCAAAATTCAGTTTAGGATTCCCCTCTCTATAGAAGGCAAAAGTCAAACGGCAGTCGCTTCTTTTATCAAACGTATTAAATTCTGGATCAGTCCAAGGGAGTTCCATGCTCCAAATCGTCAGGGTCGCAACCCGGATTGCTATGCTGGGTTGGTAACGGATAATTAAATAAAAATACCCGCCAACGCTATGGCTAAAATTATTGTGCAAGTAACAAGGGTTAATAATGAAACTTATTAACCCGACGGTGGGCCGACGTTTAATTTCCGCCTCACATCCACTGCTTTTACACCGTAACGCCGTAAGATACGGACATAATTATAATCTATGCTATTTATAAAGAGATAACTTCTATAGAAATCCCCAAGACTTATGTAACCCGAAAAGACGAAACACTGGTGCGATATAATCGACACCTAGCGCCATCTATTGGAAAATATTGGAACTATAACAAAAATTGCAAAACTATGTCCTGAAACGAAGTGAGGGCGGGCCGCTAGTCTATACTACATATTTATAAGGAGTATAAAATCTATAGACATCGGCAAACCTTATATCTCGTACAAACCTAAAAGGCGAGACACCAGCGCAAGGCAATCAACGCCCAGCGCCATCTATTGGTAGACAGTGGAACTACTGTCCCGAAACGAAGTGAGGGCGGGCCACTAGTAATATACAACATACATAAGATTCTCATAAATCTACAGACCCCAAGTTGGGAAACCAGTGTGTCGAGTACAGGCTGGTTAGGAAGCCTTTTTAGAATTAATCTTTATATTGTTTATACTGTCACTTTCCGTTTGCTCTTCTTGGACATACGTCATAGCGGTGGTTTGGTATTTTCTATTATATTTTTATTTAACTATTTAATCTATATTTTATTCATACAGTCCACTCCCGTAGCTCATACCGTGCTTTTATAAAAGTACTTACTGTAGAAAAAAAGGAAAACATGGGAAAAACACAATGGTTGCCATGGCAATACCCGAAGGGAATATTCTAAAACGGTTTTCATTGAAAGGTTTCTTATATTCAATTTTGCTGCACATCGGGGAAACCTTAGAGGACTACAGTGGCGTTTATAATATTGTATGTTATAAGTAATAAAAAATATTTGATACTAAAAATTTAAGGAGAGACTGGCCAACAACGCCGATGAATTGATGAATCATGTTGGAAGTCATTAAAGTAATTTCGTTTAAGTTGGAGTAATCGTCTAAAGTGACCTGTAGCGCTACCATAACTTTACAGTGACCAAACTCGCTAGCGTCTGCGTAAAAAAAAACTATGAAAAGGTGTACAGCGCCTCTAGCGGTCACTTGAGAAACGAATCAGTAGTATTTGAAAGATACAGAGCAATAGTTTACGTTATGTCAGTTTGAGATGTCAACTCATGGTATACTACTGTTTTTTTCGATATAAAGGGGAGATGAGTAGACGGATCAATTGATATGTAGGTAGGTATATTTTATACTAGTCGATTGATGTTTTAAAGGTAAAAATTATGTTAATAGGTACATCCACTACTTAATATCTTATTGTTAGTAGTTTGAACACATATGCTGGTTTAGGTACCTCATCGTGAACTTGCAAGGTGAACATTATATCTTTGATAAGTAATACAATTTTCATAAGATCTTGGTTATCAATTTAAATAAGCAGGTAGGTATAAAGATTCGTCAAAAGAAATCCTCAAGGTATAAAATTCAACTTGTAAGATTTCAAACTTTGCGACTCCCTTTTACAAACTTTGGAAAACTTTCAAAGATACATTTTCTTTAATAAACGTATTTTTAAATAGAAGTTGAAAGGACTCAAATTATTCAAGGGTATTCAACACAGTAACACAGTAAGTGCAGTAAATTCACACAAAATCTCACACATTGACCTGACTCTGTGTTTAGCTTAAGCACTTGTTTCACAGATGTCAGACAACAGAGGAATCACAAATATAATACTTAAATAATTGTACCTATATTACACCCAGACATTGAAAACACAACTGTTCATCAGACCAATGTTTGTCCAGGGTGGGGGTCGAACCCACCTTTGTCGTATGAGGCAGGGTCACTACCAAAAGACAAAGTCAATAGTTCATTATTATGATGTAAGTACATACCACATTGAGTGAGTGAGAAAGAGTGACGCAAACAGAAAAAAAAAACAAATGAATGTCATCAAAGCACAATAAATTAAATAAGTAAATAGCTGTACAAATTTGAATTTGGAATTCCTTACCAAAGAGGAGAAAATCATGATCAGAGTGGCCAGTACGTAATTCGCCAATTTCATATTATGTAAGGACCTAATAATATAAGTATGAGCGATATAGAGGTACATAAGAGTGTTCAATTTATTATTACACTTCACTTGTTCCAAAAACTCAAACATAACAACCAATTAATTACTCCATTTAACGTACCTACTCTCCAAGTTTTGATCTTACAAAACCAGCCCATCCAAAGGTCGGTTGTTCCCCAAACTTGGGAACACCAATATAACCTGTACCTTCGAAACTTGTGCGGTTACCCGAAAAACTTGCCAAGTGTTTGTACGCAAAAATAGGTATGTTTTTGTGACCCCAACAGACCGAAACCCCAAAAATGTTGAGGAAGTTTTTCTGTTACGTATGATTTTTTAAAGCCGATTTTATTCATGACGACTTTTGAAGGCAAACGCAGACCCTTTTTAATTTTTTTTTTGCCTTCGTCTGTTTTATTTTGGTTGCCTAAAATCTTAGCTTTGAATGTTAAAATATATAGTCTTTACTGAGATACATTTGAAAAAGTCTTCTTTGGCAAATAGATTTGTTCGCGATTTTCATGTTCGGACAATACTCCACACAGTCTTTTTTCTAGCGAAATTTTATATCAGCCTATATTCTGTCCCACTGCAGGGCATTGTGCTATCATACGATTAAGTTTCACCACGCCTGTATAATAATTGCGATCACAAACTCGAGCTAATTTCAAATTTTGAGAACCTGATGTTCGAAAAATGTCCCTAGGCCTACATACTTCTTGCTCGACCCGTAAATCGAACCCAGGACCACGATTTTGAGATTACAATCACAAGACGAAAACGGCGTTTGGGCAGAATTTGATTTAAAAATGTACTACA
Organism: Cnaphalocrocis medinalis; assembly: GCA_014851415.1. Taxonomy (NCBI): domain Eukaryota; kingdom Metazoa; phylum Arthropoda; class Insecta; order Lepidoptera; family Crambidae; genus Cnaphalocrocis; species Cnaphalocrocis medinalis. Next base: position 15,250,196 of record CM026273.1, on the reverse strand, counting down.
ATTTTCCTGTACCTACCAATGTCCAGTAAAAAATATATTAATTTGTCCTGTATCAAAACTTCACGGTTAGCATTTATTTAATATTTCCTTTAGTGTAAACAGAACTTTTGACCTTTGAGTCAACTTTCCAGTTTGCAAAACCTTTACTTAAATGAGTTCCAATTGTTGAATAATCAAAAACAGAATTCGCGCAGTCCGTCTTTGATCTTTTGTTTTTAATTTCGCACAAATAAATAATTAGGTGGACATTTTGTGGTTTTCGGGGCAAACGTTTTATTTTTGTTCGGAATGTTCTTTAAATTAAAACGTTTGACGATACAAATTTTTCGGTTACAAAGACTTCAATTATTTTGGTACGGAAATTGTTAGATATATCTTTCCTCGGCGGTTTTCCTTTTATGTTGACGACCACACTAATAGATTATTTTGAATTGATCATACCTAAATTCTAGAGTATAGTTGTACCTTTATGTTACGAGTAAATAGTAATGTAACATCAATAAAAAAATTAACAAGGGTAACTGGCTGATCCTGAATATTATTTTTTTGTATCGATATAGGCCGAAGATCGATCAAAGTGGCGAGCATTTGGAGAGGCCTATGTCCAGCAGTGGACTGCAACAGGCTGATGATGATGATCGATATAGGGCCAATAGGTGATAACTTAATAAAAGGAATCAATAATGAAATCTAGGAATATACAACGTGTAATTTGGCTCTTTTAGAATTTAAACACTCGTTTGTTCCAAATTTTTTTTAATTAATTCACAGACCATTTCACCTGACCTGACTACGTAAGTAGCATAAGCAGCTTGTTTTACGGATATCAAAGAACAGAGAAAACACAAATATAATACTGAAATACATTTACACCCAGACACTGAACAAACACACATATTCATCACACGAATGTTTGTCCAGAGTGGGGATCTAAGCCTACGACTTTTCCATCCTCATCGTTTACACAAACAGGTTACGAGTGATTGAGATTATGTATAGTAAAATACCAGAACTTTTCACCAACACACTATATTTTGTACTGCATAGTACATACACAATATAAAGTTATTGTCACTAGCGTAAAGTCCGTATATTAATTAAGAAAACAGTTTAAATACGAAGAGCGACCACAACGTGCAGAATCTGAGACGGAAGAGAGCATTGGAAATACTAAACAACGAGTACACTCAGTTAGATTTTATATTTCATTTTTACCTAGTCAAAGAGTAGGTATAGAAATGTAGTTACTATTCCTTTCTGACGTCTCTTTGTGGAGCAAGTTGAGGGTAGTCAGATATTGCCTCTTCTTTATCTTGGCGGAATATCCTTCCTCCGCATTTTAATAACTTAAGTCTACAACTTAGCTCTTCTTTGACAAAGAATCTAAGTTTCCCGCTTATTAAGTTACTTGTGCCTTGATGGTAAAACTATACTTAGAAATAGGAGGTGGTACTCACTTGATTACATAGCGGAGCTTCTTTCTTACATTTTTCACTAGGTATTTATAAGCAAATATTTTCAGGAGTACCTAGTAAATATTATAACAATGATTTTTCTTTGTAAGAAAAAGTATCGAGACTATGGCAACATAAAAGATCAACAATTTTATAAGAAATTTAACGTAAAAGATATATGGAAAAAAGATTATCAATGTAAAAAGGGCATGTTGTGAGATTGCACACATAATCATATTAGAAGTATTGCTTAACAAGCTTTATATAAATCGGGATCTTAAAATCTCGAGCTCAGCAAAAGACGATTGACGAAAATAACTGGAACGATAATCCCGGGACAAAATTACGCCGACCTCAGAACAAAAGATGGAAAATTGGAATGTGAAGCCTCAGAAGCATTTGAGTTGAAAATATTGTCCCGATTAGGCCTGGAATAAGTCATCTGATGATGATTACAAGATTTTCGTGGATTTATCAAAGCACAGTGCAAAAGAACTGTGGCTTTGTAGGTTCCAAACCTTTAAATTTTACAAATCTGTGTGTAGTTACACGCGTACCTACAGGTTTACAAAGTTTGACAGGTTGATATAATACCCCTCATTTGACCTCGCACGTTTGATTCAATCCAAACTTTATCCGAGAAAGAATCTATGATATGACTATTACTATCAAAAAACCGGCCAAGTGCGAGTCGGCTCGCGCACAAAGGGTTTCCGTAGCAGCAAATATAACTTAACCGAAATTACAGTTAAATCAACCTATCTCAAAAACTATAGAGATACTTTGATCAAACAAAAATCGTTGAAAGAGTTAATTAGCATGCATCACCTCTATTTTTTTAGAATTTATACCCCGTAGTTATAAAAATAGAGGGGGGGGGACATACTTTTTACGACTTTGAGAGCTGATATCTCAAAAACCGTTCACTTTAAGAAAATGTTTTTTTAGAAAACTTTATATCATTTTAAAAGCCTTTCCATTGATACCCACACGGGTATGTACATCGAAAAAAAAAATTTCATCCCTCATTACATGTATGGGGGCCCCACCCCCAATTCTTTTTTTTACTATTTAGTGTCATATTTTTGTAGCGGTTCATACACACATATTCCCATCAATTTCATTACTGTAGTACTTATAGTTTCCGAGTAAATCGGCTGTGACAGACGGACACGGACAGACGGACAGACGGACAGACGGACAGACGGACATGACGAAACTATAAGGGTTCCGTTTTTGCCATTTTGGCTACGGAACCCTAAAAACCGCTAATCTAAGGGTAAACGCCTATACGTAATTACGTCGTGCTTAAACTCATAAAGACACCACGAAAATTTTAACGTGATTCCGAGAGATAATCTTTGAAAATATAGGTACATTTTAAAATATCCGGTTACTAAATAAGTTATAGATCTTTTTGAATTTAATAACCTAATGCAAGCTATGATTTTGCAATGATAAATATATAAATAAATTGCTTTGTTGTGACTGACAACCATTTGTTGTTATGGCAACCTTCGACATAGCAATTATCACACAAACTATTTTAATTTTCTCCCCTTTTCATGACTAGAAAATAATGGCAGAAGAGGTATTAAATATAACATTTATATCTAGAATATTTAAAAAGCATTTAGTGCGAAAGCTCATCAGTTTATAGATTTACTATTTCAGCTGTTATTGATTTGGACCTTATTGGATTTGGATTGATGTGGAACTGCCCGAGCGCGAGTCGCTTATGCTGTGGTGTTTCACGCCCCATTTGGGGAGAAGTGACATTAAGATGAGACACAGACAAACTTTGTACGGAGTGAAGAAACGCACCGGGGAAATAGCCCTTAGCAAGTACCTGGTGAGCGTCTCCCAAGATTCGGTCCGCATGCCGAGACGGTAGGAAGGACCATGGGCTGGTGGAGGGACCTGTGCCTTATAGTTCTACTGTTAGTTTTGTTGCTGTTATTAATTTAGTGCTAGCACTCATATTGTCCAATCGACATAGCGTGCTTGGATTTGCCAAACCGCGTTGTTGGGTTTTTCAAATCTATTTCCGTATGTATATCGCTGCTTCAGCAGCAGCGGCACACCTCTGAGTAAAACTGGCGGTTATAGATTAGTTTCTGAAAATTAGTGGTATCCACAACTGTACCCTCAACTGGTCCGGTTCCCCTGTCTAAAGGTTGCTACAGACGGCATCGCTTGTTAATTATCAAACTTTAGGTTGAGCTCCAAAATTACAAGTTTGGACGAAACCAGGAGGTATAACCTATATATAGCCTACATTATAAATAACCGCAATAGTTAGTTCGTTTTTTTTCTTCTTGTCAAAATTATACATTTTATAGTTCTCGCCTCATTAGTTATCGAGAAGTACAGGCCTAAAAAAAAGTGTATGGTAATAATGGTATACTACTTAAGTTTTCTATAAACAAATTATAGTTATAAAGCGATAGCTGCTGGATAGCGGTCTTAACACCCCGAGCTTTGAGAACTCATTACAAACTGAATCGTTTCGGATGCTTTAATATTTATCACAGAAATTAAACTACTACTCGTAACTGTCCTTGTCCATTAGTAAAGTGAAACCATTTCGTTTAGTACTATTCACCATTGTTTTCATACTAATTGTATAGGCCAGAATATTTTATGGTAAGTATAGACCAAACTTCATATTTGATGTCAATAAACCCATCTTCAGGACAAACCGATTCCAAAGATAAGTATCGCACAATGTTCTATGTTTGCACCAAGCCCGATGGATGTCGAAAAACTCTAGCAAAGCCCATCTCAAGAATCATCCCGAAATGGAAAAAGTTGCCAACAAATATTGGACGGAACCCTTGCCGTCTCATAGGCCTATTAATATTAAAAACGAAAAAACGTCGTTATTTCTAAGACATTGGCCATGTTTTACGAAATTTGAAGAAAAGCCTGGGGCTTACCGCAAAAATCGAATAGAAAATATTTATTTTCAAAGATTAATACTTTTTAAAATAAGTAATGTCTAGTAAAAGATTTCAGACTATAGATCTATTCAGTGTAACTTTATAGAGGAAATACAAATAAAAGCCGCGTAAGTGAGAGACCATGCTCCAATATCCATCAAAGAGAATAGTCAAAATTCAGTCAACAATAAAATTGCATTAACGGAGCAGCAATCCTTTGTTCGTAGTAAATTGTTCCCTATTAGCAGCGCTTTCACACTCGTTGTTAGTAATTAAACTCTCAATATATTTGCCTGCCGTGCTGTCTGATCTACTCGTATATAAAAAGCAACGCCAAACTCGTTATGAACATAAAGTAAAAACAGCAACACATTTTCACTGGATATCATTATCATCGTGTACAGGCAAGCAAACCAGTGTAATATTTGTTGTTTTATTGTAGACGTGACTTTCCATTATCAATTCGCGGTATGCTCTTGTTGACCATTGATTTCCGTCTACAGGGTGTATCTGTGAACATTTACATCCCTTCTATATGTTCTGTTACTATCTATTCTGAACAATATTCAATTTTGTTCAACAACTTTTCGAAAACATAAAAAACTCTCCATACAAAATAGTCCTAGTCACGTGACTAACTTTGTATAGAAAAACGTTAACGAATTTTAAAAAGTCATAGAACAAATGTTGTTCAAAATGGTTGATAGAACACGTTATTAAAGGGATGTAAATGTTCACTAATAATAGTTGAAATATTCAAGTACTGAATTAAAAGCCCTATAACGGCAGAACTGCTACACTTGTAATTACACCTAAATACCCATTACAACCAGCAAATGAGGCACGAAGAGGATTGATTGGAATCGATATGAAGGTAAAGGCCATGAAATCAGCGATGCGGCATTGTAACGACCCTATTTGTTCTCACAATCGAGAATTCCTCAGCAAAGAATGTGGGGGGAGGGCACACTTTGCGGGCAAAGCGTGGCTGCTAAGGGCATTTACACGACCGACTGGGTTACTTATGCTCATTTACTCAATGTATTCCTAAATAGCAGAAATACGGCATCTCTAGAGAGTGATCTGAGGAACTGTTCGATACTTCCCGCGATTGAATTCTACTACTAATTCTACACGCAAACGTTATAATCCAAAGTCATCATCTTGATGGGTATAGGTGAGATAGATATGTAGGCATCAGCCAAACAATCAGTAACTTTTAAAAATTAAATTTACTTGTGGTAAGTTCATTCAACTTTGATCGATTCTGTAAATGTACGCGCATTGGCTTTATACAGCCGTATGCATTTCTCTATGCAACTCATGATACAGGCTGCATCCTCATATTCCCGTAACACAATTAGTGCAACTGATCGGATTTCCCTGTGCGATGTCTTGGGAACAATTAATTTATCTCTGCGCTTTCATGACTTCTAGGCAACTTATGTTAAGTTGCCTAGAAGCAAATGCCTAGGGGGAAAATAACGAGAGGCGCTTATTTTAATCAACTTCATAATTTGTTAAATAGGTTTTGAGACTTTAGCGTTGCATTATAACTATAAAATATTAAAACAGGAATACCTAGCAGACGACGCCGAGCACCGCCCAGTCCGTTTGTGACCACGGCTGCTGCAACGTAGCCGAAACGTCAAAGCAGTTAGTGCATACAAAGTACTTAACAATAAATGTAGCGTTAATTCCCTATTTAATATTTTATAATCATAATTCTTTCTTACCAGAATAACTCTCTGCGTCATGTACTTTTTGTCATCAATGTCGTATTAGCTACTGCTAAAAATAAAAGCTTACTAGCTACTTATTATATTCGTTAATCTTATTTTTTATTGACTGGCTGGTTGTGTAACCGTGTTTAGTTTTTGGGTATAATTTATGTATTTAAATATTATATTTGTGTTTCATCAGTTATCATATCAGTAGCACAAGTGCTTAAGCAACTCAATACGAAGTCAGATCGATGGTATGAGATTTTGTGAGAATTTAATTTAACCATTTTTTTTTATGTGATAGGTAGCAGACGAGCAGGCGGATCACCTGATGGTAAGCAATTGCCGCCGCTCATGGACACTTGCAACACCAGTGGAGTTACAAGTGCGCTGCCAACCTTTAATTCCCTTCCCCCCCGGGTGGGCCTCCGGTACCCTCACTCACTCGACGAAACACAGCATAGGGGCTGCTTCACGCGGGTTTTCTGTGAGCCAATGGTATCACTCCGGTCGAGCTGGCCCATTTATGCCGAAGCGTGGCTCTGCCACAGTTAAACGGTCGTCATCCGACTGATGACAATTTAAAAGGTAAACTAAATTAGAACAATATTTTCCTCAATTTTCGCCATCTTGGTTCCTAATCAATTGGAAAATACCGTTGGGAAGAAGAATTATGTCGACCTGCTAAACATGGAATTACCTTTTTTATTTCGCGGAGGGAACGTTGTCGACCGACTACCTTATAAATAAATACGCAGCTACGGGGGCGGCCGGGTTTCGTAGGGAAGCCGGCCAGAGGCAAGCCCACTATACCCCCTGCGGTTTGCCCTCATCGGCCTCATAAGAAAGTGTCATGGTGATACAGGGAACCCCGGGCTCTGAATCGACAACTTGGGACGCAATCGGGACTAACCACTAAGGTGACGATGATGATGCCATGGTGATGTAGTCATGGAAGAGCCACGACATAAAGGTACAACTCAATGATTCTTTATCCGACAGTACATCTTTTCTATATGGTTTAAGGCTGTCATTCCATACGAATCGGAGCATAATACTATAGATTTATCCTCGGATAAAGTTTGGTCGAATCGGGCCTAAAAATATGGAATTACCTATTATGTAATAATCATTGCACATCAAATAAAAGCTTGTATAAAGTATGACTTTTTTTATGTAATAGGTAGCAGACGAGTGGATCACCTGATGGTAAACAATAATGACTGCTCATAAAATGTACAAATCCTTGGTATTAACCTCTCTAATTCCAGTTCTGTTTTTTTATCAACTAAAATGCTCGCTACGGCGTGTCTAAAAATAATAAGGAGTAGGTGTTTATTTTATACCACAGTAAATTCACATCAAATGTTTATTAATGAATGAAATTCTCTGATGGATCGCCTAAAGTATATAGGTAACTTGATCAATATTAATTTGATTTCTCTTGGACACTTATAAAGTTTCTTATTTGGAACATGACTTATTAGGTAGGATCTGAATAGGTACAGTTAGTCTATTTTTATAACGATTATATCAACAATTTTATTCTTGATGGGATATAACATACCCCTATTGGAACTCCCACAAACGGAGATTACTTATCCTACAAAATATGGCTGCAGTTGAATGAATTTCAATTAAAGCTATATTCCTCTGTTATGGACAGAAGATAATGTTAAATATATAGTTCTAGATAATTAAAATTCAGTGGTATTAACAGCTTCATTGTCGGTAGATATAGTTTACCTATTTCAAACCCTGCTCATTAGTTATTATTAATTAACACTAATGAACAGAGAAACATGTTTACTAACATGAATTATTTATATACACTTTATACTAGGTATATAATTTTTAGAAGGAACATATTACTCTTATCTGTAGACACTGATCTCTTTCTTTTTTTTCCATTTTCTTTTGCACATTGCACATAGTTCAGTTCAGTATCTTTGATTTGCATCTATGGCGTTTTATTACTTACTACTCATAAATTGATTGCAAGTCACTGGGGTTAAGTACCGTCAATCAGAGAATGCATTTTGCAGCAATTGGTGTCTTCATCTAGCGAACCGAGTTTTTTACTTTACACTTTCTTGTGTTCTTGGTCTTGAAAATTGGATCAGAACTGAAGAGACGTTACGCTACGAATGAGAATCATAGACTTAGGACAAAACTTAGAATGCCGCCCTGCTAAAAGGTATCATTTGCTTTTATATGTTTTTCGCGCTTTGCTGGTCAACAAAGCGTGAGAAAGAGAAGGCGCCATGTTATGTACACTGCTAATTTAAATGTCAAAAAGACACATATGACTGAACATTACAGTGTGTGGTGGAGAGAACATCACTACGGTCTGGAGCCCGTGAAGACTTACTTTGGAAAATAATAAAAAATCCTTTAATTATAATACTTATTATTTATGTATTAAGAGCCATAGAATTAACTTCTGACTGGTTGTCACGTAACATGTGTGCATAACGTTAATACTTCGATAGTAAAAGTATAAGCACTATACAAAGATGTGCCGTTTTTGGTAGCACCTACCGAATAAAATTGTTCTTTCGATACATTCTAATTCTATGATAACAATAATTTATCTATCACATTCAAACGAAACAGACGCATAACGCAATTGATAGGTGCGGGTACAGTCAACTCCAAAAATATGTATAGGTACACTTTAGGACCTTGTCACAATACATATGTGTATACATATTTTTGGACTTGACTGTACAAAGATTCTGTGAATCCCGTTTCGTTTTAGGCCTGTTTTAGGTGCGAATGATGTTATCAAATGATGTAATTAAGCCAACACTAAGAAACAGTGGCTTAAGAATAAGAATGGATGCAATCCCATTAACGTTCCCTGTTCAACGTCTTACTGTCCAGACAAATGGGAAAAAATAAAGAAACACCTTTTCTTTTAAGAGACTTCTTGTCATTTTACTAAGGAGCTTGTTAGAGACCGCAGGACTCTTTATTATTGGCTGACTACACGTTGATTCAATTTTAAATAGACTTCTTGGAAAAATGGTCTTTACTTTCAGATTGCAGGAATCTATAAGTACTTTGGGTGCTCTCACACAGCAATAATGTACTTACCTATGTCTAAAAATAAACACAAAAAATTTTATTTTATGTCGGTCGTTTACATGTACAAAAATTAGCGGACCCAAGTTAAGAATTGGTCTTGACTTTTGATGTGACAAAACACATCAGTAGCGCTACCATGAGTTGACATCGAAAACTGACATAACGTAAACTATTTCTCTGTCTCTTTCAAATGCATCACAATGAAAGAGACAAAGCGATAGTTTTCGAAAGTATTTCAAACTCATGGTAGTGCCACTGGTATCGCATGAAAACTATGTGGCTAAGTTAACGCATATAGTCGATAATAATAAAAAAAAAGATACACACACTTAACAAAGGCATTCAAGCCACTGCCAATTTTTTCATAGGTTTCAGAATATCACAGCTTCATTATGTTTTCATCGCGAGAAATATCAGTGGTTTATAAGAAAATTGAGTTAATTTGAACATGAAAAATATCTTGAAGTTTAACTCAATATGAGTTTGATATCACCTTGCCAAGTCTCCGTGACGGATTGCATATCTTTGAGGAATTCCTCCTGTAAAATGTTTTGTGTCCTACGGGATATCGGAGAATACTTTTACGTGTTTCTTCGGTAACATTGTGTGAGAAAGTATAAAAATGGAGGTTAAGAGTTATCCGTCTTCGTGGCCTGTCATTTCGTTTAGTCAAGTCACGGGGAATCGGGATGGCAGATATTTCGCTGAGTGAATAACAAACGTTCGTAGGATGAAGTCTACAAATACTTATCAGGATACTTTGTTCTATCTTCGATATTGAAACCAAATATTTATGACAATATTAAGTTGAGAAAAAGATTTGACGGAACTCTTCAGATTATAATGACCGAACATAGCTCAAGGATATCACTTGTTTTTAGGGATCCGTACTAAAACTAATCCCACTGTCGGTGTGGGTATGTGGTGTGTGGTGTGTGTGTTCATTCAGATGGTGTTCTGTAAACACTATCAACACATTTTAGTCCCAAAGTTATACCTATTTTGATAAGTGATATTTTTGCTCGGTTTATTTCTGTCGCTTTGCGGCTGTTGTATTAGCTACTTAAAACGTAATTGCTACATAGTTAAAACGAAAATAACCAAATACGAAAATAAAAATAAATTAAGACTTTTATCAGTAATAATAATACAGTTGGCTTGTATGTACCATATTTTTTATATAAGTAGGACTTTATCTGCGATCATAACAATAAATACCGTTCAGGCTGTTTTTTAAATTTCATATTAATGTATCATTATCAAAATCCAGTTTTTTTGGACATTTATGCTACGCTTGATATTTTCAGACACTATTTGCTTACTAAGAATGTTGTTCAAAGAAGCAATAGAAATTTTCATAACAACGCTATTTGCCTTCTAAAGAATGTTGTTTATGGAAGCAATTCGATTTAGCCAAAACTTTGACTCAAAGTTAACGACAATACCGCAACCGAGTCGAAAACTTGAGAACTTCAGATCCCCAGATATTCTCTCAACGGCTTCCCTTTGTGGGTAAAGAATAATGTCTGAATCGTGATAGCTAGTATCGCTTAAGCGCCAACTTCTGGTATTTTGAAATAAACAAAAACTACCTACTTAATGTCCTAGCAATTTTTTTGTTGACGCTGGGGAATTCCTGACCCGAAGTGGGCCAACGTAGACTTGCGACTCCTTATGCATACCCTCCTGCCGGGGGGCGGATTATGGAGTTAGGCTGATCAACACGCTTGTCTAATGTAGTGATTACAAACCCGACGTACCTCCGAAAAATTATAAACATAATTTTTTGCTCGACCCGGAAATCGAACCTTAAACCCCGATAACACAGTCCATTACACAAAGTAGAAGACCAACGAGGCGTTAATAAAAATAATAAAAATAAAAAATAAAACTAGCCAATTTATAACCCAATCGCAGATAGCAGAATAAGAATGAACAAAATACTTTACTTCCAAATAATTAGTATCGAAAAAGTATCTCTCAATTTATCCAACATAAAAGCCAATTGAAATACGAGTACATCGCACTAAAATTGAATGTCTATTCAACAGAGTCAAAGGCATAAATACTTCTTCGAACATTTCAAGTCTAGTGCATTGGGCGTGAATCATTAAATTAGTATGAGAACTCACTCAGGTGTTGAAAATTGAGTCGAGAAGCTCAAAGCTATAATATTTAATTTCACCCGGATATAACATTAATATTCTGAAGTTCAAACCGATTAATTCTGAGGATAATAAGAATAGTTGAGTCGACGTTTTCAAGTTATGGTTTGATGAAGTAATTGTGTTGTATGCTCGCGTCCGATCGCAAGTGTGTATTTGTGTGTGTGTGTAAGTGTGTGTGCGTGCATGATTTTGTTGGTGGGCGTCTAGTTTAACTATGACATAATTAAATTAATGAGTGGTCATACAGGCTCAAATTAAAATAATTTACTAATTTCTTAATTGGATGTAGCCATTGCCGTCTGACTTTTGTACCCCATAATTATTGCCTTCCCGAATCCTTCTTCCGAGAAGGATGATCCGTTATGGTCCAAAGTGCCCCGGGCTCTAAAGCGACATCTTTAGACGTAACTGGGAATTACACGCTGAAATTAGATTTTATGTCTAACGAAGTTTCGCTTCAAATTCGGCGAATCAAAACTGAAGGTTGGTTTCATCAGTGGTGGTTGAAAAACCTTATGTCGGTCAGTGCCTCTAATACACTGTTCCCAGAGGAGCTGAAATCCTCTTACAAAGGGGCGTGGTAAGCTCACCCAGTCTACTTACTTAAAAGATAACAATATCAGTGCGTCTTTACTAGCATCAAAGAGTATGAATTCTGCTTAGGATAAAATAAAAAAACGCAACAGAACACACACATACAACATACAGTTGGCTTGTATGTACCATATTTTTTATATAAGTACTTTATCTGCAATCATAACAATAAATACCGTTCAGGCTGTTTTTTAAATTTCATATTAATGTATCTTTATCAAAATCCAGTTTTTTTGGACATTTATGCTACGCTTGATATTTTCAAACACTATTTGCTTACTAAGAATGTTGTTCAAGGAAGCAATAGAAATTTTCATAACAACGCTATTTGCCTTCTAAAGAATGTTGTTTATGGAAGCAATTCGATTTAGCCAAAACTTTGACTCAAAGTTAACGACAATACCGCAACCGAGTCGAAAACTTGAGAACTTCAGATCCCCAGATATTCTCTCAACGGCTTCCCTTTGTGAGTAAAGAATAATGTCTGAATCGTGATAGCTAGTATCGCTTAAGCACCAACTTCTGGTATTTTGAAATAAACAAAAACTACCTACTTAATGTCCTAGCATTTTTTTTTGTTGACGCTGGGGAATTCCGTTGACCCGAAGTGGGCCAACGTAGACTTGCGACTCCTTATGCATACCCTCCTGCCGGGGGTCGGTATGATGGAGTTAGGCTTAATCAAAACGCTGTCTAATGTAGTGATTACAATCCCGACGTACCTCCGAAAAATTATAAACATAATTTTTTGCTCGACCCGGAAATCGAACCTAAAACCCCGATAACACAACCCATAACAAAAACTAATAGACCAAAAAGGCGTTTAATTAATGTATTTAAAACAAAAACTAGACAATTTATCACCCAATCGCAGATAGCAGAATAAGAATGAACAAAATACAAAGTTTTACTTATTTCCAAATAAATAGTATCGAAAAAGTATCTCTCATTTATCCAACATAAAAGCCAATTGAAATACGAGTACATCGCACTAAAATCGAGTGTCTATTCAATAGAGTCAAAGGCATAAATACTTCTTCGAACATTTTAAGTCTAGTGCATTGGGCGTGAATCATTAAATTAGTATGAGAACTCACTCAGGTGTTGAAAATTGAGTCGAGAAGCTCAAAGCTATAATATTTAATTTCACCCGGATATAACATTAATATTCTGAAGTTCAAACCGATTAATTCTGAGGATAATAAGAATAGTTGAGTCGACGTTTTCAAGTTATGGTTTGATGAAGTAATTGTGTTGTATGCTCGCGTCCGATCGCAAGTGTGTATTTGTGTGTGTGTGTGTGTAAGTGTGTGTGCGTGCATGATTTTGTTGGTGGGCGTCTAGTTTAACTATGACATAATTAAATTAATGAGTGGTCATACAGGCTCAAATTAAAATAATTTACTAATTTCTTAACTGGATGTAGCGATTTCCGTTTGACCTTTGCTACCCTTTAACAGGCATAATTATTGCCTTCCCAAATCCTTCTGCCGAGAAGGATGATACGTTATGGTCCAAAGTGCCCCGGGCTCTAAAGCGACATCTTTAGACGTAACTGGGAATTACACGCTGAAATTAGATTTTATGTCTAAACGAAGTTTCGCTTCAAATTCGGCGAATCAAACTGAAGGTTTGGTTTCAGTGTTGGTTGAAAACCTTATGTCGGTCAGTCTCTAATACACTGTTCCCTGAGGAGCTGAAATCCTCTTACAAAGGGGCTTGGTAGCTCACCAGTCTACTACTTAAAAGATAACCATATCAGTGCGTCTTTACTATATCAAAGTAGAATTCTGCTTAGGATAAAAAAAGCAACAATAAACACAGCATAAATCAGATTTGAGCTGAACTTTGCAATTGGGTATTTGACTAATCTCGATATAGTAAAAAATATTGATACTGGGCTCGATATAGTAATAAATATTGTTTTTGGGCTTGCCCAAATATGTGCTCTTAAAAGTGATTCTTTCAATGATGTTTCTTAAATTGAGGCGTCTTTTGATTAAACACATAAGAAAATTTTAGTCAAATACCCAAAGGACAATCAAGACCTCTCTCTGCCTGATGGTAAACGGCCGTATTATAATCACTAGATATACAAATCCATACTTAAAGCTATTGAAAAAGTGATCCGAACAGAGACATAGCCATTATTAAATTTACAGGTATCGATATTTTGATTTTTACTACCTTGCGCTTAATTGTTTTTTCGTAAGCTTTATCCCTTAGCAATATTATTACCATGTTAGTTAGAGTTTGCACCAGGAAGGTCCCACACATAAGTGCCATAAAAGCCAAAAGTTAACGGCTGGATTTAATTCCAGATTGTTGAACGAGCGGCAGCCACGTGTTATAATATTCATAGGGCCATGATGTTTCATTTTATATAGCTCTATTTTGGATGAAGCGGCAAACTGGAAAGCGGAGGAGTGCGTCAAACCTTTAGAATACTTTTGGAAGTGCTACCAGAGTACTACGGAGTCCAGGGGCTTAACATAATTTAACTTATCATCTTTCTACCAATCCAACTAAAACAGAGTGTTTGACGATAGTGTGGACATAAAAAACACATCTACCTATCACTACCTGTCACGTATTGTTGGTATGACGTCATCTTTTAGGAGCGCAGGGTACATTTAGATCATGTTTCAGGATTTGGCGAGTCCGCTTAATATGAAGCAGGGATGTTACGAATATTCGCATTCGCATTCGCTTATGCGAATGGTTTGCATCGTTTTTAACATTCGCATTCGCTTAAATCAATCCGAATGTTATGAGAATGCGAATGTGTGCAGGTCGTGCGTGCGTAACGACTTATGAGTGAGAAGGCAGCAAAACTGTTGTTCTTAAAATATAATTTACCTTTATTAAACTTTGACTACTGAATGTCTGTCAAGTTAGTACATTTTACATGTTTTTTGTCGTTTAAGTAATAAAAATGATATATATGTTTTTTTTACATTTGATGTGACTGATGTCTTAAGTACTTAACATTCGCATTCGCACATTCACGGCGTAAACATTCGCATTCGATTCGCGAATGTGAAAATTTTGACATTCGTAACATCCCTAATATGAAGTGACTACTGTCTGACTTTTGTATCATTTAACAGGGGGACCAGACCAATGAATCATAGTTACACGCGTCAGAAATTATTCCCAACGACTAGGTAGGTTTCCTCACGGCAATTTCCCTTACCAACGAGATTTCCGGGCAGAGAGACCGCGTATTCTTACGTCTCGTCAAAACTAAAACGGTTAGAATTGAAAACTTTTTATTGAATTAACATTGTACAGTCCCGTTCATTTAGTTTTGGTTTCGTTAATTAAAAATATTCAATGCCAGTTGGTTATCATTGAAAATTCCGAGTACACTTCAGCAAGAGTTCTGCGGGGACGGGCTGACAGAACCATGTTCGATTGTACTCAGATTGGAAATTTATTTGGGTTCACACAACTGTTTTTGAACAGAATTATTGAAAGAGTGCCTTTTTAAACGCTAACAAAGCACGGTGGAAGCGTATTGTATTATTTGTTTTAACAATTTTTTCGAATAAAGTTTTCCTACTCTATCTCTATTATACTAGTTCGAAATTTTGGAGTTAAAACAATGAAATATTTTCGCATTTCGACTTTTTGTAGGGATAACTTACTGGTATTGTTTTTTTGTTTGGTTATTTTCATACTCAAACATTTTATAGGTACGACGTACCTATTTATTTTTATTAAGAATCCAGGGCTCCGAAGCGACGCAGGCGCAATAAAAAAAATACGCTTAGGTGATGACAATGAATTATTACAACAATAACACAACGTGTGTCTGGAAACATTTAATCAAACTTAAATCAACGGACGTGTTATCAATTCAAATCGAAACCAAACTTGGGCAAAATTAACCGTGATTTACCTCCATCACTACCTTATTCATGACTGGGCCAAGCGATAAACGTAGTGTACCGCCCAAAGGTTTCTAATAGCCAATTTCAATTCTATTGGTAATAAAGGAGCCCTTTTGGCAATAATTGAAAGACATTACTGTGTTGATGGCGAGTGCGAAGTTTCCACACAACTAATTTCTTCAATGGCGGGATTAGCATTTAATTGGATTTTGAAAACAGAAGCAACTTTGATTTGCTTACTGAGACTGGTTTACAAAGTGCGAGGTAACTAAAGTATGAGCCTGCCGATAGCACAGCAGTAACTCGTTCCGTTTACACGACACTTGCCAATAACTCGCACATGCTAGCTGGATGGTAGCTTGCATCCGAGTTAATATAATCCGTGTTCGACTTAATTCAACGTGTTTTATTTTCAACTTTTTTTTTGCCCACTCGCAATTTAGTAAGAAAAAAAGCAACCTTTATTCGACTTACTGGCCACTCGCAACACTGGTGGCTTATAGCAAACCATCCATCCCGAAACAAATGAGTGACATTCAATGCTTATGAAAGGGATGGATACTCCGTATCGGCCGTAACGCCCGGTTTGTTGTAGGCCCTCTGGACTGTTGCAGCTACTAGGTTGTCTAAAAAATAAAGGCGAGCTGAGCTCTTATCATACGAGTAACCAAGCCGAGTAACTGTCGTACCGTGTAAACCAGTCTTTACTTAGTGGTATAAATTTGGAAGGTGTAATTATTTCACTTGCACTTGGACGATTCTTTAACGAACTTGTTTTTAAATCCCGCTTCAAAAAATATTAAAGATGCAACGAATTTTGCATTCATTTGATTCAGAATTAAGTGGTTACATCTTGGTGGAAGTAAAAGTGGCTACATCTTCTTCTATCACTTCTATTATAACAGTTAGTAAACGTTTCAAGTAAGTACCTACCTAGTTTGTCGGAAAATTCCTCTTGACTGACTTGTTTCAGCCTCCCGGACAAGACTGTAGAATTATAACATTCCATCGGACTGAAATCGGATAAATGACAACGGCAAATCCAATAAGGAGACAGTTGCATTCAAGTACGATCAAAACTCATCCGGATCAGACCGCTCGAGAGTGAATAAGACTTTTGTCGTGAAAACCACGAAAATCTCTATCAAAACAATCAAAAATAAATCCGTGGAA
The DNA here is from genome assembly GCA_014851415.1 of Cnaphalocrocis medinalis. Lineage (NCBI taxonomy): Eukaryota > Metazoa > Arthropoda > Insecta > Lepidoptera > Crambidae > Cnaphalocrocis > Cnaphalocrocis medinalis. Next base: position 15,233,155 of record CM026273.1, on the reverse strand, counting down.
ATTCACATCGCGTAACGATTTGAGACGGAATAGTGAAGCGAACGGTTACGATTTTCTCGATCGATATTTGGATCGAGTTGGATTTGATTTCACTCAGACTCATCATTATTGTATACTTACATACATCATGTCTGCTACCAACTTTTTGCAATAAATTCAATTACTATGACTATTGATAAAATAATATATATATATTCGGCTATAGAAAAACTTGGACGCCTAGACGCCTAAAAGCCTTTATAGCATGTGGATAGATACCAATATTTAAAGTTAATAATTAGACCCAAACGCAGACTGCCTATATTATGGACTAAACAGGCTACGAAAATATTACTGTAATCTCAGCGTGTTTCGTGAATGACAAAAAACGAGCAATGCAATAACCACCAACAACAAACTTGTCGATATAGACTTTCTTTGTGTAATTATTTGCTGGAAACGTGGCTTCAAAATTCATTTTAGCTAGGCCTTTTTGGCAAGAAAAACCATGGAACCATGGTGTCCTGTCCTGGCGACTGTTTTAAGAGTTGTCTGCTCGGCTTTTCGATATTTTAAGTGGCCGTAATGCTGGCACCTACCTCGGGCAACTCATCGGGTTAGCCGTTTAAGAGGTAACGCAAACTCGCACCACCTGTTACTTTATAATAATATTATTTGTTTGCCCTACAAAAACAATAAATGTATACCTAGCAAGCTAACCTGGGGCTAGAAAAAGTGGCAAGATAATTTATAAGATTTTAACCCAACACCTCCATGCCACCACATCATGAAGATTTTAAAAGAAGTACCACTCCAACTGTTCGAGTGTACACAATCGACCAAAATTGTATAACGACTCAAGCGGAGATACTTCACTCGTCCCATCACCAGTTCCGCCGTGACATCGCGCTCGGGGCTAAATCGTGTCTGTTGTCAGAAGTAAGACAAGGGCTTTTGCCTGGTAACTCAAACTTGGGTATATATACCGGTATAGAACGCTGTAACACGTTACCGTTACATTGTAAATTACTATTAATGTACTGGGTTTCTTAAAGTTTTAAAAACAAAAAGACTTATTCCATGTTGATCCTTTAAGATTACAGTTGGTTTGAAAAACGGATATTGTTATACTAACTTGTATTTAGAAATGAAATTAATACAGATACCAAAGGCACATACATATAAGATAGGTAGGTAGTAAAAAAAGTTTTATACATTATGATTTTGATTTCATTATTTTGGTTAAGATGATGATGGGATGATGATATTCGAATGTGGGCTGGATGAGAGTGGCCGAAAATCGGAAACGATGGCTGCATTAGGGGAGACCTATGTCCAGCATTGGACGAGTACGTGTTGCTGATGATGATGATGATTTTGGTTTAAAGGCTGAATCAGGCCTAAGCATACCCCGGGCTGCAAAGAAATATTTTTAAAACAACTGGGTATTAAACACTAAGATGTGAGAACTAACACTGTACATAGGACAGCCGGACCTCATGCGTCTATTGAAATTAGCCAGCAAAGCTAGGCCTCTCCGTCCGCAGAACAAAGAGAAATATACATGAGCGCATTTCTGATGTAATGAGTGAAAGGTACAACGCTCTAGTGGCCTAAAGGAATGCCTCTCCCCACACCCCTACCTTTGTCCCCAGGGAACGTAATAATTCGTGCAAACCGCCGATGTAAGTTCCCTGTTTCATCTAAAAATAAAACGGTGGTTGTAACTTAGTTGAGGAGTCAAGAATATCAAAGAATTAAACGTTTATATCATTTGCACTAACTCTGTTTTTGCGCCATCTATAGTACCAGTGCTAGTCTATAACAGTGATTCCCAAACTTTGCTATGCTATGGCCCGGTAATATTCACAATGACCCTTCGTGGCCCAGTTAATATTTTTAACCTCTAGCTGGTTCCATTAAGGTTAAATAATACACATTTGTTAGGTAATAAGTAGTTAAAATTTTTATTAGTAGTAGGTACTAATATTTTGGCATTTAGTCACTATTTTTGTTAGTACGAGTACGAAGTATGCAGCTGTTTCTTATTTTTTACTATAGAATCCAAGGAAGGTATTACTCATGGTTTTAAAACACCCGGGTCGCGACCCGGTTATTTCACTTTAGTGGCCCGGCATCGGGTCGCGGCCCGGCTTTTGGGAAACGCTGGTCTATACATACCTATACAAGCGAAATGTAATTCTAAGTGCATTAGTCGGAAACAACAGTACAACCTTGACAAAATAGAAACCACAAAGAAAATATTATCACACAGACTCGGTTCCAGAAGGTGCTTTGATAACGTTATGGAAGAAAGCAAACGAGACTCGCATGAGCTCCATACACTATTGACACAGGGGAAAAAGGGATGCGGCGGTGTATAAGCTATAAGTTTGTTGGAAAATTCTTCGAAACGTTTTTATACTATAGGAAAAGAAAATAAAGGCAGCACGTGTGAAAAAAAAAGAATGTTTCACTGACAGTTTTTACACGTCTGGACCAAAAATTTGCTTTAGTAGGTGAGTTTATGGCCAAATCTTGATGGCTTATAAAAATGTAACTATTAAACATAAAAGACTGAATTGGTATTAGGGCAGTCGCCCGCGCTAGGCGCACGGGAAACTTATTATAAAACGTCGCAACTCGAATGGTTGGTTACTTTTACACCCTATTGCAGGTATGTCAATTAACTAAAGGCACTTATTATCGATTGCTTCAGCCTACGATCATATTATATTTACTGCGTGAACGTGCTATAAGTGCCTACAAACCTTCAAAAAGCGAGCGTTATTCCTTCTTAAAAGGTCGGCAGCGCATTTGCGACTCCTCTGGTGTTGCGGGTGTCCATGGGCGGCGGTAATCGCTTACCATCAGGTGATCCGTCTGTTCGTCTGCCCCCTATCTCATAAAAAAAAAGTGTCGCCGCCTATAAAGGCACCCATCGCAAAAAAAAGCTATTTGACAATTCGGAATTTATACAAGGATTAGGATAGAAAAAAATACAATGTAGTGTCGGCATTTTCCGAATTCAAAATATACTTATGTAGATACAAGACAAACAATTAATTTGTTATTTTAGTATGTAAGTTAATAAAAAAAGCGCTTTCGTTACCGCCAGAGAAATAATTTCCTTTTTCTCTTCCTTTCCTATAAATTATTTGTGTTATTATTAACATCACTCACTGTTAGTCTTGTAAATATAATTTACCTGAATTATGTTAATAGCTTCATTTCAATCTCAGAGCAAATCAAATAACGTTAATGTTACAAAAATAATAGTCACGAGTATGCTCGACCCTAATAACATGGCCAATATTTATGTTTTATTAACATCGGACACGTCCAAAATACAAATTGAGTGCTTTTTCTTTGTTGCCTCATTTCTAATTCAACTAGATTAATTCTTAGCGTTTCATGTTTAACTTCCAAATTTGAATTTCAGTGGACACAAAAAATTTACACTTCTGTAACTTGGTAAAGTCAACCTTGTTTAAGGGGCAATTTAAAATCTCTCACGGAAATGAGATTGCCTAAAAGATTTTTAGCAGCGCAAAGCAATCTTGACTCGTCAAGAGGGCCTGTAAATTTTTAATTTGGAAGCACTCCACTTGTCAGTCGAATGCTAATTAATTCTCGCATTTGTGCTGGTTGGAGTAAATAAGGGTGTGACATTTGGAAACCAGACTTTGCTTTGTAGCTGTGCAGTTGATAGAAACCGCACTTCTGCAGACGAAAGTCTACGGGTAACCGCTGTGAATAAATAACTATCGGACAGCCGTTTTCCAATGCCTTGTATTTGCGCAAACGTCGTCACTTGGAGGCTTTACTGGAATAGGCTTTTAATTATTATTATTTGTTTAGCAATTTGTGATTTCACTTTTGCTGTTTTAATTTCATCTATGATTCCTACAAAAGCCTCTCTTAATTGCGTTGATTGATTGAGACTAAAAATTAATAATGCCTCGGTGGTAAGCACCACAAGATGGTATAAAGAGGAGAAAATATTTTATAAATGTATCTAATATTATATGAATAGCACGTGTACTATGTACTAATATAATTTAAAAAGTACATACGGAGAGCAAATGATAATCCTGTTGTAACGCTCACGATCCAAAATGTTCACCAGAGCCAAAAAAAGCTTTGAAATTTTATAACAAAAATATATCTAAAACCTAAAAGTGTAATTTGTAAATCTAAAGTACTCTCGATTTTTATCGAAATTATTTCCTTTGTCGCAAAAGAGACCGACAAAAGTTATAAATCATAAGTACAATTATTTACCACTTTATCATCGGACATTCGACAAATTATCGAACCGATCGTATACTCAATAAACACAGCACTTTCGAATTTACGTACTATTGGTACTACCTAGGGTTATTAAAGTTTGGCGATTTGTAATGTTTCATTTTAGTACAGTATCTGGTACGATAAGCTATCAAATCGTACATGTACACACAAGGCTATTCGGATCCTAACGGGCCGGACTCTTAGCGGATTAGGTGCGTAAAGGCCAAGCCTTTTAAAGTTCGAGTGAATATTACGTGGGCTTTTCCAGGAAATAACGAATGTTTAACCACATTTTCCTCTTAAAACCTGACGGGATTACAGAAAAATTAACATAAAATAGTCTGTAAACACTAAAGGTTTTTGTTTATCAAAGCTTTTATACAAGGAAATTCATTTGAGCAATTATGAAACACACTTAAAATATTATTATATTATACTCGTAACAGGACTACATATTAAAATGCCATTTGTATTAAAAAAATTACGAAGTGTTTCTCATACCAACATTTAATAAGTTTGCAAAGTAAATATTTACGTAGGGTAGGTATAATATTCAATTTCTAACTGAACTTTTAGGTAGGAGTAGTGTCTATGTTTATTAGAAAATAGAACTTGGTTGTTTGAAAGTTACGTACGATGACGTCAACTGCCTACTAAAAAGTATCTTTCGTTTTTTCGCGTTTTGATGCGATCAGCATTTTATATAAACCCTAGAAAGAAGTTTTTTGTTCAATTGAATATAATAAGTCTTTTTGCGCTTAGAAAAATTAAACGGCTATTTCACAGGATAAAAATTATTATGATGATCACCGCACGAATTTGTTAGAAAAAGCAAAATTATTAGTCATGAACATTCTCATCCCTCACCCATTAATGCCTCATATTAAATACCTAATCGGCCTTATGTAAATAACTGTTTGAACAGACCGAGCTTATTAAAACCACCCAAAAAGATCTAGGATTTTAACGAATGTCATATTCCGGTCACGAATTATGAAAAGTTCTCGACGTTTCAGTGGGGGGGAGGGGAGATGTGAAAACCTCGTAATCGTTTTACCGATAAAATATTTAAGGACTTAAAGGGGCAAAGGACGTTTTAAACCTTACTTCTCGGAATATATTTAAATCTAAGAGGAAATTTCTATTTGCTCAGAGGATTTTTCTTCATTCAAGAAAAGCTCGATAGATATACGACATTATTGTAATCTACTTACAAGAAGTCTGGCTTAGCTTCGGAAGCCTCGGGAAGTAAAGAGTTATTTGACGCACATTACTCAGCGGTTGTGACAGCTGGCTCCTTAAGACAGCTTTTTATTCAATTGTCCTGACAATCGTGAACGAGATTTATCATAAAAGACTTTTATTGATAAAATGTGAAAACTTTCATACATTTGTTATTACTTACGGCAATACAAATTTAGTTATAGTTTACCTCCTAAATATTACCAACAGAGTAAAAATTACGAAATAGTATACTTATTTTCTAATGAATTTGCATAATAGAGAATTAGAGAGTTAAAATAGATGGATAGTATATTCTCAAAATGAATCGGTTTAAAAAGTCCAAAAAAACATAAATACGAGTACAACACTCTTCACACCCAACACATAATTTCCATAGAATACGAGAAAGAAGAAGAAAGACATAGACATACACATTGAAATGTTGTGTGTAACCGCAGCTTAGCGAAACGTTAATCTGTGGTCACATTGAAGTGCGAGTGAAAATTTGGAATAAATTCGTTCTTTACGGCCAATTCGGTTGTTGTGGATAGCCTTAGAATGAAGAAAAGAAGACAAGGAATAGAAGAGTATCGTGCCAAACTGGTACTCACATTATCAGTTCTTTCTGTGAGTTCTAAACCGGGTTCAGATGGATTTTGTCCTGTCTCTGAATCAGCTGATTGGCTCGCTGTCGGCAGCTTGACCGGAAGCTGCGCAATAAAATGACGTCACTGTAGATTGCGGATGTAACCGCTCTACAGGATTTGAATATCGAATGCATGCTATTTGTGCATGTTTGCAAGAGGGTACCAATCAAATTTGAATAATTTTGACTATCGAGAGCTGTTTATTTGCAATTATTCTGCGTGCATAGCAAGCACTGCGGTCATTATTGCCAATTGGTTGGATTATGAAGCAATGCCTGTAAATAAATACAAAAAGCGCTACCACACACACACAAATAAGCATAAATTAACGGTTCAAAATACTCGCCATGATTTGGTTAAACGAGTTAATGTAAAATGATTGTAAGTTTGGCACACGTCGAGCCGTGCCGAAATTAGTAACATAATCCCACAGTACGAAGAAGTACACTCAACTGTTAATATTATTATGCTAATTCATTAGTTCTCGCTACAGCTGGAGGATGTACCAAACTTAGCACCCGATGCCTCGGGTAATGACTTGAGTTTTTACTTTTTAAAATCAAACATTTTGACGGACTTGGAACGAATCCGATATTTTGTAATAATTTGTTGTCATTTGTGACGAGGGTAAAAACCAAACCCGAAAGGGAAAATTTTGAAAGGCCGTTCTACTTGTTATAGGTATTACTTTTACATTTTTTTTGTTGATGTTCTTAAAGTTAGTGAATTTTGTATTACTTAGATGTAGGCGACAAAATAATTTTGAATTATTTATCAAACTATTGTACCCTTCTCTGCCAATTAAGTTTTTATAGTAGTAACAGTTACATAAGACTTCCTAGCGCTACGAGTTCCGAACTGCTTTTAGCTTTTTTCGTGAAGGTTCAATCCAAATCCATCGAAACAAATAATCGCAAACAATGATAAAAAGGGCAACACAAATTCAACACTATACTTACAGTTGTAGGACTTTTCTTAGGCCGGCTTGAGGAGAAGTGTTCTATGACCTCCCAGTTGGATTTCTTGGGGGCCGGCGTATCGGCTGGCGAGGGCGAAGCCCGGGGCGCCGCCGACGGGGTGCTGCGGCCAGAGTCATCCGCGCCCCGCGCCGGCGCTGCCGCCGACCGAAGAGACGCGCAACGGCGCCCACGCAACGCCTCCTAGAATAGTTAGTACTCATTAGGAATATAATCCATCAGTACTATTCTTTAAGAGATAATACTGTAAAATACTGAGGGAACCTCAGTTTTGTGGAATAGTTTAGCTGCGGCAGTATTCCCTGACGGCTGTGACTTAGGGACCTTCAACATTTTTTAGCTTTAGTTTTCAATCAAAGGTTCATACCTAAATATCCAACATCAAAGCAGTATTCAGTTTGCCGATTTTTTATCATTAGGGAATCACCTGCTAATTTCACTATCAAGCGAATCGTGTTATCACTACATAGTATAAAACGAAGTCGCTCTCGATGTCTTTTTTAAACTCCGCAATGGTTTTGATGCGGTTTTTAATAGGTAAAGTGATTCAAGAGGCCAGTTTTTTTTTATATACTAGAGGCGGCAAACGAGCAAGCGGGTCACCTGCTGGTAAGTAATCACCGCTGCCCATGAACATCTGCGAGATCAGAGAGGTGGCTGATGCGTTGCCGGCCTTTTAAGAAGGAGTACGCTCGTTTCTTGAAGGTCCCTAAGTCATAGCCGACAGGAAAGTTTGTGTATATAGTAACATAATGTGCATAATATTGCACCCGAACAAAGCAGGGGCGGGCCGCTAGTTTATTTTAAGCGCGTTAAAACATGACGAACACTAAAAGACGTAATGTGTACGATTTTTAAAACCTAAATTAATGAGCTGTTTGTTTAATTTTCAGACGCTAGACTGAATTATGATTTTGCAGATAAGCTAATGTTTTTGATATCCCAATTTAATAGACGATCGAGTGTGTTACTGACATGATGGGTGTAAGCAAAATTTGTTTTTGCTTCATTAGATAAGCGAAATACGAAAAATATTTTTTGATTAACTAAATGTTGATCCTCGGAAACAAAACTACGATTTCTGTCAGAAGGCTCAAGTTTTTATTCGCTAAGCTGCTACTGCTCGCATCGCTAGACACATAAAGCTCTTTCTTCTCTTTTCCATACTGTAATCTTTCTCGCGCATTGTTTATGTCTATTTTTTTGGCACGCTCTGCAGCTTAAAAACAACTGGACGGATTTTGACAGTAAACTTCCATCATAAAAACATTACCTATACTCTGATTCATAATCATGTAAAGTAAACTGACAGATAAAAATTACAAGTTTCTATGCATTTTGACATCTTGCATGTGTCAAATTGAGTGATAATTTATGGCGATGACACATTGACATCTGTCAGTTTAATTTACATGATTATGAATCAATCAAAGCACAAAGTGTCGACGCTAATGAAAGCTTCAATCGCAAACTAGCGAATTGTGACATTTTCAGAACTAAAACCAATAAGTCCTAGTATTAGGGTTGAAAATAAACTACTTCATTTTGAAAATTATAAATATCTAAAGCTGTGAAGCAGCTTGTGACAGTGCTGTGGTGATCACATTTTTAAACGCATTCAGTATGGAAATGTGTATCTTAGAAATTAGGTGAACTTACCTAATCTCTAAGATACAAATCGATGTGTGTCGTGTCTGTGTAACACTGAGTATTTTAATATAAGTAAGTGATTTTAACAACGCCCTGTTGGAATAGTGGTTTAAGTACCGGGCCGTGATCTCGGGGTCCCGGGTTCGATTCCCGGGTCGAGCAAAAGTATGTTTCGAATTTTTCGAACATAGCTCGGTTTTGTCATCACCAATCCGCATTAGGCAAGCGTGGTGATTAAGCTAATCCCATCTAGTAGCGATAACTTGATTTCTATGATGGAGGCCTTTGCCCTGCAGTGGGGCAGTATATAGGGTGTTATAATCTGGTTGAATTGTAATATGTATCTACTCAATTTTTAAATTAATTGGTGCTCTTTCAAGACCTGTAAACATGCACTGGCCCATAACAAAACAGTTAGTAGAAATATTTTGTGTTTTATCAACCATACAAATACTTTTGTTTTAATATTGGCTCAGTATATTGGCTCACCTCAGCCTGATGATAAGAGGAGGAGCCAACGTTGCAGTTACAATGGACGGGATGGCACGGCATCACATCCGTTGGCACTGCCATACTGGCCCGCGACATACTGCTTCACGCTTACTACTATCATCGTCTCACATTATAAAGTTCTACAGAGCTGAAACTCTAAAATGTGAAGTTTGGCACGGCAGTTAAAGTATAACGATTCACGGTAGAAAGTTTCAACTTACACTAGTTACTTTCGTGATCTAGCAAACGCCAATTGTGAGTGCCCTATCCGGGTGTGCGGAGTTTAATGGTTGGCAGTGCACTTATGACTCCACTAGTGTTGCATAGACGTGTCAATTGCTTATATCAAGGGAACCGTCTGCTCGTGTGCTACCTATTGCATGTGAAAAAATCTACTAACTGTCCGTTGCTTATCCTATAGGTAAGCGCGGGTTTGTGACAACCCCATAAGCAGTTGCATGATATTTTCTCCAACAGAATATTATTGTGCGAAAACTCCTGTTCTAATAAAAGAACTCCATAAAAATCATAATTTATTATAAATACGTACATTTCGAATAAAGCTTTGTATTTAAAAAAATACCTAGTCATATATTTTGAAGATAAATTTTATGTTCTCAATTTGACCACTAAAGTAAATCACTATGTGCTTCCACTAGAGCTCTCTAAACTTGAAACACGATTATTTCAAAATATCAAGCTGGAAATTCGCACAACGTTAACAACATTCAGGGCGTAATCTACTACGTCATCCTCTAATTATCCGAAAGCAGACAAACTAAACTACCGAGGTTAATATCAAACTATAAACTGGTGTAGTTATTAGAGTTTATAGTTGGAACGTTGCACTGTTCGACTAAATACTGTTGATTTTTAACTAACCCGCGATGTAAAAAGGACGGGAGATAAAAATCAACAATATTTAATTTTTAACTTCGACGTGTGATTTTGATTATGTATTATTTTTGCCTAAAAGTCAATATAGCCAGAAGAGTAACGCCTGTTTGCCGCTATACTCTGGTTCAAAATCATGTGGAGTAAACTGACACATGTGTCATCCCCATACATTAACACTCAATTTGACAGATGCATAATGTCAAAATATATAAACTTAACATTTGCATCTGTCAGTTTACTCCACATGTTTAAAAACCAGAGTGTAGTCAGTATAGTTCGGGATTGCAACTGCCACAAAATGATGGATTACGTAAAGTGAAGTATTGTAAATAATTGGGGGAAAGGAGGTTTAAGGTTGGCAGCGCATTTGTGTCTTTGGGTGGCGGCAATCGTACAATCACGTCTATTAGTCTGCCACATGTCACATAAAGAAGCATTGAAATTTTAAGACACCGAAGTACTTTTTCAAAAAGTTTTGTACTAAAATTGATATATTTTGAAAGAATTTAAAACCCAATGTTCTGATTTCACAAGCCTACTGCCGTAACAACCGTGGCACGAGTACCGTAGCCGCTTTTATTTTTAATTTTGGCCGATTTGTAATTCAACGCCATCTTAAATTACTCACTTATTTTCTTTCGGAGAGATAACAGCATTTAGACTGTAATCTAATGATGGCAAGAAGCATCCAGAGAGAAGGGAAATTTTCCAGAACTTTTAAACGTTTAAAATGTTAATTAGGAGACATTATTTGCTGTGGGCTAAAAGGTTGGATAAAGCGCTCAGACGTGTTGACATAGCGCGGAGTCCGCCCCCTTTTTTTGACCCAAGAAATGAACTGTCTGCCGATGGTATGTAGGTATATTTAGCCACCGGAGGGTGGTACCACTAGGCACAGGTTATGTGGGGTTCTCCTCTGGTGGTGACTTTTTTAACACGTGAAGCCAGCCAGAAGTATTCGCACTAAACTGCCTGCGGTTCTCTCTCATCGCCCATATTGGGGAAGCATCCTTTTTTCTGGGGCCTGCACGGCAGGTTAGGGTGTTTCTCCCCCAGAGGGGGTAGGGACAGCCGGGAAATCTGAGCCATCCCTACTAGGCAGTACATGCAGCCGGTGCAATGCCAGTGCTGGTTCGCCCGTACCACGCACCAGCAGGCTCTGGGTGAAGGAGATCTATGCACACACACTAGTGTGGTGAGACAAGTAGAAAAAAATATTTCAATAAGTTACACGTGTAATCCACCGTAAGGTTTATGGTAAGTCAGTTAAAACATCAAAGATACCTAGTAGTAAGTTATTTTAAATAAAATATAATTTAAAACAAAGTTATACTTATAAAGACAAGCTGGTTTGGTGAATTTACACAAAACCCTATGTTGTATTTTTAAAATTTTCATAATAAACCTTTGAGAATTTCATTCAATACGGTTTTAAAAACTTTCATTTCATCTTAACTTTATGCAAATAAAGATTCATTCATTTGTTCAGTTAACCAAATGGAACAATTCGAATATATTATGAAGGAGTATTCAGTGACAGTCTTGTTGAAGAAACAACATTTTATATTGCATTTTTTCCAAGTACCTAACAAGTGGCACGATAAATATACCTACTTCAAGTTCCTATGTAAACTATCTACTTATCTAATACGATGAAATAGACTTACCTACACAAGTATCAAGCCATACTATGATGGGATTAGGCAATCACCACGTTTGACGCAGATTTGTGATCACAAACCCGAGCTAGTACGGAAAATCGAAACATATTTTTGCTCGACCCGGGAATTGGACGCAGGATCTCGAGATCGCGGCCCGGTAAGGCAAATTAAATGTGGTTTCTCTTATTCATAATTTATACTATTTATAAAGAGATAACTTCTATAGACAACGACAAGGCTTATAGGCAAACCGAAAACACGAAACGCTTGCGCGGTGTAATTGGACACAGCGCCATCTATTGTTTCATTTCTGAATTACGGTCCCGAAGCGAAGTGAGGGCGGGCCACTATACAATATAATTCCACTATTACAATAAAGAAGATGACGTCATGAAGATATTATTAGTTCATATAATTAAATTATGTATAAGTAATGAAAAAATATATCTTCTTGTCCAAAATAAAAAAGTACCATTTACTTTGCAATAGTATTGACTTTCATAACTGACATTTATGACTTTGAATTCAAAGGAGCACAAGTAGTATCGAACAATAATGGTCCGGAATAGATTGATTTTAAAGCCAATAATGGACCTTTGACGAGATCCTTTAGTATGGCACTGAAGTTCAAAGGTTTGCAGCAGATCGATTTATGGCGTTATAGTATTACAGGTGGCAAAACGGCTATCGGGTCAATTGATGGTAACCGATCCGCATCCGAAAGGAGTCGTTGATGAGTTCCGGGTCTTTTCGCTATAATGCATTACGAGAAAACTTGTTTTCAATAGAAAATACTCCGTTAGTGACATGGTAAGTCGATTGCGTATGTGAATATGTGGAATAAAAAAACATAAACTATTATCCCACTAATATTGTAAACGCGAAAGTTTGTAAGTATAGATAGATGGATGTTTGCTTCTCTTTCATGAAACCGAATAATAATATTGCTTATTCATCAGATTAACACATATGCAATTTATGAAAATATTGTGTGGATTGTCCAAAATTTATGGTCAGTGTCAATAACTGATTCCACGCGTACGAAGTCACAGGCAGCCGGTAGTTCTTCATAATATCGCATAGACTATATTCAGTCCAGGTGGTAGATAGTTCTAATACGTCTTAAGTTCGTGGTCGAGACCTTATAATAATATGACTTCTGGAACATGGAACTATGTCTTTTATTTTCAGGTTCAAGTTCAAAATGGGGACTGATAACACTATCGCCTTACCTTACCACTCACTGATGTCTTTTACAGTTGTTGAGCAACGTTTTTCGGAATCCATTCCCACTGAGAATATTTTTGGCAATAAATGTTTAATAAGACTTTTTTGAAAATAACTTTATCCTTTACAATTGAGAATTTTAATTGGAGTATTCGCAGTAGTTCCATTATTACATCTTGACGTATAAGTAAATGGTACTATACGAAAAAAAAATCGCAGAAGTAGCATCATGAGACTAAGCAATGGAACTAATGCGAACAATGGAACTTTGTCGTATAACGTTATAAACTATCACTATCACCTATCACTGAATAGTCAGTCAATGTTAGGTTGGTACGAAGCTAAATTACGGGCCAAGGGAGTTTATCGGACAGCAATATAATGAGAACTATGTTAAACCAACTTTAAACTTCGTTTTATAATAATGTTAAATCTAGTTTTCAGTTCTACTATCAAATCCAGAACCTATTATAAACCACGTTTTGCAATAAGAGGGATGGAAATGAAAATGAGGTATGTTTTAATGTTCATTACACTTCCAGCACAGGCAATGCGGAACGGACTCCACGGCCAGGCTTTGTGTCACAAAAATGACAATGTTGAAAACGCACCCTTCTGAACAAAAGGCTGTGGGTACACGTCTAAAGCTGAAGTAAAACCGAGGCTACATGGTGGAAAATAGAGGTTTAAAACGGCTGCAGAATTTATCTGAATGAATGAAAAATAGTGTAGCTAATAAAAATAATTAGTGTAAGTTTCGCTAATTATTTTTATTAGTCCACTAGCAACCGCTTTCACTTCGTTTTGTGATTTCGTTTTGGCCAAAACCAATAGATGGCGGTAAGTGTAGATTTCATCTCGCAAGTATTTTTCATTTTCGATACGGGTACTTCTTTTCCTTGAGCTTAGTCTATCTTAAGCATATACCACAAAATATATACACAATTTTGTGCATAAACTATGTATTGACGGGACGGATGGCGCATTTGGTAGTGACCCTGCCTCATACGCCAAAGGTCGTGGGTTCGATCTCCACCCTGGACAAATATTCGTGTATGAATACTTGTGTTTGATCAGTGTCTGGGTGTAATTATAAGTATTTAAGTTTTATATTTGTGATCCTCTGTTGTTTGATAACTGTAACACAAGTGTTTGAGCTACTAGTACGGAGTCAGGTCAATGTATGAGATATTGAGCGGATTTATTTATTACAGCCCTCTTGGGTTAATTTTTTCAACCCTTTCAGTTCGGATATACGATTACATGATTTTCCCATATTTATAACATTTTCTTACGCCAAAATTATGACAGATTAATTTCCGCTCTCAACCCGTTCCTACGTAGCGTTCTAACATAACGAACTAGTAAAAGGATTATAGAGGTAACCTTTGGCTGGTACTAGGTGGTACTAGTTTATACACCGCCGCTCACGAACACACGCAGTTTGATAAATAGATACTTATTTGTAACTAGCTTTTTCCCGCGGCTTCACTTGAGCTAAATTCGGGGTAGCGCGGAAGGGCAAAACGTAGCCTATGTTACTCTCCATCCCTTCAACTATCTACACTTAAAAATCACGTCAATTCGTCGATCCTTATTGCCGTGAAAGAAAGACAAACATACAGATAGACAGACAAACTTGGATGGATTTTTAGAAAATAATACATTGGATCCTTCGATTAATCTCTAGGTACAAATTCCATAGGTACTGAAAGCGGTTGAAAAAGTGATCTGAAAAGGGCTGTCATTGTAAGTAATAGCTATAGATATTTTGAATTTTTAAATGCCTTTACTGCATTTTATTTACGGCTCTGATCTGGAATAATTGATAATAATAATATTAATTGAAGCCCGTCGCGTCGTCTCCCACTGTTGGGCAAATGCCTAAGGAGGTAATTTTTGCATTTGGCCGAAAATCGTGAAATTGGGAGAAGGGTAAGGACCATTTCTCCACTTTTCACGATTTTCGGCTATGGTCCAGTTAAATCATTGATAGTTGGTTTAAAATTCCGAACAAACCAAACAACGTTCCATTACAAATTGAGCCTTGTTGTATCCAAAATATTTGGTACTAGTGGCCCGCCCTCACTTCGCTTCGGGACCATAATTCAGAAATGAACCAATAGATGCGCTGTGTCCAATTACATCGCGCAAGCGTTTCGTGTTTTCGGTTTACCTATAAGCCTTGTCGTTGTCTATAGAAGTTATCTCTTTATAAATAGTATAGAAAATAGTATAGAAGAAGATATAGAAGATTATGAATATCTTACAAGACAAACGATAGTAAGTAACTCTTCGACCCTCAGTGTCCCGCCTGCCAGCACGTGAGATTAAGTTTTCAATTAAGCTTTTTGATATTGCACAAAGTGTGTGAACATATCATAATAAATATCAAACACACTAAAGGCAAAACCACATAATTCGTTAAACTAAAATCTCATTTCCCCTGATGAGGGAAATCTCAATTCTACCTATCTAAAAGTACCTACAATCCTACATTTATTATACGGGTAGTGAATGGGTAAACCTTTAATTTGTACAGGGGCTTTTAATAATAATTGCGAGAGTGTGATATGTATAATATTAAGTATTATTTTAATAACACCATCAACAGTTTTATGATTCGAAACTCTTTTTGTTTTTGATAGGTTCGTAATTTTCAAACATATCACAGGATTTTAGCAAGCTCTAAAGCAGGGAATCAAAGGTAACAAAATTGATCTCATAGGTAACAATTGAATATGTGTATGCAAAATCTAAGATCACAAGACGTATGCATACTGGAAAATAGCAGTTTTAAGATTAATAAACATTAAATTGAAGGATTGATTGTACTATTCGGGGTCCCATAGTAAATGGCAAAAAGCGGGACCCTTGTTAGATTCGACATGTTTTCATCCATTCATAACTATTACAACTAATACTATGAAAACATTGGCAACTTAATTTTTTTGTGGTTCCTTACACTTAGACCTGAAAAAATAAGTGTGGCGTAGGTCTTTATGGATAGGTCTTCAAAAACTATATTGAGGTTTCTAACTCTACACTAATTAGTTTGCGCGACTATTTCTTCCATATTGGTTAAATGTGTGTCTTCCAACTTCTAAATATATTATGAAGTAGATTAGCAAACTTTCACCGGTAAATTGGATTTTAATCAAACGAGATGCACGAGGACCACACGGAAATTACCGGGAAAGAAAATAACTGTTAAGATGATATTATATAAAGGATGCTAGGCAAAATTCGATCACAGTGGCGAATCTTTGGAGAGGCCAATGTCTACAATAAACAGTAACTGGCTGATGATGATGATTAGGGTGATGAATCGCAATTGTGGGAGAGCCATGCTTCGGCATGAATGGGCCGGCTCGAGCGGAGTGATACCACTGCCTCACAGAAAACCGGCGTGAAGCAGCTCCTGTGCTGTGTTTCGTCGAGTGAGTGAGGGTACCGGAGGCCCATCGGGGGGGAAGGGGATAAAAGGTTAGCAGCGCACTTGTGACTCCACTGGTGTTGCATGTGTCCATGGGCGGCGGCAATTGCTTATCATCAGGTGATCCGCCTGCTCGTCTGCTACCTATCACATAAAAAAAAATCTCTGATACCTAATTGCCTTTATAAAAAAAACTTTACCTATGCAAACGGTGTCCATGATACCCAAAAAAGTATGAATAGTATACGTAACATTGACTGTATGAATGGAAAGTGAGAGCAGCGCTTCCGGCGTACCTTATGGATCCCTATCCAATGCTCTACAATGAACCCAGTTATGGAACAAATCGGAAACGGAGGACTTAACGTCGGACCGAAATCAACGCCATTCAGCTGTAAACAGTCAGTCAACCGTCCCAAATTGAACAAAAGGTGGACTTAAGTGTTAATATTGTATGAGAAAATGAGATATTGCCTACAAGTGTGTCCGCAAAAATGCTGTTTGGATTATTTGAATGATAGGCTTCATGAATACCTGGAAAAACAGGTTGGTAATTCTACGCTATGATATTATAAGTAGGTATCGGTAAAACAGTACTACCATTGATATACCATTGCCCTGAAAATCATTTCAAAGAAATATTGGAGATTTTTTTCCCAGTGAATTTATAAAATTTTATAAATAGAATGTTGGGCGATAGGTACGGTGGAAGCTATCCTTTCTTTGGTTACAAAAGGAAAGTACATACAAGATCTTCCCTTTAGATGAGCAAAACTCCTTCTGAGAAAACCTTTAAGAAATATAAAGGTAACTGCGGAGTGTTGATATTTATATGCAAGTCTACGATGACTCAACAATCCTTTTGACTTCGCCTACAGCCAACGTCTGCCAAACGAAGTTAGCAATCCGCCTAAGGCTCCTTAACTTCAAGAATCGCGTCCTCATATACCACGTCGTCCTCCTCTTATGGGGTCTCAATATAGGACACCCTGGTTAAATGCGGATCTTTCGCACTCAGAAGATCCGCATTTTTGCTCACTAGCATTGAGAGGTTCATGCCATGAGACACCCCGCCAGCCGCTACGGCATGAGTTATGTGGGACTTTTCGGTATGGGGCTCAAAGGTAAATCCACTAAAACGCCAGCGGTGCATCCTTATCACCATATTAAGGCAGAACGTGTGAATGCAGCCTAGCCTTGGCTCAGCTTTTGTCCACTTCTACTTATGCAGTGAGTCCAATAAGGTCGCAACCATTGCGAGGGGCGTCATAGCAAATGCAGCGAACCATCCCCGCCTGGCGTTGGCAGTGAACCGTGCAACGCCAGGACGGCTGGCTATGAGGTAGCGATTTTTTTTTTCATTCACTACCGTGCGCACTGGGCCACGTCTATGCAGACGGTAACTGTAAGGTAATACTCATTGTTATTTTTTTTTTTATGTAATAGGTAGCAGACGAGCAGGCGGATCACCTGATGGTAAGCAATGCCGCCGCTCATGGACACCTGCAACACCAGTAGAGTTACAAGTGCGCTGCCAACCTTTTATCCCCTTCTCCCCCGGGTGGGCCTCCGGTACCCTCACTCGGCGAAACACAGCACAGGGGCTGCTTCACGCCGGTTTTCTGTGAGGCAGTGGTATCACTCCGGTCGAGCCGCCCCTTTCATGCCGAAGCGTGGCTCTCCCACAGTTTTACTCGTGCTATACCTACCATGACAGTGCTGTTTTTCAACTGCGCCTCTATCATTCAAACATGAAAATATACGAAATGAAAATATTATGCGGTTTATAACAAATTCAAAGGCGCCCAGTCTATTGAATAACAAAGCAGGAGACCATGGCCGTCACACTGACCTGACATTTGCTGTGCCCTTCACCTTTAGCTCAATAGCCATAAGAATGATATTAGAGCGGCTATGTTTGAGCTTCATATTGAAATTAGAAGAGGTCCGAGTGACATCGATACATTATCCATACGTTCACAATTCCTGGGTGGAAATTCAAAGAAAATGAACGTGTTTTACCTTAAATGACTTTCAAAGCAGTTGGGTTGGTATGAGAAAAACTGAAAGTTAAATCTAATGCCTGACTGCCATTGAATCGTATGGCGAACTGTAGGTTTTGTATTGTGTATGCTCAATTGTTTATTTTTTTTATCTGTCACCACTCTAAATATGGAATCGAAACAATGTGTCCTCAATACATCTTAAGTTTTAGTACCTACCAGATTTTTAACCTGTTAACAGTAACACAGGGAACTCATTTCTGCCAAAGGTAGGTACCGCATCAACTCCTAGCTCACTACCGCACCGAGACGTTAATTTTCTTTAAAATTAACACTTATTTTAATTCGCATAAAGACTTTCCATTTCCATTTCCAATAAACATTAAGGTTAAATTACGTCTCAGAGTGCGGTAGTTACTTTACAGCTTATAAAAACCATTTGTTATACCTATCTTTGTAGTTCTATTTTGTCCATATAAGTTATTTATGGACTGAATAACTCACATGGACGTATGGATTTTATCGTTCAAAACATTACAACTAAGAGGTTTGTCAGTGAAAAATCATTCCAAATTGGATAAAAATTTACTACGCTGAGAGTAAAATGTTGTTCCACATAAACTTGCCCTATTATTATCATATAATCGTCTATACAATTACAGAATCCATAAACACTAATAACTTTAACGTAAACACACGCAACGCAACATCACGTTCTTGACGTAACGCGTTATTTATTTACACGCTAAAGTGTTGCTTTAACAAATATCTCATTTGCAGCCCCATTCGCTAATAATTCGTCAAACAAACGTGAACGATTCCACACTCCTGTTTTGAAGACGATAAAGTTTAAAATTACGTGTGAATGCGTACAACAATAGAATTGATTGGGCTATGCAATAATGGACAGGAATAAACGCGATTTGCGGCCTTAGGTGCGACTTATACTAGGAATGTATGCTACGTCAGTGAGACACGCGGGAAAGGAAGAGTAGCCAGTGATATAAACGCACCTTCTATGGAATGTTGTACGTTTGAATCCATGCACGCGTGCCTCTAGACTTTTCAAATCACGCAAGCCACGCTTCGGCATGAATTGGCCGGTTCGACCGGATTGATACCACGACCTCGCAGAAGACCGGCGTGAAGCAGCTGTGCAAGCAAGCGCTGTGTTTCGTCGAGTAAGTGAGGGTACCGGAGGCCCAATTGGGGAGAAAATTCTCTCAGTAGAGTGCAGTTTTGCAGGTGTCTATGGGCGGCAGCCATCGCTTAACATCAGTTGATCCACCTGCTCGTCTGCCACCTGACATAAAAAACGAATCAGATGGTCTAGGTTCCTTATAAATGGTTGCAAAGATACGACGGCATTCACTTCGTTGTCATTAATCAAAAACTCAGAACAAACTTTAGGAAACATGTTTTGTTCAGTGGAAAAAACTGATTCACCACCTGTCGACACAATGTCCTGTAGATACCTACCTATTAATACATTCATTTAAATAAATGACCTGCTACCGACAGCCGGGAAGTGATTAAAATTAATGAACTCCTAGCTGACTTTGACATCCCAATTGGTTCAGATTGGTGGGGGCTCCCGCTTTCAATGATTCACTAAATGTTTTATGAAAAGGAAAAGTTCGTTGACAATGCACTTTTTAGCAAATCCACTGATCAAACAAATAACGGAGATGTACTTACTTAGATAGTTCGAGACAAATTCTAATTTTGAAACTCAAGTCGAACGAAGGGTCTACCAAATTTAATTCAATTTGTTGTCTATACCTGACACTATATTTAAATCCAGCGAGTTGACAACAAAAAAAGGAGGTAAAATCGAATCAAAAACTGCCAATTCGCGCGCGCTCTCCAGTTTCTCGCTCTCCAGTTGACGATTATTTGATCCGTATTTAAACTGAACGAATGGTTAAACAAGTTACCAATTGTTAAATATCTATAAAAAGACAGTGTTTTTAAACAATAGTTAGTTTACCGATAGTTGCATTACAGCCAATAAGCCGTCACTTTGACTATTTGACAAAGTTAACAATAGTCAATTCACCTGTAAAGTAACTACGGGTAAAAAAACCAGGCCTAAATCGATGGTTCGATTTGGGTAAATGTATCTGGCTTAAATAACTGTATTTACATCAACCACATAACCGATTTTGTCATAATTCCAACTTGGGTGTTGTTAATCAGAAATACGTACTCGACGAACACTTAAGTTTTCACTTATGATTCTGACACATGTCAAGAAAGTTATTGAATACCAGCAAGTTTGCCTACAGTTTGTATAGCTCTGTATGTAGGTATGTAGTGTGTTAATTGTCTATAAATAGATTTACCGAAGTTAAATTAGGTAATTACATTTGATTATGGCAATAGCGTCACAATTGTGATTTCACAGAATATTAAATCCTTTTAATATTATGTACAATAGTACGTACAACTAAAATACTTATGAGTTATATAATGTCACTGTTAAATAATCCAAACCATAAGTTGATAAATTTCCTAGTCAGGTCATCAACTTTCAGAAAATAACAAAGTGCAGTTCAATTGAATTATTTAAACTCCCGGAAACTTTCGGACTTTAACCAAATATTATTTTTGGAAAATAATTATGTTTGGTTACAACTGAAGAACCTGAATTGCCTGGCGCGTTGTGAGGCCACAAGTTTGAATTTTAACTATTTTTGAAAATAAGATGGAATACCGTTTGTTATTCTGTATTTTACGGTAACATATACACCAATTCAATATGGACAAGTACCTACCAAACAGTGGGGGAGAGAAAAATAAACAAAAGTATGTTACGTATTCATATGGGTACACACGTGACATTTAAATTCTTACAACGACGAACCTATAAAGAATTCTTGATATGGACAAAGAGAAGATTGTCAACAACATTCGTCTCAAAACCAATTTGTTTTCCTTTATTTATCTTCAAGGAGGAAGAAATTGCGTTTCATACGTCTACAAATATTGTTTCATAATTTAGTTGATAAAGGTCTATATTGTTCAACTGCTGAAAGTTAAGTGTTTTGTGCGATAAAGTTTATCTATCTATGCCAGATCCAGACTTACAAAGTCCTCGATATTTGTCCAAGCGTGCCCTTACTTGTTAAGTCCTTATATCGTTTAGAAACAGGATAATTTTTAGGAGGAAGATATTTTTGATTATACAAAAATACATATTCTTAAAAAGCATTTCATGAAAAACTAATCTATGTGCGAAAAAAAATCTAGCTAAAATTACATATGTTACGTTTCCTACGTAACTACGTAAGAAAATAAATATTGTAAGAATAAACTGATAAAACGAAAAATTTATCGATAAAACACAAAAGAGTTATAGTATATATGTATGTATTTGAGTTATAAAGGTACTCAAATTCAATACAGACAAGTACAAACATTATTTTACCTATATGTATGTATAGTGAATACATGTAATGTTCAAGCAACGTTCAATTAAATTTATTCGTCATTGGCTTCCAGCAAACATTAAAAATACACAAGGTTGAAATTGGAATGAAATAAATGAAACGAAAACATTGAATGCAACGTTTCGCTTAGCACCCGTGGGGAACAGAATTCACTAAACGGTTTGCGATTTATTTTTATTTAGTCAATATTTGTACTCATTTTACTTTGATAGTCTATTTTCATATTTACTTGAATGAGAGCAAATATTTGCAAATCAGAACGTTGCCTACTCACTGTTTTTAACACAAAACATATTTACCATAAATTATAAGCATTTACCTAAATCCATGATTAAATATTGAGAACACTGAACAAGCCGCACAGTTTACGCTTTGTATTGATCGATTATGATAGAAGTCGATGTCAACTATGTTATCAATCAAATTCAGTCGATTTCGACGTATACGTTCTAACCTAGCTCGATCATTTTGGTAGAAATCTTCCATCGGCGTCGATTAATCCGATACGTCATCAGCCAGTGACCGCCTGATAAATTCTGATAATCCGAGTTACCCACTACAGTCCTTTGAGATGGGGCTTCAATGCGCGCCGATCCTACCATCGCGAGTTCAGAGCGAGCGCTCAAATGTTGACCAAACATCGGAATCGCCTGAATTAGACCGTGACGCCACCTGCAAGGTCCAACTATTGTCAATACCAGCTTTGTTGGAGTTTGCTAACGAGTTGGCTATTCGTGTTTTAAGTGGAACAACTTCTGAGCACACCGAAGTAGGGAACTCTCTGGAGAAGGAGGCAGGAACGTTGAACCATGAGTCGTGGGTGAAAAAGCAAGGGGATGGGAATTTTAATTACGTTGAGAGTGAGTTGGTTTGCAGGAAAGCACATAAAACCCTCCAACGGTAGTCTACCAGTCTTGACTTTTTTTTTTATGTGATAGGTAGCAGACGAGCACGACTCTCGACGAGACGAGACTCTGCCGACTTCTGCCTTTGGTCTGGTCTGGTCTGGTGGTTAAGTAAGTCTGAGTAGGCTCTCTAAAATTGAGACTTAGGCAGGTGGTTGAAAAGATCACACTGCATCCAACGAGAAAATGCATCCAGCGTCTGAGGGCTATGGAGGTAACAGTTACGAGGTCACATGGTACGTAAAGTCACATGACATATCAAAGTACTTATACAAAACCGACGACTTCATCAATCGACTCTCGTCTTACTGTCATACACATTTAGGTTGAATATCAATTGAGGAAATTTTACAGGCTGTGGTAACCTGATGCGTGGCTGACTGTACAAGGATGTCACAAGATTGCTCAGACCAATAGCCCTACATAAACGGTCTGCCCTGCAGTGTTGGGTATGCATAAGGATATTGATTCATTGAACCTCGAGCCGATGACATTTCACCTGATTCACCGATAATAGACTTTTATTGTTGACTTGACCCTGCCTCATACCCTACAGGTCGTGGGTTCAATCCTCACCCTGGACAAACATTCATGTGATCAACACTGGTTTTGTTCAGTGTCTGGGTGTTATAATAATCTACTTAAGTATTATATTAGTGATCATTTCTGTTGTCTGATATCTATAACACAAGTGCTGAAGCTACTTAGTACGGAGTCAGGTAAATGTATGAGGTGTTGTGTGAATTTAGTAATTATGTACACTTGTACAGTCGGCTGCAAAAATATGTCAACAATTTCGTAAGTACCTTGTCATAATAGTTAACTATCCAATGTCTATTTTCTTTAAGAGTATAGTGCTGTGACAAAGTTTTTGCTGCTCACTGTACACAATATTGGAAACCTATCATGAACACAACTTGCCCAATATCCTGTAGGCGATAACAATTGTCACGTCTATGAATCATCTAGGCTTTGTGATTGTTCCATTTGCCGTACGCACTCGCACATAAAATAGTAGAAGATCCGTAGAACATCGACCTTCACCGGGCTGATAATCGAATGAAATATCCTTTATGACAAATTTTATATACTAGAAAATATATTAAAAATAGGTTTGCTAAAAAAATCCTGCACAGACTATTTTTAATTAATTTTTTAAAAATAAAATATCTAACTAAATTTTGCAACATTAAGATAATAAGAAAATTTTCATTCTTACTTAAAGTATAAAACGTATAGAATGTGCCGCCATTGGGTTGTCTATTATTTACCTGGACAGAGAACTCGGTTGTCAGGTATAAACAGGTATGTCGATGGCAGTTTACCTTCACTTGAAATGATAATAAAAAAATTGGCGGCACATTCTATACGTTTTATACTTTAAGTAAGATTGAAAATTTTATTAAATATTAAATTTAGTTAAATATTATTTTTAAAAAATTAATTAAAAATAGTCTGTCCAGGATTTTTTTAGCAAACCTATTTTTAATATATTTTCTAGTATATAAAATTTGTCATAAAGGATATTTCATTCGATTATCAGCCCGGTGAAGGTCGATGTTCTACGGATCTTAGACTAAAAGTGTATGCAGGCAGTACATAACTTACAGACGTGAAATAGGAATTTTAGTCTCAGTTGGTTTGGAAAATTACGATTACGATAACGTATATATCGATACCTTAAATCTCAAAGGGCGTAATCACCAAATCATCACTTTTCAGGAGAGCCGAAACAAAAAAAAAATCTAAGAATTAAATTCATAACTTTTAAACTAATAATGCCATATAAATGAAATTTGGATGTAATTATCGAGTATCGAGAGCTTTATAACACAGTTATATGGTATTCAAAATACAACCAATGTTTGCCAAACTGATTTGTGATTACCCCAAAAAAATATTGACAATTTGGCATTTACGACCTAAAAAAAAGGCTGTTCTGCAATAAGTTATGGTATAATGGCGTTTACGACTTGAAAAAAAAGGCTATTCTGCTCTATGCTATGGTGTAACAGCCTTGTTAACTTATAGAAAATGCATTTTAAAAAGCTATTTTCGGTTTTTTATAAGTAAAAACACTTCGAGGAAGATACAAATTAAGAGACAAAATATACGGGTAGTTTCATTATTACAAAATTTATAGCAAGTACAGAAATGAAAACGATTTTATTATTTCAATTATACAAACGCAATCATTTTAGTTTGAAATTCAAACGAAAGTTATTGATTTCTATAATTTTGTTTTGTTTTTAAATTAGTATAAACAATATCTGCATCGACAGGACTTTTACTTAGAGCTTAAATTTTAATAAGTCTTCTACGAGTACTGTGCAAAGAAGTAAAACAAACGTTTATTTTTAAAAATGTTAAAGCTAGGATTGATCTACATAAGATTTAAGCGCTAGCAAAACTCCCGCCACTTTGATTATGTTTCAGGTTTTGCGTGCTATTAACAATCTTTAATAGGAGTACTGTTGGGCAAAAGAAATAAAAGACGTCAACTTCACTATATTAACAAGAATGTAAATTCTTGTCTGTGATTAATCACAGACATCGATACAATTCGGTTCGACGAGGGGAAATGAGTGGTATATTCTGCTTATTTTCGTATTTCCTCATTTTCGTCTAGGATACTGACACTAGAGTAATTCTTCTTACGTATGGGTAGTAAAAGTACTTGCTAATTGCATGTCTGAGCGTTTTTATTTTAGAATTTATAGAAACCGGACTAAACGCGATATTCATTATGCAGTATTACTACCATTTACTTTATTTATTTTGTTTAAATTCTTAAAGTAACTCGAGTCGTAAACGCCACTGTTAACACATATCTGTCCTATACGCCTCATTCGATAGTCAGTATTTTTCACATCATTATAATTTTAACTGGTGTATCGACCGAAACCTTAATAATGAATTTTTTAAAGGTATTTACGACTAAAATTCTTGAATTATCGACGGTAAACACGTGGGCTGTAATCACCACTTTTTTGCGAATTTTAAAACTTTGATAATACAGATCGATAGAGAAAAAAAATGGAGTAAGATAGCATTCAAAAGTCATTTTGGCCAAAATGGTGATTACGCCCTTTGAGATTTAAGGTATCGATATCGTGATCAATAAAATAACTATAGTATTTTTTATTGATTTAAATACGTACCCTACAAGTCAACATCTCGCGCGTCTGCTGAGAGGACACTGTGATTGTTCGCTGAGTCACATTTGAGGGGGGTTTGAGGGGTGAATAGAGAGAGCACCTGTGTTTGCGCACACACTTGAGCTCTTAAATTTATCCTGCGTACGTAGCTGATAAGATCTGGGGCCTTAGGCAAACCGGTAGGAGGACAATTATTCTTCATACTATCATTTATAAAGAGAAAAATTCTTTAGACAACTACAAGACTTATTATCAAACCGAAAAGACAAAACGCTTGCGCATTGTAATCGACACCCAGCGCTATCTATTAGCAAAGATAGAACTAACATCAAAACGTAACTCTTGGATCGAAGTGCGGCCGGGCTACTGGTCACATCTTCTATATCTATACTATTTATAAAGAGATAACTTCTATAGACTACGACAAGGCTTATAGGTAAACCGAAAACACGAAACGCTTGGGCGATGTAATTGGACACAGCGCCATCTATTGGTTCATTTTTTAATTACGGTCCCGAAGCGAAGTGAGGACGGGCCACAAGTATAATTATATTTTGCGAACTTGACTAATCGTTAGAATCGACTCCCATATTCGAATATATTGAGAATTTATATTTCATACTAGAATTTATATATCTACTATTTGGATACTACGGCTAAGTTTACACCAGAGATGTGCGAAGATACATTGCGAGGTGTGTTTGTTCTGAACCAATAGAATCGCATCATTTACCTAGCTTTGCTTAGCGCTTGGTGAAAGCGGATTTGCGGGAAAGGTTTTTGTATTACAGACGGAACCAGCAAAAGGTGTGTATGAGATATGTGTCTTAAGGATGTGTATTATGTGTGTTATGTTTGATAGCTATTGAGGAACATTTGAAAAGAGCTCGCTGAATACCGCACCACTTAGTAAATGTATAATGTTCATCTCATTAAGATTTACACACATAATTTCCCCCCTTCCCTCGCCATTATTTTTAAAGTAATTATGATAACGAACTCTAAAAAGTATATGATGTACATAACATTGAAAGCTGCCACCAAATTTTGGTTTGAACTACATGTGGTCAGCAGTTTTATTTACTCGTCATAAACCGCAAACCGCTATTTACCTTTCAATCAAGCAACACATTATAAAAATAAATCTTACTTGCTGCTACGGCAGCCATCATAGGCGACTCCGACTTGCACTTTGCTACTTTTTTTACTTCGAACCTTGTGTGTTTCCTTAAACAATGCTTAAGTACTTCAGCTGGTCTTCAAAGAAAATGGTTTACTACTTAATCTGGTTTGCCCTAATCCTAATACCATGGGGCTAAAAGCTCTATCGCTACAAGTAATTTTAATCGACCCCACAAATTGGATTAAAAGCACTTGATGTTTTACCTAAATACAAGAGACAGCCTTTAATTACCGATAAGAGAAATAATACTGACGGTCTATTTGATTCTAATTACTGTTGTGGCGTGAAAATACGTTTTAAATAAATAAATTCACACAACATCGCAAACATTGACCTGACTCTGTAGTACTAAGTAGCTTAAGCAATTGGGATACAGATATCAGACTACAGATGAAACACAGTATATTACACCCAGACACTGAACAACGATGACTGTTATTTTAAGGTGGGGATCGAACCTTTTGAACAAAGTACAAAAAAGTCAATTTGATCTTTTGGGGCAGCTTTGCTAAAGTGACCCGTAAGGAAACCAGTACGTATTGGATCATGCAATCTAGCGTCATATACTTGTAAACTAATAACAAAATTGAGTACTGAAATGAAATGAGGGCGTAAAAGTATACTAATTACATAATTAAATCATTCATCTGCTTTAAAGTAAAAACCTAAGCTTCATGGCCAATAAATAAAAATTAAAAGATAATGAAAATAATAATTCAATCTTTAATTAAACAAGGCTTTCGTACCGGCCTTGATAATTTGTCAAAGGAATTAACGCGGTGGCAATAGATTTACCACTGGCCTAATTTGAGGAAAATTTGATTTAAGATAATGTTAGGTATTAGTTTTTGGACACAAAATTAATGTTTTTTTTTCAGAGTTGTGTCTCTTGTGATTACGATAACCTCACTTCAAACAAACGATCCAGTGATGAAAACCATGAGGATATTCAAGTTCGGGGTGTTATTTTACTTCAAAAACATACCTATAGTGAGACGTGGAGTTACTCTTTTTTTTAATACCAATGCCTGATTTTAGTGCCTTTAAACGCTGTTACATCGACAATATACAAATTGTTTCAGTTTAAAATGTTTTACAAACAAATGTAGTTGTGTAATAAAACTGATTTGCTACATTGCTTTGACCTTAAAAAAACAATTTTTGTAATAACAACAAACAAATAAAAAGGATGCGACAACTCTACAAAAAAAAAGAATTGCCATTTGCAATTTTAACGAAAATTTGCAGCATACTCGTATGTTTTACACACCTTTTGTTTTTTTCCAGAAAAGTCATGGCGGAACAATCTGCACCCAATTTAACATCAAATTGTCACCCCTTAAGGCTAGTCGGTTCTCGCCTGCTTTAGATCATTCGAAGTGAACATTCCTATTGTGTGTGTGTGTGTGGGTTTGAACTATGAATATTCTCATCCTAGCCCGAAGCTAGTTGTGGTCCACAAAGAAAACTTCGGCAAGGAGTTCCTCCTCTACGCTCGTATTACAAAGGAGTCCGCAAAGCGTTTTATACGGATGGATGAAATATCAACAACTTGCCTGGTAATTTCATCTGCGTATGAAACCCTTTGGTGATCCAGTTTCATAGAATAAAACTGAGTATGTTTTATCACAATTTTGTTTACGTCTTATATGATGTTTGAATGCACAATTTTGCTAAAATATTTAAAGGGTTATATTTCGAGATCGTTTGATCTCTTTTCCACGAATGAAGAATGCCACGAAAGTTTTATCGTGGCATTCTTAAAATATTCTATCCGAAATTGAATTTAGAAAAAAAAAGGTAATTATAAGATTGCATTGGTTAAAATAATGTAAAGATTTTAAATTTTAAATGTTTATCGCTGAGAATTTTTTTTTATTAAAAAACTTAAAAAAGGTATGGATCCAGTTCGTGAAAATTGTTCACAAAAAATATATAAAGTTTGTATACGTACCACACTGTGCCCGCTGCGACTCCGAAGACTAAGCCGCATCTTCCAATCCCGCCGGGAAGACGCGCCCCCTTCGGAGCTCAACGAACGCTTGATCGGCATCGACATGATGCCGCACCTCTACCCACCACTATCCATCATCAAAGTCAGTCATTCTTAACATTTGAAACACACACTGAATTAAAAAAACTTTTTGCGTCTCTGTCGCATAGTAAACCTACGAAACGACACTGTAGTTCAAAAGTATGTCGTCACATCACTAAAATCAAAAATGAGTATTATCACTACCTGTTTACGTCAAGTCTCATTTACAATATACAGCGACATATTGGAAACAAAGACTTAACGCATAATTTTTTTTGGAGTTTTTTGCATTTTATAGAAAACTAACACTTAAAGATAATGAGTATGTTTTTTTTTTCACAGTAATGAGCAATCTATTAAACACTAATTGAGCGAGCGACGAACTAACCTAATTACTTCACTAATCACTACACTACTTTCCTCTAAGGGAGGAAAACTACAAGAGTATCCAATGAACTAGCGAGACTATTCATCGTGAATCAGACAAACACGCACTGGTGGTGGGTATCGCACTGAGGTACGTTATAACACCGATACGCGAATCTGGAACAAAAAAGCAGGAATTAGAATACCAATCGATAACAGACCATCGATTTTGCTAAAAACGATTTATCTTCTAGGCTAATATCGATGCGATGAACAGCGTTATAACACATACAATAAAATTGTAACTTGCTAATTTTATTTTTACCTGTAAGTAGGTAATCATATTTTTTTGTTGTAATTTGCTCGAGATTTGAAAATTGCGTGATGAATATTTGTGTTTGTTCAGTGTTGTTATATATCTCATTTACGCGGCACTTTTTTTTGACAAATATTAAAAAAAAACTTGTTTATTGTGTAGGTTAGGTGTTCAGGTGAGTCAGGTCAATGTATGTGATGATGAGTGAATTTTTATTTTATTTTAATTGTTTGGTTTTTAATACTTTTTAGCATATTCTGTTTTTAGATGCTGGTGTGAAATTACGATATTTGTAGTTTCTATGTTGCCAGATATTTATTTTCTATACTATTTATAAAGAGATAACTTTTATAGACAAGGCTTAATATAATGACAAGGCTTATAGGTAAACCGAAAACACGAAACGCTTGCGCGATGTAATTGGACACAGCGCCATCTATTGGTTCATTTCTGAATTACGGTCCGAAGCGAAGTGAGGGCGGGCCACTAGTCTGTAATACAAGTGCATAAGCTACTTATTACGGAGTCAGGACAAGGTATGACATCTTGTGTGACTTTATTTCTATACACAGTCCGCTTAGCCTAGCATTACTTTGTGTAAAATATCGTCGTCTCTTACTTGTCTGGACTGAGCTCGCTATTGTTGCACACGTTGAACAAAGAGACATGATCCAGATTTCCGGTGCATAACCCGATACAGAATGGTGCGCGCCGTAAACTTTTACGAGGCGAAAAATAAGTCGGTAAGATTCCTTTGATGTCAAACACTATTCGAACGAGATGTCATTGTTAGGGTATCCAGGTGATTACATCATATACGGATATTTTGTAATAACATCGTTTTGGATTTCTGAAACGTCTAACTTTTATTTAGATGATTGAGCTTCCCTGGAGAAGGGTTGCCAATATCAGATGGCCGTTGCTTCATTGTAATCTTTAAATATCTTGAATCATGATCTAATCTTGGATCATGGTCTAAGCGTACTCCCAACTCTAGCGCGACAGAGTTTTTATATGATAGATGACAGACTAGCAGACCGATCAATAATCACCCTCAACACCAGTAAAGACACAAATAAGCTGCCCACCTTGTGATCCCCTTTCTAAGGATACCTCAAGCTATTTAGCAATTATGAAGTGACAAGAAAATTTTGGAATTATTTATTATACGCGAAGCCTAATTGCATTTTACTCAATTTGTAGGGTAAGCACAATTTTAATACTTAATAGTAAATAAATAGAAAGCATTTTCACCAAAGTTTACATTGTTGGAGGCGCAATAATCGAAGGATTGACTAAAATACAGTTTAGGGGAAAAATCGCCTGAAAAAACCTCGTCCGAAAATTTCAAGATTTTTTTACTCGTCACTGCTCTAACCTAACTTCACCAATATTTTTTCTAGAGTTTAGTTAGAATCACAAAACAGTGACTGGCCAAAATAATTTTCTTACACGGGCAAGTTTTTTGCAGGCGAGTTTTCCCCTAAAATACTGCAGATGTCGTCACCCTAGTGGAAATGTATGTAGGTAACTCAGAATTTATGCGATAGTACTAGTACGCCTACGAGGATTTTCGCCTGTCGGTGAAAATCTATGCTCCCTTAGATACAAATTATATGTATTTTTGATTTGAAATGTGGCTCTTTTCTGAACAGACAGGTTACTTTTAGGACACACAACTCAGGTTTTTGTAGGCGTTGGAAAATATATTAGGCAAGGTTTCAGCCTTGTTAGTTTAGAAAAAGTAATGTTTTTTCAATCAAGGAGCAGTAACTGCCGCACTCAGAGACGTCATTTAAATTTAATGCTTACTATCTTAAATACGGATAATATCAATTGAAATAAGGTTTAGTTAAAGACTCTGAGTGCGCCCCGATAAGATAATTTAAGTTACTAATAAAACACAGTGGACAACAACGCACCTTTTTGCGGGGTTTTTATTCGAGTCTCCACCTCTGATTTTTCATATTTATGTGTATATATTTTGACTATTTGCTCGTGAAGAAACCCCCGCAATACTAGTTTCCTGAATATTATGGGATTAAGTACCTACCTGTAGCTACTCAAACACCTTTTGATACACACACACACATCGATAACAATTAAAGTTTTCAGTCACCCGTGTTCCACGAGTAGTTTAATAAAATGGGTAGTGCGAAGGTTTGGTCTCCGGAATTTTCAATCTTCACCACTATTGTTTGGATGTTAGGGACAATAGCTCCACTTGCAAGCGTGCAAGGCTACAAACAGAAACCAACCGTAACGATTCCCGTTGTACGTAGTTATCGTAGCATTTGAATCCGCATCGAATAGTGATGTTGATATCGTTGGTCTTTTCTGGAACTCCTCGATAGAGAAGTTGAGTTAGAGATCCAGTCAGTGTTAAATCTCTAATTAAGCTTCACTGATTCGGATCTCTAATTCCACGTCCACATAAATGTCGAATTTGAGATCGGTTTTGTCGCATGAGAGTAAATATCTTGGCCACTGCACGAATACCTACCTCATCGACATATATAATACCACCATACAAATCGTAGGCCTTTGATAAATAGATAAATATACCTACTTTATTGCACAAAATTCACAATTTAAGAAGATATTACAGAAATTTCTCGCTTAAAGCGATATCTACCAGACAAACTTTGTGCATAAAACATTTGATAAATAGAAGAGGGGAAAGTGATGCAATATTGAAAAGGGAAATAAAAGTACTAAATAAAATTACGTTAAAATTTATAATACTGATTAATAAAGATCTATGGGCTGTGAAAGTAATGTTCTGCCATGGCTCAATTTTAAAGGAAAAGATGATGATAGGAAGGACAGCAAATATTGGAAATCTTATAAATCTTATGCAGGTTCTATATCTAGAAACCTAGACCGATACGAAAAACATTTTTTTTTCTACTTCTTCGTTAAATCAAAAGTAAATTTTCGTTGAGTATAAATCCGTTAGGCCCATGATTTGGGTAGGAAGTCTGGAAAAAAACAAATTAACAAAAGTATTAAGTAAATAGGTCCCCGTGGGACCCTCCAAAATGCTGGCAGCTAACTCCATCTGGACCGCGATAGAAATTATCTTGGCAAAGTAACTGCCAGTCTTTGGATTTCCCGTGACTTTAACTAAATCACGGATGAAAGAGCGGGCCTAGTCCCACGGGCCCAGTGTGTTACCGAATACGAGTATAATCCCCTGGTTAAGAGTTTTCGAATTAACAACCCTGTGTACGCCATGTATTACTACTTCCTGGAATTATGCAACAAAGAGTACACCTACTCGTATTTGACTACGACTAGCATTGGACTGAAAGTAGCAAAAGTTTTAACCAGGGGAGAGCCACGCTTTGTCATGGAGGCTGGCTCAACCAAAGTTATACGGCCATAGCCTAACAGAAGACCAGCGTGAAACAGCGCCCGCGCTGTGTTTCGTCGAGTGAGTGAGACTCCCGGAGGCTCAACTGGGGGAAAAGGGGGTTTTGATGGTTAGCAGCGCACTTGTGACTACTGGTGTTGCAGGCGTCTATGGGCGGCGGCAATCGCTTAACATCAGGTGATTCATCTGCTCGTCTCCACATAGGCCCACATAAAAAAGTAGTGGCATATGGTCTCTGAGTCGCGTCTCTAATGTCGAACTGGCAAGTGAAATATTCAAGAAGCAATTTTGTATCGGGGCTATTCCTAGGTTGCAAAGTATGGGCTATGTAAAAAACTAATGGGTTAACCGTATTTGCAATACGACTTTGACAAGTGAGCGTTAGTACGTACTTGACGATTAACAAATAAGTCGTCCAACTTTTAGGAAAGGGGGTTAAAGGTTAGCAGCGCACTTGTGACTCTACTAGTCTAGCAGGTGTCTATGGGCGTCATAAAATGACTATGTCACGTGACCGAACTTTGTACAAAAATGGGGAGTCGAAAAATTTTCGACGATTTTCGAAATGTTTTTGCAAAATGATGGATAGACGTGATGTTCACAGATACACCCTGTATAACCGCACCATTGGCCTCATTATGAATAAGGTCCAACGAGAGGCGTTCAAATTCTCTAAGGAACAAATATTTGTTTTATCAGGCCAAATATTTCGTGCCGCTGCGCAAGAAAGCTTGTGTTTTATTGAAATTGATTTCTTGTGATAAAGGGGAAACGTCTACGAGCTGTCGAAATAACAATAGCTTGTCTCGCTGTTTAAATATCTTGTGCTGAGTATTTTAGTATTATAGTACCGACCTCTGTGTTCCAGAGACAAGCGGCAAAGTCCCATTCAACGATGACAATATAGGTCTCCATATTTGTTCCAGAGTGTTCGTCTTCAACCGAAAGGTATTATGTGATGTAAAAGGACTCCTGTTACCGCACTTAGACTCCAATTTGGTAAATTTTGCATGGTCTTAGTTATTCTAAACAGCGATGGTCCCTCAGCGAATAAGAACAGAAGGTAAATAGATTTATTGTGTGAACCGCATTAAGATTTTCAAATAAAAATTTAAAAAAACTATAAATTTTGCGGGTTCCTCATACTAAAAGTCATAGTCATATAGGTACGCTAAAATACGATGATATACGCGCGTCTGGCTTTTTGAAACGACCGTATACGCGCAGAAAAATACGCTATTCTGAAACCACTCTTACGTGGCAGACCGGTCTATTTCCCTACATTTTTATCTCAGTTTCCCAGTGGTTACGTCATCATAAGTCACGGCGTACTTACACTCGAGATGCCTGTGGTCTGCAAGATTTGCTAACAAGCTGATGAGGTACTTAAAAATTGTATTCGTTATTCATTTGTTATCGTTCGGTGCACGTACTTTTTTTACATCTATATTTCACTTTAAGAGGATAGACCAGGCGATAGAGAAATCCTAGTCGATTATCTACTATAAGTATATTATTAATCCCATCAAAAACATAAAATATGTGAAATGATGGTATCTAAATTGGGTATAAAACGATGTTACGTCAATACCGATTTCTTCTCCAAAACCTAACCTATTAAAAATACTTTTTGTGCCAAATAATTAAATAAGAGATTTTCTGTGTTTTATATTTTGTGTGTTATTTTGATATAGTCAAACTTGTTTCTGAACGTTAGAACTTAGCGCAAAATTCTGGCCGTGATTTTAGGTTAAAAAATTCGTATCTTTTTTACTAACTAATTTATAATGGAAAGGAAAACGTACAGAAATGCTTAGTTAATTTTATTATAATTGCTCTTGCCATTAAGACGTGAAAAAATATCAAACTTATACACTCACAAACTTTTGCCTTTATAATATTGTGATAAAACGCGCCTTATCTCACACACGGTCCAAAAGCACCAAGTACCTTAGTATATTTTAAAACGCAATAAAGTACCAAAACGTATAATGTTGTTCGGGGACTCGATTTACATTCAGATTATTTCCATGTTTGCGATGCTAATTCGTGTGTATGGAACTCGTATCAATTACCCTTAATGAAGAACAAATTTTTAAGCAAGCGAGTGCCGCCAATTAAGGAGTTAATTTGTTTGACGTCCCTGAGGATGGGTTTAAGCCACTTTAATATGGGTTCATTTTCTATTCCTAATTGGCGTAGAAGGTCCTTAAATAATTTCAGATGTACTTAGTGTACGCCCCGGTGGTCCAATGGTTTAAGTACCGAAGTGTGATTTCGGGGTTTCGATTCACATAGAGCGGGTTTGTGATCACCAATCCGCATTAGGCGTGTGATGATTAAGTCTCACCCATCTTACCTATTAGCGATGGCTTGATTTCTATGATGGAGGCTTTTGCCCTGCGGACAGTACATAGACTGGTACGTTATACCTACCAGTCTAAAAGTGACTAGAAACTAGTAGACTGTTCAGACGAGCTGACGTATTATATACGTATTTTCAGGTAAGCGATTGCCGCCGCCCATAGACACCTGCAACACCAATAACGTCACAAGTGCGCTAAGCTGGCAATATTTAACCCCCTCTCCCCCCAATTGGGCTTCCGGTGCCCTCACACCCAACGACAGAGCAGGCGCTGCTTCGATCTTCTGTTGGGCCGTGGTATCACTCCGGTCGAGCCAGCTCATTCATGCCGAAGCGTGGCTCTCCCACGGTCAATATTGCGAGCAATAAAATGATAGCTCATAATTTAAACCAATAAATGCAACAGCGTAAATTAGGGCAAATCAATAATTAATTCGAATGTAACCGGATAATTAAATTGTAAGCACAGTTATTGTTTTGCGATCTTCGACAATTACCGGGACTTCGAACTCCGGAACAGTAACTAATATCGGAAAAATCTTCAGATGTATAGAACAATGGAACATATCTTCTTTATTATGTTGAACCTTCCTGTTTACTTACAAATCATGTTATGATGTGCCTTACTATGGTTAAGTTATTTCAAATATAGATAGTAGGCAGTACGTAGTTTTTTTTAATAAAGGAAGCCAAACATGCAAGCGGGTACATGGTACCCACGAGTATGTGAACACCACCGCCCATGGACCTCAGCTACACAAGATGGAGTGGGGATACGTTGCCGGCATTTTAGGAATGTATAGGCTCAATACCAAGAATATCATCATACCGGATAGGTACTTATTTTTTTGTAAGAAATAAATGAAGCTCTTCGACGTGTTGCGCATCTAACGATAATTCTATTCTTATGCTTGCGTGTCAGCCATACTAACCTTGCGTAATCAACTGACCATAATTAACGACTATTCAATCAAGTCACTCAACATAAATGAACGGGTGTTGTTGATATATTGTGTCATACCTAAACATGGGTTAGACCTATGTTCTCTGTATAAACTATCAGCCTATATATATCCTACTATAGTGCAAAGGCCTCCATCACAGAAATCATGTCATCACTTATGATGGGATTAGGCTTAATCACCACGCTTGCCTTATGTGGACTGGCGATCACAAACCCGAGCTATGTTTCTAAAATTAGTAAAAACTTTTTTTCGACCCGAGAATCGAACTCAAGACCCCAAAATCACGACCCGGTACTTAAACCACTAGACCAACGGGGCTCATAGCTCAATATAGCTCGGGTTTGTGATCATCACCAATCCGCATTAGGCAAGAAGCGTGGTGATTAAGATTAATCCTATGATATAGCGATGTCTTGATTGAGTTTGTGATGGACCTTAGCCCTACAGCAGTGGGACAGAATAGGCTGATACTTTACTTTTCTTTAGAAGGAATATAGATTACAAGACAGCTATGGTATTTGACATCTTGACCCAGTCGCTTTAAAGTGCTACCCAATTTCGCTGCCGTTGGAAGTCATCATAAACAATAACAATTAACTAAACTCAGGGAAAACACGATAGCAGTTTAAACCAAACTCCAAACAAAAGGATTAAATTGGTTCACGGAGATTTTCACTTTGATTGTAAAAGTAGAGAGTCACTTAATTAGAGGTATCGTATTCATAAACCTTTAAATTAGGAACCCGAAAGTTTTACCGTGTCGTAGCCATTGAGTTATGGCCGTTACTGGGTTTTCTCTGAATTTTAAACTAACATTAT
Organism: Cnaphalocrocis medinalis; assembly: GCA_014851415.1. NCBI lineage: Eukaryota > Metazoa > Arthropoda > Insecta > Lepidoptera > Crambidae > Cnaphalocrocis > Cnaphalocrocis medinalis. The sequence goes on along the minus strand of CM026273.1, from coordinate 15,195,729 downwards.
TTCATTATTATTATCCGTTGGTTGGGAACAAATGGTAGGATTTGCGACTAATCCTGATTTATAAAGTACGGAGATGCCCAAATAAAGATGAATCGATTTTACACGCAGAAAAGGAGCAAACTGATTGATAAATGGACACCGTTTTGGACGAGCAGACCTTTACAATTATTAATACGAATTTCATATTTGTTCCTAGAATTTATAATAGGTAACTGAATATTTAGAACTGTTATTATTATTTTTGTAAATGTAATTATATTTAAAAATATAACCAGTGGAAAAGGTTTTCCATTTTCCAGGAATCTAAAAATATTACCTACAATTTGAGCTAGTATCTAAGTGTGTTGGTTTGTCTATGCGTAGAGCTTGTGTGTGTGCGTTGTTGTACTCAATACTCGTAAGGAAATGGTACGCGTTGAACAGAAATTTAATATTTATATTTAAAGGTGACTGTAATTCTAGCCGATTCTTCAAGTAAGGTCCAATTCGGGCTATCTCCATCATACCTTACGACATTCGTATTCGTCCATTCGCATAGGTTAATGAAGAGAGTGATTTAAACAGTGCAATCTGCTGACCAGTCTAGATAGTTATGCTATCGATTTGAGCTTGTCATGTGAGCTTCCAGCTCGGTCGTGCGAGTTAGTGCAGTTATACTACAATGCTATTGTACAAAGTGGACCAGACGGCAATGGATGCGGGGGCATCTACGCTGAAAATTACACAGTTTCTCTCGGTAGGGACGGTTCGGTGTTCCCGGCTGTTCCTATCAGGGTGAGTGGTGTGGAACCCGCGCTGTAAACGGGCCTTCGCCTGGGAAGGGATGCAAAGATGCGACTCTTTAGTCGGTTTCTCGTGTCCTTTTGCCTACTCTGGCGTAGACGCAAGCACTCCTGAGGTTTCAGTCGGCAAACCTCTGCAGACGGAGGGGGAGACCGACATAACGCATCTGCGGCAGACGGTTATGCGTATTGCATTTCCCCAGGTTGAATAAAAAAGCTTATATTGTACACTAGCGCGCACTATCTAAAACAGTGTTCAATATAAAAAGGGGAAGAATATAAAAACGTTATAGAATCACATTTTACACGTTAATATTGGTTCGTGACAAGCACAAGAGGATGAATCGTCGCGCACCGATTATGGCGTGTTATTCCTGATAAGCCGTTGATACGACGCGGTATTATCAGCTATTTTCGTACCTATGGAGCTCAACCAATTGATTGAAGTATCCTTTTGATTGACGCCTGTAAGTTAACTTAATAAGATGAGAGTCAACTACATATTTAGGCAATGAGAATCCGTCTACAATTGGATATAGCTTTGTAAAAAAGGACCAACCCTAATTTCGGATCAAATTGAGTTAGATTATTCTAGACTAGGAGACTCTTCGCTACGTTTTCTACATCAAACGCTTAATTGGATATAGTTATTCAAACTAGAACCAACTCACAAAAACTCACTCTGCGTGAACAAAAAAAAAAACTCACAAAAAGTTACTTAAGGTAATAATCCTTTTGATGTTGTAAACATAGTGTATATAATGCAACTCGATTTCATCCTGAATGAGGGTTGGTTCTTGTATGCAAAACTATGTCCAAATATTACGAAAGTATCTTTTCGTGGGTTGATTTGGTTCTAGTTTGCATAACTATGATTATACGATATGATGCAATTCAGCGCGTTCAAATGGGTATATCAAAATCCTTATAGAGCTAACATCAATAATTTACGTACAACTTATACGAGGCACGTAAACGATGCGTTTTAAACCCTAGGTACCTAACGTAATTCTAAAGCGCAGTAAAAATGAACCGAAGTTATGTTCCCCAGTTTATTGCCGAGTTAGATGATTTTATTAGTTAACGGGTAATGGTAGTAACTTGTTGATATTATGGCGATAAAGCGACGCCTCAGTTTATGACCTATACTTTGTCTCGGGTTATGTCCGATATAAAACAATTAATGGGTGTACTAATATGGAGCGTTTGGTGTCGACGAACGAAAGTGAAATCTAAAATCGTACAGGTTATGCCTAAATTGGCTCGCTAAGATCTTTTTTAATGCGAAACGTAGGTATAAAATTTTAAGCACCATGTTTATTGTGATTGTTATTAAAATGTAGGTACATTGGATTAAGTAATCTCCGAATTGAATTATGTTCTACGGATGTCTGGTATGAAAACATCAATCTTAGTTAAGCCTTTCGCAGACCTTTTTTAACCGTGAGAAATCCACGGCTTCAACCTGAATAAGCCGGTGCGACCAGAGTGATACCACGGCCTTACAGAATACCGGCGTAAAGCAGCACCTGCATTGTATTTCGTCGAGTGAGTGAGGGTATTGGAGGCCCATAGTATGAAATACGGGGTCAAGAATTTAAAATATTTATATCTTAATTATAATAAATTAAAACAATTAGATTGTTATAACAAATAACTTTCCTTCACACTTTATCAAATTAATTAACTTCAAGAAGATATTAACAAATAGGGTAAACGGTTTACATTTGACAAACTTTTTTACTTTAAGCAAGTTTTGAAATTTAATTACCGCCGTGAACTTTAGAATGTTTGCGCGAAGTTTTGAGGATCAAGTAATGAACGAAACGAAACACCGATAATGGAGACGTGATAATAAAATAATTAATAAATTAATACAACACCTCATACATCAATCTGCTTCCTACTTAATCACGTAACAAATATCAGACAACACAGGAATTACATATCGCACATCTAGTTCTTAAAAGACTTAAATGTCAAATAATCTTGTAAAAAATGTTAGTATTGTTATCTGAACTATGTAATTACCAAAGTCATAGGTACATTTAATCATCAATCAATTTAACCATTTCTTCTACTATCCATTCTGATCAACATTATTTCCCATGACTACAGGAAATCTGTCGATTTGTTTTTTACTATTCTTTGCGCTATCTTTATCCATTCAAAATTAATATCAATATAGAATTAACAAAGCCATAAGTTTGGCATTTACGTCATGATTAATTTAAACTAGTTGGACTACTTTGATCTACGTTGATCGATGCCCTCGATCAGCGACCAACTGAATAGTCTGTCAACACCCTAAGGCCTGATCGACCAATTTTTATCTAGGAGTGAATCTGAGCTGTAACGTTATCATACCTAACGACTCGTAGCTTTATACCAGAGGGTTTTCTCGGATAAAAATTAGACGATATGGGCCTAAGATTCAAAGAACACTCTGGTATTATGAACCAATCAATAAGAAAATAAAGATTAAATAAAGATTCTATGTAGGTATATAAGTATTGTATCATTGCACCGCCTTACACCTTGATCAAATGTCATTTACCCAACGGTTGCCTGGAAGAGATCGCTCATAGTGATAAGGCCGCCTTTGTTGTACATTACTCCTGTTATAACTAGTTTTAAGTTTTATACCTCTGTTTTGTGTGCAATAAAAAGCATATTCATTCATTCATTCATTACTTTCTTCTCGCAATATGTGTACCTACTCGTCGAAGTCCGTGTTCGGGAGCAGAGTTAAATCTGTCGCACAGATTTGCCCGTCAACAAAACCTGTCACAACGCATTTGGGATATGAATCGATAAGATATTTCAACCCTCGGATGAGCCTGAACAGTGTTACATACGATATAAAACAGTCGAGCAAAAAGAATGTGTAAAATTTTTCGAACATAGCCCGGTTTTGTGGTCTTCGCACTAGGCAAGCGTGGTGATTATGCCTAATCCCATCTTAGTAGCGATTACTTGATTTCCATGATGGAAGCCTCTACTGCAGGGGGACTGGCTACTTTTTATTTTACAACCACACACATAGGCACTAGGTGAATCAGTGGTCATTTACATTCATCAAAGCATTATTTAACAGAACTTCTGGAAATTCAACATATATTTTGCCTACCCCCTGAACTATCTATTTCCATTCAAATGAATATCCATACAAAAGTTAAAAAAGTGAATATCCAAAATTCGTACAAGAAAATGTTTATTCAGCATGGTTGGTACAAGACGTGATTATAGGATGTAAGACAATTCAAATCTTTGGATGTAAGTGTTTATCAATACACCCTGTTCACTGTGTTTTTGAAATACAACATAAAATTACAGCAAACGATTGACTTTGCAAGAAATTGGTGAGGCCAAGTAAAATTGGTACCTACTTGAAAAATTTTACTCTCATATATTTTGAGGCGTCTTTGGCTCCGTTGGTGTTGTAGCCGTGAAAGACAATCATTTGTCCTCAGGTGATCTTACTACTTCTCTTTCCCTAATAGCAAAAACAAGCCCCAAAATATTTCACATGAACTTGTAAATTCCGCCGACCTAAATACTGTAACGCCAACGGAAATCAAAAATGATCGGTGCCTTATCTCGTCACCGAAATTGGCCGGGAACGGCCCGATAAAAATGTCTCACCATTTTTTCACACAAATTTATGTACCTGGTGTCTGCTTTCCACAAAATTAGTATTCTTCCTTTCCTTGCTCAACGACATCAATTATTCCCTAACCTAACGTAACTTACAACAAACCATCAATAAAAAATGAACCTTTTTATCTAAAAGATAAAGTTGTAAATTAAAAAAACAGCAGCTGAATAATTGAGAAAATTCCAGTGATAACGCTTATATCGCGTTGTTTTACAACACTTATCGATATCGATAAGAATCGATTACTCAAGAGATAATCGATATCTAAACGATATTATCCCGATACCGTATCTTTCAGTTACCAAAATTGTACACTTTAATGTAATCGTACGATAACTCGGCGTTTTATGTCTGTGCGTGGGATTTTCATAAATATAAACAGCAGGGAATTTGTTTCAGTTATGCACTTGAAAGAATTTACAAACAGAAATAAAATATCTTTGCAGATATGCCGAGCATCTGCGGAAAGATTTTAAGTCTCTTCGCTCACGAAGTTTTAAAAAGGTAATGAAACCTTGTATAATAAATAAACCTATAATTTGAAAACCTTACTTTAAAGCCTAATGAAATGTCAAGAAATTATAATTTAAAAGGTCGAAGAAAAATCTGTGTTTTGTTTTAAATATTCTTAATTATTTATTTATCATAATATTGCTATTTGACTTCACTTCTCAAATGAACTTGCACTATTTGAAATCGCTACAAGCGCTAAGATGGTTGTTTGGTCATCTTTTACTTATCACTATGTTTGTTTGTACAATTATTGTATGTGTACTTACGCGATATAACCGTCACCCAGCGCCATTTATTTTTATAATTTCTAATTCTTAAGTAAAAAAAAGAACTACCTATATATCGCTAAATTAACTCCAGAAACAAAACGAGCCCGGGCCATATAACATATTTTCACAGTAGGTACAGGAGTCGTCCCTTGAGTCCGGTTGGGCCACAGTTTCTCATTGTCCTCCTAAACTACACACATCACGACGGGTATACCAGGGTATACACTGTGCCTGGGGCAGAGTAAACACGTGTTGCGCGTATAATTGAAGTTTTGTTCTAATTGTGCGGCGATGTATTGGTTTAGGATAGGGTAATCCCTGGACGACGACCGTAAAAAGTACATACATGAGATAAGGGACCGTTTTTCCAACAAATTCTCCGCTGAATGTAGCGGGAGTGCTGATTTATCCATGAGGTTTGTTTTGAGAAAGTGATAAAATAGTCAAATTATGGTGGACATAGGTTAATTTTGCGGCGTTGCCAAATTTTCGTACAGGCTTGTTGTGAGTTTCGTATTACAGGGTGTATCTGTAAAAAAATATATCACTTTGACCACGTCTTTAGCCAAACATTCTGAAAATTTGTACTATGACTTTTGGAAACAATTTTCAAACTAGCCATACCAACATGGTCATTTTGAATGGAGAGTTGAAAGAAATTTCGATGAATTTCGAAAAGTCGTTGAACCAATGGTGTTTAAAACGGTTGGCAGAATAAGTGGTTAAAGGGATGAAAACGTTCACAGATACACCTTATATTATTCAATATTAAAGAATTAGGTCTACTTTAAAGATTTTCACTAGTATGTTAGTAGCATGAAGTGGTTTTAACTGATTAAACATATAAGAGGATCATAGACAGGCGCCAGTTTTCGATTGTTTGTGTTATCGCTGTTTGACGCGATAATAAAAGCAATGTAAATTATATCGTCTTTACCATTATGTATGCCCATCTTTAAGAGAAACATTATTTCATTATCATAACGTAAACATAAAAACAATGGAACATTTGGAATCTGACCCGCGGCCACATTCAGCAACGCACCATAAGAGTGTCGTCACCTCCGTTCCCAGGATCGACAATACTACACCTTTGTCAGAGCGTAACATAAACAAAGTCTCCAAAGAATAAGCGTAATTGAAAGCTTAATTGAACACCAACTAGGAATTTTAGCAAAAGGCAAGCGTGGTGATTAAGGCTAATCCCATCATAGTAGCAATGACTTAATACTATGATGGAGGCCTGCAGTGGCTTAGCATGTAGGCTGTTACGAAATTAAAAAGACCACAAGCATAGAAACGGCTATAACTACATACTATGCCTACGCGCACGCTTGGCTGAGCTATGGTATCATTTTGTGGGGCAACAGTACAGACGCAGCTTCCCTGTTCACCCTTCAAAAAAAAGTTGATTCGGATTATCGCCAATATAGACCAAAGAGAAACATGCAAACCATCTTTCATTAAATATAAAATATTAACTCTGCCCGGCTTATACATCTTCGAAAGGTGTAAATTTGTCCGAAAATTCAAACAATTTTATACAAAACGTGAGGATGTGCCATGTAGATACACATTAAGAAATAAAAATAAATTAACTGTCCCAAGTTCCCGGCTAAAATTAAACTCGTCAAGCACCTTCAGTTCCTCTATTAAAATATATAATAAATTACCCGATAAACTTCAGAACGAAAACAGTGACAAAATTTTTATACGAGAGTTAAAACAATACCTAATTGACAAATGTTATTATACTATTAACGAATATTTTATTGATCACACGTATATAGGGTTTACAAAATAATAAAAGTAATTTAAACTTCTTAGTAAGTATGTATATTTTGTAATTTAAATGAATAGGTACTTGCTTGTATACTAGCTATTAGATAACACACTACATTATTTAAAAGCGCTTCCTCTCTCCTACCCCTAAGTTGCGTACCCGACAGGGTCCATAATATTGTTCTTACTGTTTTTTTAACATCTTTTGTACATTATGGTTTGGCAATAAAAATATTGAGTATTGAGTACTGTCACGCTTGCCTAATGCGGATTGGTGATCACAAATGAGCTATGTTCAAAAAATTCGAAGCATACTTTTGCTCGACATGAAAATCGAGCCCGGGACCCCAAGATTATGGCCCGGTACTTAAACATTTTACTCTAATTAATGAATTAACCACTCAATCACCTGCCACGAGTTTCTGGATCCAGTACATTTATTTATTTATAAATTATGGAAGAGTTACAGCTAATTATAACGTTAATAAAAAGCAGTATAGCTTACTGAAAGCCAATTACAAGTCTTTACGTTTAGAAATTGTAATACGAATTGTAAATAAGTTTAATGCTGTGGAACCAATTAAGTACAATATGTCCAACAAACAGATCAAGATCATGATGTTGCAAGTGTGAAAACCAATGAATACTAGTAAAGTGTTCTAAAATTTAAAGAATTCTGATGCGAACCACTTTTCTGTCGAATTAACTCACGTTTCAAAAGAACCCAAGTCGAACTGTTTACACTATTTGTATAGTATGTAACAACATTTGCAATAGAGAAGTTACTATCAGTCAAACGTCACAATAATAACATATTTATCATCTAACTTTGTCAAGCCATCCTGAACCCTAAAGACTCCAAGTTCCATGGGTTCCTTTCCTATACGCAATTCCCCGTGCTTTTGTAATCTGTTGCTTGTAATTTGACGAGGGGCGACAGGCGAGGTGATAAGACGTCGGTACAACAATATAAATAAACTGTTGTGAAGTTATTGTTTCTGTCCACAAAATCTGAAGGATTTGCTGAGATTATTTTGTATTTGGGAAATTGGTCCAAAGGAATAAATATAATTAAATTTATGCTCGTAAAATATTTCGAAATTAAATGTTAATGTCTACCTGTGTTTAGGGCTTAAAGATCATAATTAGTCAAGGCAGTAGTGGCTCATAACTATATAGTGTTTTAGTATGGTATTTAGCCTTCTAACCATTCAGAACAACTTTCGAGATTCTCAAAACAACTCTTCGCACAGTCAGTCACGCGACAAATATTGAATAGCGTGTCGACAAAAATACAAACGGAGTTCATAAATAATAGAGCAACGTTTTTTCGGATATTTAGTAGAAGAAGTGGTACACCTCGTAGGTACTTATTTATAGTTTCATATAAATACAATTATTTCATTTTACTCTATTCACATCATTTTACTATATTTTACTCTATTCAGTTTTTATAGGTATGACTGGACCAACGTCCCATGCGCCAAAGGTCGTGGGTTCAACCCCCACCCTGGACACATGTCCGGGTGGGTGACACAAGAGTGTTTTATAATATTATATTTGTGTTTGCTAGTTGGTACGGAGTCAGTAGCAAATTGACCCGCCTCTAAAATTGCTAACTTATTAAATAAATTGTGGGAGGATTTGCTCTGTACCTTAATCCGAACCACCAATAGGTACATAATACATAAATTTTGGATAAATTACACATATTTAATCAAGTAGACCATCTCTTGTTACAAAATTCAGCATTGAATAGTTTGATTTTAGTTCTTATCACAGAAATAAAAAGCTTATTATTCCGCATATCTTACTCCTTCCATATGAAAGCCTCATGAAAACGCAGATATGTAGAAATAGTAAAAGGCACTCGTGTGTTTACAATACGCTTCATTTGCCTTACACGTAACATTTAACTAAAGGGCTTCACATTCAGAAGATGCTAAACATTATTTTCCTTATCAGATCACAGAAAACATTTTATTTTTTTTATAATGGAATCTACTCCTCTAAATTACGTCAAGAATAAAATTATTCATTTCAATAGATAATTTGAAATACGAGTAAGTGCTGTTATATTTGAATTCTATTCGGAAAATTCCACAGAAGACTTTTTAAATCCTATATCGTAGCCTGAGACATAATGAAATTCTGCTAATGTTAAGTGGTACATATATAATACCCAGACACTGAACAAACACAAGTGTTCATCACACGAATGTTTGTCCAAGGTGGTGATCGAACCCTTACTTTGGCGTATGAGGCAGGGCCACTACCAAAAGCGCCATCTATCCGGCCAATTCTTAATAGTTCCTCAGGAAACCAGTTCGTGACGTCACACACATTCGACCGCAGCTACGAGTGTGGTTTGGTCATCGATTCCACGTTATGCATCATTTACTCGCCACAAATAGACTGGCCAGGCGTAATAATTAATTATGTTTTTGTACCAAGTCGTGCATCAGTCTATAGGTGTAGTAAAACACTGTAGTAACTAGCAAAGATGATAAATAGTAATTAATTGAAACAACATCACATTTATATTGTCCTGATCCAAAACTAAAGGTTTTTCCTTGTGCTATGGAAACCAGGAACAACGAAGGAACCAATAACACCCTAACACAAATATTTGTTTCATCAACAAACATTTGTGTTGGTGCGGGAACCCAACCCGCAACCATGCGTCTCAACCGGCGCTCAAATCATTGCGCTAAATGGGTCGTCAGTTGTTTTTTTTTATGTCATAGGTAGCAGACGAGCACGGATAACCTATGGTAAACGATTACCACCGCCCATAGACACCTGCAACACTAGTAGAGTCACATGTGCGCTCCCAATCTTTTACCCCCTTTCCCCAAATAGACCTCCGGTACCCTTACTCAGTTGACGAAACGCAGCGCAGGAGACGTTTTTCTGTGAGGCCGTGGTGTCATTCCGGTTGAGCTGGCCTATTCATAACAAAGCGTGGCTCCCCCACATTTAAATCTAATTAAGTCATTTTGTTACATCCTAACAGGTGTTGGTGTCTATGGGCGGCGGCGATTGCTTACCATCAGGTGATTGGCCTGCACGTCTGCTACCTATCACATAAAAAAAATGTTTGAAGACCTAAGTATAAGTTAAAAAACCTTTAATTCCCATGCTTTTAAAAAAATTTGTTTCGACTAGTTACGACGCGCAGTGAACATTTTTCAAATTCCTCATGAAACATATTTAGAACTTCTAAAAGTACATAGTTCCCGAAGTTCTAATTTCGGTTTCAAACACACACGAGTGCCTTACGTTACTGAAATATGTACCTGCCAACCTCTTTGAATTATAAACTTAGTTTACGATAAACATATTCGTAAACCTAAGACCTAATTTGAAGTATATAGGCGTCGTCAAGTCTCACCTCACATGTGTAGACGTCAACAAACTGTAAACAAGTTGGTTACTGGAATTTACTCGTAATTAGCATTCCCTTTGAGACGTGGTCTACGGGACGTGGGCTAGGAATTTTGCCTTTATAGCCACTTGCGATAGTGGTCTCCTTCAGGGAAGAGGACTTGGCCCGACGTTTCAATTTGGCCGGTTTTGAATAGGAATATTGTCGGTCTCTTGTCAAGAAATATTTGCGATATGAAATTATTATAAAACTAGTGGCCCGTCCTCATTTCGTTTCGGAACAGTAGTTCCACTCTACCATTAGATGGTACTAGGCGTTGATTGCAACGCGCTTATGTTTCGCCTTTTCCGTTTGTATAAAGGTTTGCTGGTGTCTTCAGAATTTACTTTCTTTATGTATAATTTCTTTATAAATACTATAGACTATAGAAGATTGGAAGATGTGAAAAATGTAAGCTTACTTATTGATTACAAATTTTGCTTAGTTCTGAGTCAGTCAATGTATGTAATGTTGTCTAAGTTTATTTATTTAATAAATCATTTGTCACATACTGGCATACAGTTTATGTTTGAATCGTTAACTAGGTAATATTTTTATTTACTATCGTGTAAATTTGTAGAGCAATTTTCGTTGCGCCCACTCATGAAATACGAGTACGTACGAGTATAACAATACACGCAAACTTTTCACAAAACTGAAATTGTGAAAGCTAAAACTTTTTTGAAAATAAAACGGAACCCGTTTTGGTTCCGTTTCGACTAACTACATGTCATATGAAAAGTGCAAAAAGTAAGTTATTTAGTGAAATGAGACCCGTAATTTTGAATAAAACCTATTTCAATTGAGAATTGGGCGGAACTTTGCTCTTTCGTGTATTCCATGGTAAAAATCCGCAACTGCGCTGAGATTGACACCCCAGGGATAGTTTTCTCAACAAAAAAAAAAGAACACCGCTGTATAAGCATTTAGGAAGCCAAATGGCTATGTTTAATATACTTAAAACTGAAATTAAGTTATTTTTTTCATCGAACACGCTGTGGAGGATAGGTTCCAAAAAATAAAACAGAACTCGGACCATTTTTTCTAAACTGAATAGTTACGCGAGAAACACTTCGAAAATAGTAAATATGTGTCGTCTCCACCCCCTCCTTTTTAACTGCAATATTATTTATTAAAAAAAAGAAAGTTCCCCTTAAGTTAAACGTGCATACTTAAGGATTTGAGGTTCCCTTCTAAGAGCCAATGTCCTTTTTCCACCCTGTATATACAATTAAGGGAAGATCTTCCTACTAAATCCTTTCTGTGAAACCCACAGTACCTTATATTAATTAATACATGAAGTAATACCCAACATAAATAACATTTTCTATGTACGATGAATATCAGTGGGAGGTTAAATCTACCCACCTCTTAAATACCTGACGCGTCTGGGTTGGGATTAAGGAACTCGCTCCACTGACTATGAACGAGATTCGATTGAAAAAAGAAACATTCATAGGTAAGTAATACAAGACCAAGACCCCAACCGTCTTCTTTCAAAGACCGACTCTAGTACCGGCTTTAGTTTTGACATAGTAAGTTCATATACTCGTATCACTCATATCAGACAGTGGGAGAGCCACGCTTCGGCATAAATGAGCCGGCTCGACCGGAGCAACCACCACCACCGCACAGAAAATCATGCATGCGTAGTGTTTCGCTGCGTGAGTGAGGGTACCGGAGGTACCGGAGGTACCAATCCAGGGGAAGGGGGGTCAAAAGGTAAGCGACGCACTTGTGACACCACTGGTGTTGCAGGTATCTATGGACAGCGGTAAGAAAGAAAGAAAAGTACATTTATTGACCATCACAACATTCACAGCACAGAAACAGACACTCGTATTGTGTCGGCGCAAGTTACGTCTCGCTCACCCGATTGAGCGATTAGCGGGATAGAAGGATGCGCTCTCGCGAACGAGAGTCGACAAAATTTTGTCGCGGTGCGCATGTTAGGCCTACAGGACAATGTATGTGATGTTGTCTCAATTAGTTATTTAACTATTTAAAAATACAACTCAACGCTCTCCTGTGTGTGGAACAAAGCCTAAAACTTGAGTTGGGACGCATCGCATCAACCTAACTCCCAAATGCACAGACCGAGGGAAACGAAACAAAGGTAAGTTAGAACAAAGCCTTCTCGGAAACAACCATGTGACTACTAATATAATAATAGCCTGACCGCATTTCGCTTACAAATCTACATTTTAGAACTGCTTACTCTAAGACCCAAGCTCTTTACCGGTCGAGTAAGTACGAGTATCGATCTAAAATGTCTGGCTGGACGGAAGGACCATCTTACTTAGGGATTTTAGCTTTCTTCTTTTAAAGTTAGGGTGCAGCTGTCAACGGAGATGTTTCCGAGCAGACACGACCTAGTGATCTCCAAGGAAAGGGCTTACTCTTTCAATAAGACCCGACAACGCATTTGTGATGCCTTAAGTGATACAAATGTCCATGGGCGGCGGTGATCACTTACCATCAGGTAACTAAGCCGCCAGCTCGTTTTCCCGCTATGTATTCGCGAAAACTTCAGGCTAATGACTGGCAACAAATAGTGCAAGATCGACCACAGTAGCGCTCTCTTGTTTCAGAGGCCAAGCCTCGTTTTGGGTCGCTGAGCCAGTGGAATATAATAGTAAGTAACTAAATAAGTGTTGATGGCTTCGCTCCTTGTTAAGTGAAAGTATTGTTGATGCAATCTGTGGTGCGGTTGGTTTTCTTGATGAATAAATAAAACTTGTTCTTTGTGAGGACATTTTCGTGTATGGATAATGATGTTAGGAGTAAAAAATTATAATGTTCGGCCTTCGATCAGAATAAATCCAAGTTGCAGCGTGAAGGGATTAACAGTGTCGCCAATAAAGAATCGACTCCATTTGCAAAAGAGCGTTATCTGACATTTTTCGAATTTAAATCAATTACTATAAATTATTGTTATCGCTCCGTTGGTCTAGTAGTTTCAGTTAAGTACTGGGTCGTGATCTTGGGGTCCAGGGTTCGAATCCCGGGTCAAACAAATGTTTAAATTTTTTCGAATATAGCTGATACAATTAATTACTATGAATCAATTAGTTACAATTAAATGTAAGTGGCGGTATTTTCGTAAATACTAATGACAGCGTTCTTTACGTGAATTTTTCAAATGCTTTCAATAAGAAATAGCCTGAAGAGAGATTAATTTTCTAAACGGGTTGATTCAGGCTTTGATACACTTCTGTCCTCTCAAATTCTTCCTTGACCCTGCACTTTGAAACCTACCCATACTTAACACAAAAATGCCCTTGGAGCCAAACCCTGGCACCGTTACCGAATCAATAGCGACGCAATGCGGGCCGCCCATGGACATCTGATTTGGCGAACTGCACCGGCCACACTATTGCTTGTTTAGTCCCTAAAGGTATAACCATGGTTAGACCTTTAGGGAAACATACAGTCGTATAATCTCGTACCATGAATATCAGGTAAATTGTTCAAAATGAAAAAAAAAATACATACTTTAAATTACATTTACATCCCTTTAACCACGTATTGTGCCAACCATTCAAAACAACATTTTGTACTTACTATGACATTTGAAAATTCGCATAAAAAAATTCATCTTTCCATACAAAGTCTTGACCATTTTATAGCGGGAAACGAAAAAAAAATTGATGAATTTCGGAAAGCTGTTCAACAAATATTGTTCAGAATGGTTGTAAGAACACGCAGTTCAAGTGATGTAAATGTTCACAAAATACACCCTGTATATTATATTTTAAGCATTAAATTATTAATGATTATAAATGACGACGACACTGTTAATCTACTGAGGTCTGTTCTCCTAACCACGTCTTAATTGTTGACATTGTTAACTGTTAACAAGGTGTATTTTCCTAAAGCGCGTCGTCGCTTTGAACCATCAAATGCGATTGTGGTCAATTGTGTGGTCGATTTGGCTTATATTTATAAGTACAATAAAAAAAAACGTTTTCTTTAAACCACACCAAAACGGCTTAAATTCCCGGGTCAAGCAAAGAGTATGATTCGAATTTTTCGAGTTTGTGATCACTAATCCGCATTGGGCAAGCGTGGTGATTAAGCCTATCGTAGTAGCAATTAGGTACTTGATTTCTATGATGAAGGCGTGTGACAGTAGAAAGGCTGATATAACTTTTCTCGTTACCTAAGAAGGCTATTTCTTGCTACTCATTAAATGTTTCTATTTAGAGCAACAACGTATATCTTAATACGTAACATAGTTTAAACTGCCTAACTTACCTAGGACAGTCATTGTAATTTGTACTGTACTTGTTTAATAATTTTTCTTTGTACAGAAATGCTTTGAATTTAACGAGTATGTCTTTATTTACGCGTGGCAAATACGTATCCTGGGACTGCCTTCGGGTAATTTATTCTTGTATCTACGAGTTCACCCAATCTAACCATATTTATCCTGAAAAGTAATGAATACTTTTGTATAATTGGTTGTAGTACAAATATTTGTTCAACCATAAAAGTAAAACGTTGTATAGGTATTCTTAGAAACAGTAATAATTTCATAATATTATGATAGTATTCCAAAAAACGCCAAATAATATTACGCTCGACAGATTGTGGTGGTGTAATTACACTTGTATTTTCTTAGTGTTTGGGCGTTTTTAGGGTTCCATAGTCGAATGTAAACTGAATCCCATCAAAAACATAAATGTTAAATGGGTTAGCCAAGGTAAATAAAGTATTGTTTATCGAGTTCACCGTCAAAAGAAATGATATTATCTAAATAGGTGCCAAGGTCAATGGTGAGGCCGAAATTATTTTGAACGAGATCTAGTACGAGTAGGTACTGACTACAGAGTACGGAGCTACCAATTGGGAGATAGTTGAAGGGATGAAGAATCTTGGACATATAATGCGTGGTCCAAAGTATGATCTATTGCAACTTATAATACAAGGCAAGATCCAAGGAAAGAGGAGCCCAGGAAGAAGAAGAACTTCTTGGCTTAAAAATCTGCGCCAGTGGTACAACAAAAGCACCCGTTTTCTGTTTAGAGCAGCTGTGTCAAGGGTTCAAGTCGCCATTATGATCGCCAACCTTCGTACGAAGATGGCACTCAAAGAAGAAGAAGAGTAACATGGGCTACTTTTGCCCCTTTATGACCCCCTATTTTAGGGTAGTGGGAGGCATGAGGGAAGCCGCGGGAAAAATTAGTAACGCATAATATTTTTTCCGACACATTAATTCATTCAGTGTCTCGCGTGGGATAATACGACCAAAGCAGTGCCACAAAGCTTTGGAACCCAGGGTACGCTTGGACCAAGATTCATGATTTGGGGAATCTGGTGCACGAAGCGACTTGCCTTCGTAACCATTAATAAGGGAACCAGACCAAGTATATCAAAGGCCTCACGATGATTTCCCTCACCAAATAGTAATAACGTGCACATAAATTTGAAAATATAAGTAAGTACATGCTCGGATTGCTCAGCTTCGAACCACGATCATCTCAATGGAAGATGTGTTCTTATCCACTAGCCTACCATGGCTTTATAAAAATTTGCTGTGTTTCGTTGAGTGAGGGCACCGGAGGCCCAATTGGGGAGAAAGGGGGTAAAGGTTGGGTGCATTTTGTGACTCTACTGGTGTTGCAGGTGTCAGGTAATGGGCGGCGGCCATTGCTTACCATCAGGTGATACGCCTTCTCGTCTGCCAACAGTCACATAAAAAAAAAATATTTGTGCCACTTTTTAAAGTGGTTTGTGAGGCCTTGAAGATCAAAATTGAGATAAGTAGTTAGGTTTAATACACTCGTTAAGTGGGTACAACCAGGTAATTCAATATTGGTAAGGACGAGATCCCAGCCATATGGAATCTACTGGATGTTCCCGCATCGCGTCGGTATATTGATTCGTTTCGTCATTTCATTTACAAATGATTTGTTTATGACAGGTCCTTTGAATACAGAAAATTCTTGTTGGTTTTTGTTGTCTGTGATTAAATCATTGTCATTCTCCGATGCGTGTACAAAGTCGTCAAGGGTCCTGGTATGCCAGGGATGATCTGGTTACTCCGTCCGTTTGACTTAAACCTTAAAACAGGGGAATCAAACTCTCGTGAATATGGTTATACACTAAGATTATACATTGGTGTGATAGTAGTGGTTTATCATAACTTTTTACTTAGTTGTTTTATTGGTGGGTTTAAGAACATATTGGAGATGTTGTGTGAAATTATTTTTATTTTTTATGTTTGTCATTTTATCCAGAATCTCGGGCAATTATGTCCCGGATTTTTCGGAAGGCGTGCGTGGGGCCGAAACCAACACGCAGAGGCTCATTGACAATTTTACTGTAGTGTTATGTGATACACTAATATTATGTATTTTGTATGACAAAATTAAAAAAAAAGGTTATTATTTCCCTTTTAGGAATGTAAGGTTATACTTCTTTATTCTTTTTTGCATATTGTGGAGTTGTGGACCTACCTAATTCTTATTTGTATTTTATTAAACCAAAGTATTAACCTCCTGTTGTAAAAAACGATGGGAGTATCGTAGCTCCCAAATAATAGACCCATTTTTTTTGACGCAGGCATTTTTGGTCAAATCAAAGTGCAACTTTTGGCGACTGTATGTACCTATTTTGTGAATTCAACATGTATGTTCACAACCGCCCGTGGAGGTTTTGAACATTATCCAATTTCAATAATCAGGTATTTTTGATTAATTGAAACCGCACTGCGTCGCCCATATTGATTTGACATCGTTTCCAGAGGGCCTAAAATGAAACTTAAATCTCGCCTTTCACACTAAGCAAGCGGCTCTTTTGTTTTAATGTGGCAGGTATATTCTCATTCGTTTCGGAACGGTTTCGTTATAAGCTACAAGCACAAAATACATATTGACACAGAAGGCTGACTGCCCACTAATAGCTAAAAATATGTCATGTACTCACGCATGCGCACTAACGGGCAAAAACGCCTTTTCGACCACATTAATCCTAACTTATGACATAAGATTGTCAAACTGTCGAGGTCTATGATAGAGGCCGCGCGCTTATGTACCCATGCCGGACAACAACCCTAGCATATTATGTCAAAGAACTCTTCCAAATTCAAAATCAGGTCAAAGTCTAACTTCTGTGTGTAATTATTTGTGCTACAAGGTCCTATAGCGTTAGTGTTGTCCGAATGCAAGACAAAGCAAGATCAACCGGTTTTGGCACTGCATTTTTTAATTGACTTAGACTTTAAAACTTTACACTCACAATGAAATTAAATATGGATGTTTATCATTATATTGCACAAATTAATATTACAATTATTTTTAAAGCAATTATTTGCAACTTATTCTTGAAAAATTCGACGAAGTGCATTATTTAGGTACTTAAAAACTTATTATTGAATAAGATTGAGTTAGATGTTTAATTTAATATTTATGGGTATAGCATTTATTGAAATAAATAGTTAAGAATCCCATCTATAATCAAATACAGTTGGTACGTAGTACACGTAGTTAAACTGGTCTCAATTAAGCAAAATTGCAAGACCAAATTTCAAGACCAACAACGATTCTAGACATTAAGGGTTTTGGCCCAAATGACCCTTCATGTGCAGGTTAAGGTTGCCATCAAATTTAACGGATTGCGGTGCGTTTCTTATCGATGACCTTTTACTATTTCTGGAACTATTTCAACGTCCTCGTATTTTATTTGGGTTTCTTGTTATAGTGAAATATTATGTTTGTTTGACGTAAAAACATTTGATGAGGTAAAAGTCTTTCTGAATTTCTTTTATATGGCTCTCAATGGTAAAAGGCGTCCAAATTACAAGTACCTTAATGCACTGTGCTTGTAAGAAATAAAATATTCTGATAAATTAATTTATAAGGTTTTTACTAACGATTTTACGAATTTATTAATACCCAACTTATTTCTTCCATAGCAAAATAATTTTTGTATATTATGATGAATATTACTTAAGTAGTGTAGATGGTATATTACTAGACCTTCTGGTAACTATCAAGTAAATTATTAACCTAGTAGACTTACTTATACACATTTGCACATATATTTTTTATGTTAAAGGTGGCAGACGAGCAGATGGATTACCTGAATGTAAACAATCGCCACCGCCCATGGGCATAGACAACCAACACATAAGTATAGTTGCAAGTACGCTGGCAACCTTTAAAATCGTCTTTAAAATATCACGCTGAGATGAATATCAGGCTCATTTAAGAATTAGTTTAATGTCGTAAGGCCTATACAGCAGACACAGTGGAAAATCAATTGTTTTACATATGCCTTTTAATGGCTTTTGCGTCTTACGGCGTTAAACCAAATGTTTTAATCATTCAATATATTTTGTAAGCTATCACAAACAGTTTTTTATTCCATCGCTATTAAACTGCAGTGGACTTTATTTACGCTGGAGTTAACTGCTAAAGGATGGTTGAAATGGGTAGTTAGTGTCGCTGGCCACCGTTATTGAATTATAGATCAAACAACACTTAGCCTAGCCAACTCCACTATGCGGTTTAATTTACCAGATACGTCCACATAAGAGGGAATTTTAAAACGTAGTATTAAAAATTCAGAAACATGAGTAATTTCCTACATCTCTCATCCCTATAAGGAATGTTTGCCGGTTGCGTCGCCGTATGTTTAGACCCTAATCCCGGATTTTAAAGTCTAGTAGCTAAGCTATTTTTTATTTACTTAATAGAAGAGGTCAACCTCTAGAGTTATTATGAAAAATGTTTATGGATGAAATAAATGATTTATTATATTATATTTCTCTCAACTTTCCGCATCAATTAAAGCAAAGAACTCCTAAAACGTAGCAAGGATTCGTTTATTGAAATTGATTTATTGCCTTATCCGAGGTAATCTTAAAGATTTTTTTGAAATCACATTAGCAACTGATCTGACCTGAATGAATATTATTCTTAATTGCTATCTACCATTGAGCTGAATTAAATTTTCATACAAAGTACTCCTTTAAAAAAAGGATTTGGAAACATTGTGATTTCTGTCCGAAATAAGAAATATTTCTGATCTGTTAGTTATTGTCACATTCTGCAAACACAAATAGCCTATAGGAATTTCGTTTGATTGGTATAAACCAACCACCTTTAATGTAAGACAAAAACAACGAGGAAAACTTAAATAATAAAATGTAATAATTTATTCTTCAATAACTTCGAATAAGAAAAATTTAAAAATATGCTTCAAGCGGCACCGTTGTAGATATTAAAACTTGGTAATTTAGCTTATTAATAAATGAACAATTAATGAACTTCATGATGAAAACATGATAAGGTACCCAATTGGTTTTTAAGAAGTCCGTAATCATACATTTTACACCAACACATTTTGCATAACGAACTTATAATTCCCATAAATTCACTGACAAATTATCGACGGAATTTCATTTACACCTATTTACGGACAATCGGTAAACCGATAATTTGCACTAAACGATTGAGCCATCGTCGTGGGATCAAAAACCGATAACTCGATAACCGATTCCTGCTCCAAAATACGAGAAAGCGGCAGCATTCGCCGCCCCAGATCGGTAACTGAGTTATGATAGTCCAGTTGCGCATGATTTGCCTAAACGTGTTTTCTATCTAAGCGTATTAGAATTTTTTTTACGGTAACATATTATATACAGAATAAGAAAGTATACCTACAAAGCATCGGTGGACTCAAGCTAGTGGAATATCATCGTATGCACATTGATTAGAAGTAGGTAGGTACGTGCATGGATTGTCGTGGTGCGAGGGCTTCGCGCTATTTGTCCCCACGACTTTTTCCCGCGATGGACGATGAGGGCGAGTCCCAGGGGTTTTAGTCGGTAAACCCCCCGCCGTTATGCGTATCAGTCTATATACTGTCCCAAGGCAGGGCAAAGGCCTCCATCATAGAAATCAAGTCATCACTACTATGATGGGATTAGGGTCAAGCACCACGCTTGCCTAATGCGAATTGGTGATCACAAACCCGAGCTATGTTTGAAAAATTCGAAACATACTTTAGTTCGACCCGGAAATCGAACCGAGATCACGGCCCGGTACTTAAACCACTAGACCATCGGGGCGTTGCTTTTTTTTTGTCGGTGAATTTATTTTGAATGTAAATTATTTTAATTAAACTCTGACACTGATATGAAAAGCTCTTTTTACTCAAAAGATGTCAAAACAATATGGAGCACTTTTATTCTCTGAATAGCTTTAACTCTAGACAAATATTTTTTGAATAAAATTTTAAGATCCAATTATAAAAATATGTTCATGATAATGAAGCTACATCGAACCAATTACCTTAACAAAGTCCTTTCAACAAAGTATTTTATATTCTTATTCATTTTATGTTCGATACTTAGGTACTTTTTACCGATTTTTGAAAATAGGTACACATCCATCCACCATTATTCCTAAATAAATAGGTACCTACTAACTTTATATTGAATTGTAAAATCTTGTGATATGTCAAATGATTTTTATATTAAAACCCTACCTAACAACAATAAAGAATAAAAGTTAGAACTAGCAATATGACAGAAAATCACGAATCCTTGAATTCACCGAGCATTTTCAATCTGACTATAATAATATTTGATATTATTTTTGAGTTAGTTACTTTAAGTAAGTTCTTTTCTGAAATATAATGTAAACGTCCAAATGTACTTGTTCTTGCTGCTTTAGTTTTATAGCCGAAGGGCAAAAGAATTTTTACGGTTGTCTAGTAAAAGTTTAAAAAGAAGAATGAAATTCACAGGACATGACAGACCTATAAAGAAATTAGAAGATACTTCTTTATTACGCTTTATTCTATAAGGATTAAACTTACGTT
Organism: Cnaphalocrocis medinalis; assembly: GCA_014851415.1. Classification (NCBI taxonomy): domain Eukaryota; kingdom Metazoa; phylum Arthropoda; class Insecta; order Lepidoptera; family Crambidae; genus Cnaphalocrocis; species Cnaphalocrocis medinalis. The sequence continues at coordinate 15,174,465 of CM026273.1, read as the reverse complement.
ACAACAGTAGTAACTACATCCGTAGCCCGCTACGGCGTAGCGGTTCGTAGCATTCTAATTTAAATACTTATACATAAATGCTACCGTAAAATAATACGAACCTAATTTTATTATAATGAAATTTATTTCTGAGAATATGTGTAATTTTTTTATATTTTTCACTTCGCTAGGACCTAGTTCCAAAATGAACCAATAGATGGCGCTGTGCATTGATTATATCGTGTTGTATTCATTAATTAAACTATTATAAGACGATTAAACTATAAGCCGTGGTGCTGTCTTTGAAGCTATCTCTTTATATTTTGTATAATTATTATATTACAATCCAAATTAGTTATTAGGTAGAACGCGTTTTTTCTAGTTAGAACTAGTTTTGACTTTATGCCTTCATCAAAACTAGGAATAATCCGATAAAACTAGAATTTACTAAGTATAGGATGTCTTATAACTTAATTTGATTGCGATTGATAATCTTTGAAATAATTAAAAGACACAGGAAAATCTACCTGCCAACATTTTACACATGGCATTTCATCCCTCGAAATTATATGTGCCCGAAAATACAGGTTGTTCCTAAAATAACGTATAAATTAAAAGCCCCTAATTTGTATGCCAGGTTGATTCCAGTATTCGTGTAATTCTTGTGAAATTAAATTTCTTCGTTTTAAGAGAACAACCCATTTGAGCAATTTAAAAAGAGGAGTCGGAACTGTGTTTCTTATTAAGAGAGTCGAGTGCTCTAATTGTTTCTATTAGAGCTTGGGAGTTCAATTACAAAATTTTAGTTGAAACAAGAGGAATCCGAAGCATTTAGTCCTTTCAACTAATGGGTCATTTACGCAAACAATTTAGAGACTCCACTTCGATAATTCTGTACACTCGTGTAATTCCTGGGTCAGACTTGAGTTAATTGAAAAGCGGTGGCTCCGTGGTGGACACATGCGATTAGAAAGTCTATAGGTTCGAGTCCAAACGCTAGTAGTAAATGTTTCGAGGCTAGATGCGTATTTGTACCACACCTCAAAGTAAATACGTGATCAAAAACTCTATACTCACTATACTGACGGCCTCGATGGCGCAGTGGTTAAGGTGTTCACCCGAAGTGCGAGAGGGCCCGGGTTCGACTCCCGGTCAAGTAAATTTAGAAAACTAATTTTTCTAAGTTTTCTTGGGTCTGGGTGTTCTGGTTTGACACCCCCAGTTAATTATACTCATAGTACATGGATTACCTTTGTTTGAGACCAGGCTGATTAATAAATAAATTGAGACAATATCACATACATTGTCCTAGTCCCAAACTAAGGTTTTCCCTTGTACTATGGAAACCAGAAACAACGAAGGAACTAGAAATGTGATTGTATTGCGCATTTATTTTTATTTTGCTATTGAGCGAGGTTCACGTCAGAACTGTATGAATCACTTTTAGGCTGTACGGAGTTTGCATCAGAACTGTATAATTTTGATACCATACATTCTGACGCGGGCTCCGCTCTATAGTGAGTAAAGAGTTTTTGATTTTGATCATCTACTTTTTGTTGTTGACTGTACGAGGCTGATCTTTAAGACAGGCTGCAATAGCCGGACATAGAAGATTATTTATTTTTACGTTATATGAAGTTTAATATTTAAGTTAGAATCAGTGGATGGTAAGGCCGTTTCGGTTAACTTAAGATTAAGGCTACGAGTTTAACCCCGATCTCGATTACTCTTATCATTAATCGTTCTTATGACATCGTTTACATCTTTGTAATTAACGGACGAATTCCGACGAAAACATTTTAAGAATGTCAAAGTGCCGTTTATAATTATCATTCTCTTGGTGTCTGGGGTAAAATCATTAAGACTATGGAAAATAAAATACCTCATAAATGGGGTATGAAAATAGTAGGTAGGATATTAAAAATATTCTTTGGAATCTATGTCAACCAAAATGTGTAGTGTTTATTTTAATGTGTAACTATTAATTAAGCGGAATCCGGAATCCGAAGCGCCATCTTGAGACGCAACCAGGATTTAAGGTTCGTGGCAAACTTAGCTACGAGCTTATCCTCGAGTAGCATAGCCCGTATTATGGGGAAACTCGTACTCCTACTGGAAACGACATTTAGTCCACGCGTCCACATAGCGAACTGGAGGTTGGTTAGAATAGAGATTAATTTACCATACCAATTGACCAAACATCGATAGGTTGCCTATTGCGGATTGACGGCTGGACCAGTCTCCTTTTATATCGTTTATGTTTTGTATGTTTTTTTTTAATCTTTTGATATAAAATATCATTGTTTTGCCGGGACATTAATTTTTTATTGTACAAAATAAAAAGAATGCTTGTTTTGTTGACTTTTCTTTGGTCTACCTATGCTTTTGCTGTGATAACGATATAAATATAAGTAATTATTATTTGTTAATATCAGACTTTTATTGGCATCACCACCGGCGAAACCTACAGTCCACGTTCAATATCGCCTATGGACACATTCAATACCGAAGAGTAATTATATCACAAATATACACATTTGCTTAGAATTCAGATACGGTAGTAAGTCCAATCGCAGTCGATACAAGTAGGTACCTACATATTATGTTCCATTACCTATATCAAAATTAAATAGCCTTTATATTATGTACATTTATTAAGCGTATGCAACTGACGTGTAGCCAATGCACGAAAGCTATTGAAGTACATTTACAAAGGCTGCCTTTGTAAACATGAAAATATAATCAAACTTTCAGTGTATAATTTATGTAGGTACGCCTGCACGGGTCACTCGAAACAAAAGACTGGGATCTTTATGCATGTATGAATACAAAAATAGCGAATACAAACATCAAAAATTCAGACATTTGATTTACACGTATGGAAGGATGTTTGAACGCAATCCCAAATATAGTCCGATTCAAGTTTGCACAACAGTCGACAACCCTATCTTAATATTCATGGCAGTAGCGTTGAAGTGGCCGAATACCATGAGACCAGATTTTTTATGTATTAGGTGGCAGACGAGCAGACGGATGGTAAGCTATTGCCGCCGCCCATAGACACCTGCCACCTACACCAATAGAGTCAAAAGTGCGCTGCCAACCTTAAAAGTATCATCCTATACACTGTCCCACTGCATGGCAAAAGCCTCAATTATAGAAATCAAATCATCGCTTCTGCGATGGGATTGGTGATCACAAACTCGAGCCATGTTCGAAAAATTCGAAACACACTTTTCACACAACTCAGGATTCGAACCTGGGATCCCCAAGATTATTGCCCGGTACTTAAACCACTAGAACTGGGCTTTTTCAGTCTATGTATAAAATAAATCAGTATAGACTCCCAACATGCAGTAGATTATTATGTACCTATTTTAATATTCATAATAAAGTATTCTGTATTGATCTAACAAGAATAAAGAATTTACAGTTCTATAAAATAATATCATAAAATATGTACCTATAAAAATATGAACACTGCAACTTGAATGCAAACTTATTTCCTTTAAAAATATTATTCCCACTGTGAATATTCGAAGCTAGTTCATTTTGAGAAATGTCGGAGAAAAATTGGTGATTGTTAGAGTATATCGTAAAGTTTCTCTGAACTCACTTCTGGAGATAAAATGCATCATATCTTAGATAGGTACTTCTAATAAAATATTGTATCTCAAAATACAGTAAACCGTGTACATAGTTTCTACTTTGCTTAAAAGAAAGTTCTAACAAAATGAACTTATAACTGTAATGGACTATCAATAGCGTGTGTTCATACATGGTTGGACGAAGGTCTATAGATTTCTCTCCTTGGCTCTCCCTGGCTTTCCTTATCCAGCTACTGTCGGCAGTCCTCTAAAGGTACAATATTGCTTCAATTAAGCCCTTACATAAGTTTATCAAATTGGCGTTTTTCGTACTGGCCAACTTTAATCACGATTTTACTCCTCTTTGCATTGGTAAGAAATTCCAAATTCAAATTTGTACGGCTATTTACTCATGTATCTGTGCTTAAATGACCGTCAATCATTTGTTTTTTTTTTTGTCTTTTACTGTTTGCGTTACTCATTTTACAAAATGGAAATCTTAAAATATCGCATTATTTACTAAGTGTCGGGCTCGCGACGGAAATCTTAAACACTTGCGCGTTGTAATTGACACCTAGCGAAATATATTGGCAAAGATTGGAATTTTCAGCAAAATTTTGTCGCGAAACGAAGTGAGGACGGGCCACTAATAAATTTTATATTTAGATAATGAGAAAACCTTTAATTTTGTATATTCATTTGTGGTTTATAAATGCTTATTTACTTTACTTTAGAAGCAACCATAAATTTTGCAACAAACCAACAACTGCATCAGTTCAGTCGCAGTGTAGTTCGCATGACTGAGTACAGGATCAGAAAAATATTCAGATAACTTCAACACGATACGAAAAATTGCAGCGAGAAGGAAACTATTCAGTCGCCTTCCAAACGTTAGAAAGAAAGAAATGCTAGGTGCGAATAAAATTGTATGTCCTCATTCTACTGGCGCATTTTACCTCTATTGCAAGAGTCTGATCTGGCTAGACAAAGATTCGTTTTATTTTCTACGATAGAAGTCTTTGCTGGTGATCCCTTATTATGATTTCACAAGGACACCATGATGCGACGTCTTCGTGTTTTTTTTATTTACTTTCAATTCGTGTGATCCTGTTTTTGTAATTAATATATATATAATATATTATGTATATATTTTACCTGTAAAAAACCAAGACCTTATATTTTCGTCTTGGTAAGTAGATGTATTCTGTGAACCGTATTAAGAAAGAATGCAAATTTTGGGGGATACTTAAAGCTGAAATATAATTTTTTATTCGCCAAACTTACACATGAAGGTTTTGAAAAAAAATGTTATGTAGATATTTAATATTTAATAAAAAAAACTATCAGAATAAAACACCGCTTACAATTTGTTATGTATCACAAATGTTATTTTTTCTTTTACTCAAGCACATAAATAAAAATTTCCATTACATTGCTACAACAACGAAGTATTCGGAGTCAAAAGTTTCGTAGCGCGTAGCAAGCTATACTACAACCCTGTGCTACGAAATAGTAGTCTCCGATTCGTAGATAGATATTTTCGTAGTACTTTACTTGAATAACAATTTTTTTCTGCCTCGGTGGCACAGTGGCTAGTTTTGCATTTAAGGTCCCGGGTTCGATCCTGGGTCGGACCAAACTTTGTACCTACATGAGTTTTTCCGTTAAAATTGCTGGAAGTGGTTGTGTTGTATTCCCGTTGCCTAGGAACGCAGGACAAGCTATTGGTCTTGCGACTAATTCCTCTTTAGTCCTGTTGCTATTGTGTCTCACCAAAATATGAGGGTAAGATATTAGAGAGTGCTACAGGTAGAAAAAGTAAATAAGTACAAAGATCTAGAGGTACGTGCTCGAATTTGATCCTGCGACCTCCCGGTTAGAAGGCTTACATTCTAATCCACTGAGCTACCACTGCTCGTAAAATAAAATATATCAAAGATATCCAGCTATAACTTCCCTTAATCCAATGTATTTGATCACAGTCAGGTAAGTTCCTAAGTATCCCCTTGAGGATACAATGTACAAGTATACTTTAATATGATTCAATATTGGCGGACTCCCCAGGTACTCACTGCGATTAAACTAGCCTGCAGAGATAGTGGATATATATCTGTAATCAATCACTGAGTCCGTAGTTTTAATTTAACTTGATTAAATTCTTTTAACACGCAGGGTGAAGGTTAGGGATATGTTTGTATGCTCGTGTCAACTGACAGGGCAGAAATGATTGATCTAAAGAGTCATTAACCCATTCGTTTTTTCGATGAATGGCTATGCATTTTTTCGATAGCAGATCAACTGATGGTAAGCGATTATCACTGCCGGGCACTCACAACACGAATCTCAGGAAGTCACAAACGCATTTTGGTAAAAAATAAGTACGCTATTTATAAGGTGTTGGTACAAAAATACGACGAGTAGTTTTGGTAGTTTGATTCCAACAATATTTTGACGACAATACCACAAAAACAAAAGTGTAGTGGCAGGTATTATTATCCCGTATAAATCATATTAATTTAATAAATAAATTATCTGGTACAGGATTTTACCTACAAGTGTCATATGGATGACGGTGTTTTCAACATATTCCCATAAAAAATATTGTACCAGAGGTTTTCTGATCGTAGTCCTACTTTACACTTTAGTGCTTACTTAACAACGGGTAAACTAAGTAATTTAGCTGTCTTTGGTTTTTATGTTTGCTCTGTACACGGTACAAAAATGCTTTACTATGAGAGTAGATGATCGGTGTTATTGGTCTGGCGCATATAATAATATTTGTTGCTCTTAAAATATTACAGTCGTGATCTCTATGATTACTAACGAAATTTTCATCCAAACCAAATCAGTAGTTTTCAACTTCAGAACAGAATTTTCTTCCGTAAAGTTCATCAACTTTGTATCATTTCTCCACTCACAGGACACCACATCATCATCAATCACACTATTTCAAACTACACAAATACACATCATCACTGTCTCGTCAACATACTCTTAAACTAATAATCTCATTTGTGGCGGTAACTGTTGAAGAGGATGTCTCGTATCTACAACACCTCGATTTATGATCACACTAGCTAATGTACATCTTAAAACTCATTTAATAAAGATAAATATATAAAAATATCATAATAACATTATGTGACTGGCATATTGGGTTTAAAAACACACACGAAACACGCGCGGAATTTGGAAAAACGTGCAATTTGGAGGTTTTTATAACATTCGCAAGTTTTAAAATACCAATTTATGTGTAGCCTCATAAATACTTTTAGTTCTTAAAAAAACATTATGCCATGAGTGTAAATTAGATATTAGAAAGCTAAAAAGCACCTAGTGTGATCAATATCTTGTAGGTGTATAGAAACGATTCTTTGTGGCTCTTTAATTGAGTATTGCTGAATCGATTGAGATGATCGAATATTATTGTTATTTAGTTACGTAATTTGTCACTTTGCAATGTATAAAATGTATTATTCAACCAATCTATGACATCAGCAAGCCTCCAAAAGAACACCAAAATAATCTTAAAAAATAAAAATGTTTCAAGTATCAGCCTATATAACGACCCACTGCAGGCTAGACGCCTCCATCATAGAAACCTAGTCATCGCTACTATGATGGAATTAGGCTAAACCACCACGCTTGTCTAATGCGGATTGGTGATCACAAACCCGAGCTATGTTCAAAAAATTCGAAATACCTTTGCTAGACCCGGGAATAAAAATGCATATCATCATAAAAATACCAAGGACCAAGGTAAAAAGGCAACATAATACTTTCCTCAAGAATTGCCATCTAATTAGCTATCAGACCCTAATTATTGCTGTAGGACCCTGTTCAGCCCAATTAGATAATTAACTGATATTGGGTTTCCGAACTTGATACTTTTTTAATTAATTTCTTTATCTTCCCTTCGGACCCATTGGCCTGTGTTAGGAAATCGGAAGTGGAATTTGCTATATAAAGTCCATACTGACCTCTTTTGTGGGTTTTCACCGTTATATACAACGTGTTAAAAAAATGCAATTACGGTGTACACATAATATGCCGTCTAGAGTCTCTACTACCAAAATATAACCATCCAATGAGCGAAAAAAAAATAGCTGTTTCATACATTATTTGATTTGATTGCCAGCTGGATAGTTTGTACGGAACAGCTAACTTATGCCCAGCAGTGGGACAGTATATAGGCTGATACTTTATTTACTTTACTAATTACAAACTAGTGAGTATCAGTAGGCAGGTACTGGTAAAATAAATTTACAAGGAACTGTTTCTACAATGCATTGATTTGTAGTCTCCGAAGTAACCGGCAGGTTGAGGGTACGGCCCCACGGGAGGCGTACCACTTTAAGTAAGTGGACTCACTTTAAAACATTACAGTACTGAATTGCATTAACGAAAAACGTTATGCTCAACTACATTGAACAACGATCTTATAAATTAATTCCCGTAAAGAACTAAGACTGTTTTTTACAGTACGAGCTAAAGTCGAGCCTGTGACTCGGCTTATTATTCAAGCTAATTTCTAGCTTGCATTATGCAAGTTACTCGTAAGGCACAATGTCCACATAGTCTCATTTAGCGAACGCGTTACTAAAGCATGATAAACGCAAGACGCGTTGCTTCACCTTGGACACACGGTTCGTGGATACCAACTCAAGACGCAACCAATCGTCAATTAACAAAACCGTGCGTATGACGTGCGGTTAAATTGACAACAAGTCTAAGACGTCCAAATAGCGCGATTTTCTCGCTAGTGCCGTCCAGATAACACACAAATAGTGCCGGTTACTTATAAGTGATGTCAAAATAACACGAATTACAAGTAAATCACATCAAAATGGCGCGAGTTACTAGTAGGTGACGTCCAAATAGCGCAACGCTACGGTAGTGCAACTACTCTGCAAGTTGACTCGTACGCCAGCTCGCACTATGTAAACCAGTCTTTATTCCATGCTCCACAATTTCCTGGCTTTGTCGAAGTTTATTTACAATGCATTATTGAATTCAGCCCATGTGATTTGGATGAAAAGTACATTATAATACCGTAGTTTCTAGAGCGCACTTTTTTAGCCAGACAATTCTTACCGAATCATTTCGTCCCAAAATAGAGCATTCCTTGTGATATCTTTTATCTTCTTCTATACTATTTAAACAGAAATAAATTCTACAAGCAACAACGAGGGTTATCGTTAAACTTAAAAAGCAAAACACTTGAGTGATAAGGTCGACATCCAGCGCCATCTATAAGTTGAATGTGAAAATAATGTCCCAAAATGAATAGAGGGTGGACCACTGGTTATTGTTATAATGACGATAAGTCTCTCAAAAAAATCAGATACCTACTATTAAAAATTTTGAATTCGCTATTCTTGAGATACATCCTGGTGACAGAGAAAACGCACAGCGAAGTTTTAATAGGGTCCCGTTTTACCGTGTTTAGGTGGAACCCTAAAATATTGCTTTTCTATTAACACCACACTAAATGAACGTTCTGTGTTAAGAATCATAGAGGTCTTCAAAGGAGAGGTACCTAGCTAATTTTGACAAGACGC